>OW240914.1:231066296-231133625 GCA_933207985.1 Pelobates cultripes | reverse complement strand
GCACTGAGTGCTCCCTCGCGCGCCCGCCCGACCGGCCACCCGGGGTCAGCAGGGCCAGCCTCAGGGGGGCCCTGGGGTGGTCGGCTCCTGGGCCCCCCAGGGGAAGAGGCTGGCCCTGTGGCTACATACCGGGTCGCAGGGTCGGCCGGGCCCCCTGGTGGGCCGGGCCCGGTCGCAGTCGCGACCCCTGCGACCCTGGTATGTACGCCAGTGCCGCCGGGTGAAACGCGCGTTGAGTGCAAATTGCTGTGTCTCTTGAACTGGAAGTTTCCTAACTTTTTTTTTTTATTATTATTATAATTTTTAAACAAATTGAACATGTATATTTTGACAGCATATCTTCACATTACGTCACAACAATAAATTATTAATACAGAATAGTAAAATATGTTATTTCAATGTATTTCCATCCAAATTCAAACTTAGTTAGATAACTTTTACATAAGAATACCTGAGAACCCAATATAGTCCTAAATTAAGTTGCATTTCTGAAATACTGCCGTCACAAGAGCATACATTACATAACAACAAATAGAACATGAAGACATCCATAGAGAACAGGGAGAACGGACAATTCCAGCAGCACTTCTTAAATAAGATTAGATCATCATAAGATTAAGACTAAGATTATCATTTTTTAACCAAGTAGATATGTCTATGCCAGGGACTCAGTGATGTATTTTCAGCAAGGCAAACTAGGCACTTGCCTTGGGCGGCACTTTCCAGGGGGTGGCAAAAAATGGAAGGGGGGGAATGGGTTGACAAGCGGCCATACTCAGTGTGGTTACCTTTATATGTGTTGTCAATAAAAGTTTGAATTGGGGAAGAGGGTTAGACAGAGAGAAACTGCAGCAGGAAGAGGAGTCTCTCTCCTGTAAAGCAAAAGCCAGCATGAAAAGCAGTTCAGTAACTGCTGCACACCCCTCCAGATCTTCAGCTAATGGAGCCTTTTAGCTCCTCTTCGACATCAGTTTGATAGCTGACACGCCCCCCGACAGACCATGCAGTAACTCTCTATGGTAGTCTCAACTCCTGGATGTTTCTCTGCTTTGATGATATTGCCTGGCTATACACACACACACACACATTCTAAATAGAATGAGATGGGACCAAAAGACAAAGTGGTGGAATTTACAGCGGAAGAGGTGGGTCTTAAACAGGAAGAAGTGTGGCCTTGGCAGGCAGGTGTGGGGCACATTTAGATTGTGGGTATGGGGAGGTGCGTAGGTTTAGTCATGCGTAGGGCAGCTCAATTTTTATCTATTAAAGTGACAGGTTATTTTTTCTCCAGTTCCTAGCGATACACAATTTAACAGCCATTAAAATATCAATAGTTAAATATAGTGATGGTCTAGACATTTTTTGCATTTCTAGATAGAATAAGAATCTTTCAGGGGTCAAAGTGATATTTAATTTTAGATCAGTAAAAAGTTTAGAGAGACTCCCAGTTTAAGGATATCCAAGCCAGCGCAATCCCACAAAATAAGTTTAAGTGAATCAGGTTCTCTATTGCATAATTTGATGGGAACCATATACAATCTATGAATCAGCTTAAGCAAAGTTTCTTGTATGTTTATGCAATGAATTGATTTCCTTAATAGTTCAAATTAATTTAACCAGGCATGACAGGGAAAGGACTTTTCCAGATCGTTTTTCCACTTAGTAAAAGTATTCTATTTAGAGGATCACTATAGGGTCAGGAACACAAACATGTATTACTGACCCTATAGAGAAAACCCACCATTTAGGTGGCTTGCCACCCCCCACCCCCTCCCCCCCTTAGCTCCCTCAGAATGGGTTAAAACTCACCTTATTTCCAGCCCTCCACGGATCTGCCAGCAATGGCCATGCCCACTTGGTGACATCATCAAAATTGCAGATTTTTAGCCAATCCAATGCTTTCCCGTGGGGAAAGCATTGCATTGGCTAAAATCAGCAAGGGGGCAGGGACAAACTCTGTTTTGTCCAATCAGCGCCTCCTCATAGAGATGCATTAAATCAATGCATCTCTATGATGAAAATTCAGCGTCTCCATGTAGAGTGTGGGGATGCTGAACGTCAGGGCTGCTTACTGTGCAGCCCTGAGTCAGGAAGCCCTCCAGCGGCCATCTGAGGAGTGGCCACTTGGAGGTGTCCCTAGGGGCAATGTAGACACTTTACATATAAATGCCTGAAGGGAGCTATTATACTCACCAGAATAACTACATTATTGACTATATTGTACCTTTAACTTCTTGATTAAGTGTACCAATGACCCTTCTAGTTTTTGAAGGTTTATTAATATCCTTTCCATAGAGAATCTTATCAAGGGGTGATTCCTTAATTATAAGTGTTTTATGTAAGAAATCTATTATTCTTAAATAGGTAAAATATTCTTTATTAGAAAAATCTGATCCTTGATATAAATGCTAAAATTTACTAATCCCAGAAGTACAGTATAAATCTTGAATTTTTAACAACTCCACCTCTTACCAGCCAGACAAATTAAGATCCTGGATTAAAAGATTCAAGACTTCTAAAGGAGTATTTATAGAGATTTGATTTTGGGAGAAGAACAATTTCTTTATTGGCTCTACGGATTGGAAAACATGGGAAATGAGTAAATTACCAATAATCAAATTTTTCAATAATTTCTTGTCAGCCCAAAAAAGACTGGGTCAAAGGGTCAAAAGTGCCACATAATTTTTTTTCATATATATACCATAATTTCATTGCTGAATTTCTGTTTCCCCATTCCAAAAAATGGGAAAACATCACAGTATCATGAATATAAAATATATTCGGGAAAGATAATCCTCCATCTGCTAATCTGGCCAAAATAACTTTAAACGCAATCCGTGGTTTCTTAGCACCCCAATCATATAATATAAATAAGCAATGGAATAAATGGAGTGTCTTCTTTGGAACTCTAAGGGGAATTGTGTGAAAAAGATTCCAATTTTTCCCAACCATGATATCTGTAATTTGGACCATTTAGAGATAGTATTTCAAAATTCTTTTGAGAAGTGCGTTATAGTTATCAATGATCCATACATCAATATTAAAATTAATAATTATTTCCAGATAACAAATGGAATTAGTAGACTAGTTACACTTATGAACATTGGTCAAAGTTTCTGCCTGAGAACATGACAGATTACAATGTATAACTTGCATTTTTTGCTTATTGATTTTATAATTAAAAAATCAGATTAATTCTTATATACATTGTAGTACGGCTGATATAGAGACCCCTATGTTAGTGTCACAATTATATCATCCGCAAACATGGTTATTTTTTGTTCTTGGTCACCTAAAGACACACCAGTTATATTATGAGTTTGTCTAATATATATAGCTCGTGGCTCTATAGAAAGAGTATAACATAGTGGTGCTAATGAGCATCCCTGACGGGTTTCCATTTTTGATAGTAAACCAATCAGAATCTAAGCCATTTCCATATATTTTTGCCAGAGAAGAAGATTATAGGGACATTGCCAAGTCTTTAAATACTCCCTCAATCCCAAAAGCAGAAAGGGTAGCTGATAAGAAATTCAAATTTACCCTGTCAAATGCCTTTTCGGCATCCACAGCTATAAAAACTGTAGGAAGAGTTTTGGGTTTTTTTTTCAATCAACTTCTGTTATTAAATTTAGGATCTTACGTACATTGTCGCTAGCTGATCTTGATATTATAAATCCTGATTGGTCTAAATGGATTAGATCCGAAATTACCAGACTAAGTATGTCTGCTAAAATTTTAGAGTATATTTTTATATCTAGATTTATAAGTGAAATTGGACAGTAGTAGTTTATAAAATTTAAATCCTTTCTGGGTTTTGGGAGTGGGGAGATCGTGACACTTAAAATTTCAGAGGAAAAGCATTTACAATTTAATTTATCTGAAAAAGTTTTAGGAGTAAAGGAGTTATCACTGACTCAAATGATTTATAAAAGTAGGCTGTATATCCATCTGGACCATGTGCCTTCCCATAGCCAAGCTTAATAATTACTCTTTTAATTTCTTCACATTTAATACGTTTATTTAAATTTTTTAGTTTTTCAGGTTTTATTTTAGGGAGATTGAGTTTTGAAGGAAAAGCATTTTCCTTAAGATTATATAAAGAGGTGTAATATTTTGCAAGGGCGTCACCTATGTTGCAAGGGGAAAGACAGATTCTATCACCATTGATAATCTTTTTTATTGCATGTTTTATTCGTTCTGGTTTAAGTTTTATAGACAGAGACTTCCTTACTCTAGTGTTGCTACTATACCATCTTAGGTTCAGGGATGTAATTGATTTTTTAAATTTTATCTTCTAAAAGTGTTTTAATTTAAAGTTGAACTGTTTTAATTTGTATTGAGGTAAGCCTTGTGGGATTTTTTGTATTACTGTATTCCAGTTTAGCCAACTGTAAGTAAAGATCCACTAAGTTGGCTCCTCTGATTTTTCAGATTTTTGCCCCCATTTGGATTAAGTTCCCTGTCATGACAAATTTAAAAGTTGACCAGAGAGTCTCACTAGAGATCTGTCCATTGGCCTTTTTATTGGCAAATTATTTTGCCAAATCTTCAAGATGTTCTCATTTTCTTTCTGATGCTAAAATTGATTTATCTAAACGCCAGTGGGGTCTATGTTTGTAGTCTGGATTATTTTCCAACACTACATTAGTGGGGCATGATCTGACTATACAATAGGGCCAATTTCAGAGCTTGTAAAGTTTTTCAGGTTTATCATATCAGTTAAGAAATAATCGATTCTAGAGTAACTTTGATGAACTTTAGATAGAAAGGTAAAGTCTCTTTCTTTCGGGTGTTGCACCCTCCAAATATCAAATAGCTCATATTCAGAAAGGATATCCTGAAACCAGGTGCAACAAATTCTATAAAATTTAGTGGTTTGTTTAGAACCCGTAGACTTTCTATCCATTTTTACATCAAAAATAGTATTCCAGTCTCCTCCAATAAGTAACACCCCCTTTTTAACTATTTACATTTTCCTAAAAATCTTCCTATAACAGTGTGAAAATACGTTAGAGGCATATATGTTAGCTAAAGTATATTATTATTATAATTATCGTCATTTATATAGCGCCAACTGATTCCATAGCGCTTTACAGTATTATGATAGGGGGGACTTAACTATAAATAGGACAATTAGAAGAAAACTTACAAGAACGATAGGTTGAAGAGGACCCTGCTCAAACGAGCTTACATATCTATATGTCTATAAAAGGTGGGGTACAAAACACATTAGGACAGGAAATATCAATCAAATAAGGTGGGAGTGAAGCAGAGCTGGAGGTGGGAGTAGAGAGCAAGAGACATGCATGTAAGGTAGAGGTTACTCTGGGAGGCCATAAGATTTCCTAAAGAGGCACTTTTTAAACGATTGAAGACTAGGGGAGATTCTGATTATGGAAGGCAGGCTATTCCATAGGAAGGGAGTCGCCTGCGAGAAGTCCTGCAAACGTGAGTTGGCCGTACGGGTGCGAGCAACGGACAGGAGAAGGTCACGGGCAGAGCGGAGAGGCTGAGAAGGGGCATACGTATGGATCTGTGAAGTGATATAAGAGGGGGTAGAATTGTTCAGTGATTTATAGGTATGGCTTAGCACTTTGAATTGACTCCTATAGGATACAGGAAGCCAGTGTAAGGACCGACAGAGAGGTGAGGTGTGATATTGTTGTAGATACCCTGGGACCTCTTCTGGCCAGCGTAGGGAGATCCAGTCATTTAGTGCCGTGCAAGCAGAGTGAAGGGGAATCCCAATTTGTATGATTTGCCTCGTTCCTGGAGGAGTGACGTGACAGGTCGCAGGGCCCTCCGGGCTTCTAGTGTGAGTGGTGACAGGTCCTGAATTAAGGCCACCTCCGCTCCACGGAATCTCCATAGTGGTCTCGAGCGTGCTTTAGCCATGATTCGTTCTTTGTGTTTGTAGTTGTGTAGGCAACATATTATGTTGTGTGGTGTGCTGTCTGCTATGCGCAGTTTGTTCGCTCTGTGTGCCGTGTCAAATTCCATGGACTCCAGTGCAACCACCCAGAGAATTTCTCAGAAGAGGGCATGGCCTCCACATCCTCCTCCGCAGTTGGTTCAGGTATTCTGCGTACGCGAATGTTGGATCTGCGGCCTCTATTATCCAGATCTTCCGTCTGGCGTCCTAGGGCGAGCAGCATGTTTCCCTGTTGGAGACAGCAAGGTTCGATGTCTCTGCTCGCTCTGTTATGGCGTGCATGGCAGTCTCCAATTCCTGGAGTCTGCCGCCATGTGCTGCAATTTTGGTCCGTAGCATGGCAACTTCTGAGCGGATTGCCCCATGTATGTCGTCGGAGAGGGCATGGAGGTCTTCCTTAGTGACTATTTGGCTCGGGGGCACTCGTATGTCTGCACTGATGTCCAATAGTGTGAGTCCACCAGGCTTCGAGTTATGGGAGCAGGTCGGGGAGTCGGCCATATTTTGGTCTGTGACTTCGCGGGACATGCCCGCTGATGAGTGCAGGAACCAGTCCACGGGTCCTGCCTGGGACCTGCTGGGATTGCTCCATGGGGTCTGAGAGCCATCAGGGATTTTTGTGGGTCCCATTTTTGGTCCACGCTATAGGTTTAGTGTGCTTATAAAAGCTGTGTGAGACGGAGCTCTCCAGTTAAGCTGCCATTTTCCTCGGAGTCTAGGCCAGGCTATCATTATTTAATACTTCAAAGATAATATTAATATTTTGTAAATTTGTTCTAATAAATTTCTAATGTTATATGATAAGCTTCCCCTTTTTTTTTTACTTCCTTTTTTCTTCCTCTTTCTCTCTCCTCGCTCCCTCCTTTTTGTTGCATCAATCTATTATCCCAAGATTCTTTTATTTGGAAGTTTCTTCTAAAGGATATTTAATAGTGACATTCTTCCCATTGTGAAAAATTATCAATTTAGTGGGAAAACCCCATCTATCGATAATATTTTTAGATCTTAGTTGTAGGGTTAGATCTTTAAAGCATCTTCTATTTAGTCTAGTTGCCAAAGAGAGATCTGGGAAAACCATCAAATTCTGAAATTTCTTATTGCTTATTGGATTAAGTCTCATCTGTTTCATTAACACATGTTTTACTGAGGAATTCAAAAGCCTTACTAGAACATCTCTAGGAGTTATATTCTCTGTTTCTCTGGATCTGAAGATTCTGTGGCATCTCTCTAATGGAAAAGGGGTTAAAAGTGGAGGATTGACATATTGAGTGATAAAATCCATAATATAATCGCTTACATTTTCTTGTTTCATTTCTTCTGGCCTAGTTTTAAGTCTTATATTATTTCTACGTGATCTATCCTCAAATTCTGCTAGTTTATTATCCATTTTTTTTAAAAATTCTTTATTTTTGACTCAGGTCATGGTTTCAGTGTAACCGTTGAGTTTTACAGAAGAAAGGTAACAGTGGGGATGATACAGCATATACATATCGTTAAACTTGAACAATGTTGTGTGACATTCATTTAGGGTTAAATAACCAAGGGCCATGAGCTGAGGGAATTTTATTTGGGGTGTCGGTGTTACCATGTAAGCCTGGGGGTCTAGTGGCGTGGTCATAAAGCTGTATGGCCGGCGTTGCTAGTGGCTGTTAGGCTGTTGGCTAGATGACTTAATGTTTTAGGTATGGTACCGTTTTCCTGCTAGGGCCGCTAGGGAGCTATTTCTGGTGCGTGGGTTTGTGAGCTACATGCTCCCACTAGAAAGGTGTACCCTGGGGCGAGGGGGGGAGGTGAACTTGTAGTTAGGCTCATTGGGTAAGGAAAGGAAGTGTCTCAGTCACTGAGAAGGGTGTGTCCGTGTAGCCCTGGGGCTTTTAGGAGGGGAGTACTAGGTGGTTTTGAGTCCCGGGGCATCTCAGGAGCTAATCATCGTTGGTGCGCCTGCTCCTGCCCATTGGGGGGTGAGCGGTGTTGCTGTCGGAGGGTCTCTTTTTGCTGACCTTGTTGCCGGGTGTGTCGGTCCAGCGATGGTTAGGGTGTTCTGTGGCAGTCCCAGGGTTGGCAGGAGATCCCTGGCACCTTGTAGGTCATAGACCTTGTATGAAGTGTCGCCGTGTTGAATCAGGAGCACCCAGGGTCGCCTCCACTGGTAGGTGATTTTATGCAGGCGGAGGAGGGCCGTGAAGGGTCTCAAGGTGCGGCGCCAGGCCAGTGTCGGCCCTGAGAGGTCCCCGTAAAATGCGAGCTGTCTGCCTTCAAACACGTATGGTGACTGTGTCCTGGTTGCTTGGAGGACCACTGCTCTGTCCCCGTGGTTCAGGAAGCGCACTAGGAGGTCTCTCGGTGCCGTAGCTGGGGCTTTAGATGGATGTAGGACGCGGAACATCCCCCCAGAGTTGCCTGTTTGGCCTGTTTGGCGGGTAGCAGAGTGGCCAGCAGGCGCCGTATGAAGTGCGGTACCTCCGCTTCCGGGATCTCCTCTCCGAAGCCCCTGGTTTTCATGTTCAGGCTTCTCCTCTGATCCTCGAGGTCAGCAAATCGTTGGTCTGTTATGTGGGACAGTTGTTGCAGGTCATTTAGCCACGCTGTTTCCTGTGTGTTACGGCGGGAGTCTGCTTCCAACGTGGTCAGGCGGCCTGTCAGGCCTCGCAGGTCTCCGTGTATCTGGGCCATGTCCGCCTGTATGGTGAGTTGCAGTCCCGCCAGCTATTATTTCGACATTCTGTTTACAGCTGTATCCCATTTTCCCATACTTTATACATCTATTTGTTAGGTACCCACTGGGAGTGTTACATTGAGAAGCTGTTGATTGACCCAGTTAAGTTATTTATATTTTTTCCTTGTTTTGTAACTGTATAGAATGGCAGGTTTTTACATGCAATTGCGCACTATTGTACTTGTGGACATGTGGCTAGATTATAATCACACTTTGTATCCACTAGACATACTTTGTATCCATTGTATTTAGTAACTTGTAGCACCCCTGCTCCCTAGGAGAAACTAGTCTGTACTTATTGACTCCATTATACTGCTTTAGAACAAAGTATCGAGTTACTGGGAACAGCTTGCATAAATCGGTTGTCTATTTACTCTCTGTGATGAAGTGCCCTTCACCACTTGTGCCTGGAGAGGACTAATTGCCAGCCTCTTGCCTTGTGACTATAGCCCCTGGAAGAGTTTGCCTTTTAAAAACGTCATTTGGGTATATTGGATTTTATTGTACTTTTTCTGCCCCTTTAAATCCATGGGAAATGTGCCTCTTCCCCTCTCCCTTTTTCCTGTCCTATTGTTCTCCAGCAGGGCATTGTCCCTCTTCGGTCTCTCATCAGCTATTGTTTAACCACATGGCATTCCAACTGTATTCGTGAGATCTGAGCGCTTTTCGGACATATTGAGCGCTCGGATCCAAGCTATCTGGGGATATGTTGGACATATAGGTTAAACATTGTATTATATGAGTTATGTACTTTTATGTGGTTTTTGTAACAGTTTTGACTTGGAGATATTCCCTGTACCTGGAGATAATTAAGTTACCACACCCACCCACACCGACTTAAGCCAATTATCTCCAGGATAGAGGAGAAGATAGACCGGCTGCACAGCCTAAATCTGTGGAACAGTTTGTGGAGCAGTCGGTCAAATGTGACTTCCATGGAATTCATGAACCCCTGCTCTGATCTGGGTGATTTTTGGATATGTTGTTCACCCAGATCAGGGCGATCCAGGGATGTATATGGGGATATGTTGTTGTTTTGGTGTTTCTGTGTTTTGGGTAAAACTGTATATTTTCTGCCTGTGGTAATTCCCACACGGTCCTGGAGGACAGTGGCTGATCCAGGGTGGAAGGAAGACAACAAGACTCCAGTTAAGCCACAGTGGTTGTGGAGTCTGCGGTGGTTGTGGTGTCCGGTGCGGTGCTTGTGGGCCTTGGTGCAAGCTAGGAAGCGTCCGTCAACGGAAGGTACTCGGTCCGAGTAGAGGTTATCCGTTACACTCTACCATACAGATATATCCTCCCACTTGTTTGAAGTATATATATACTAGAGTTATTCTTAAATGTCCCAGTTGGGATATTTTAATTAATCTTTTATCTATATCTAATAAAAGTAAAATTTTAGGAATTACTTGTCTTTTTATGTTTCACCATATTCCATTTATCTATTTACTATGATAAATCTCACATATATGTCTGTGAAGGAGGTATTTGTCAAGAAAGAGACAGACAGACAAATTACCACCTCACAGGATATATGATTGTGCTATAGGTCTACTCCCAAGCACTATAACTCCTAGAGGTAGAGTGTACCTTTATTACCGAAAAAATTTCAAAATGGAGGAATATATTAACAAAATCCCTCAAAAAGGGTTTCATTGGTTGAATATCATCCCCTGCTGGGATGTGCTTCTTTTTGTATCCAAAAAAGGACCTAAGACCATTCATTGACTATAGGGATTTGAACAAGATCACCATACAAACATGTACTGCTGTATTCATTACACTAGAGGAGCATATAATCTTGTCCATATCAAAAAAGGTCATGAATGGAAGACAGCTTTTGGGCATTACCAATATACCATAATACCATTTGGGCTATATAATGCCCCAAATGTCTTTCAGGATTTCATGAATAGTCCTAAGGGATTATATTCATACCTGTGCCATTGTATATCTAGGTAATATATTGTTATA
Source organism: Pelobates cultripes (assembly GCA_933207985.1). Lineage (NCBI taxonomy): Eukaryota > Metazoa > Chordata > Amphibia > Anura > Pelobatidae > Pelobates > Pelobates cultripes. Next base: position 231,123,000 of record OW240914.1, on the reverse strand, counting down.
TATCTCCCTGTATTGAGGTTTACCACAAGTAAGTGAAAAGCATACTCCAAACACCCCTAGCCAATAGACTTTATTGCAAGTTGGAGAAATGTCTATTCAAATCAGTCTGGAATACCGTTTTTAGGATACCTTATTTCTGCCTCTGGTTTCAAGATTAAACTCAAAAATCTGTCTGCAGTTAAAGATCTGCCACTACCACTTGGTTTATGTTCCATTTAAATATTTATTGGCTTTCCCAATTTTACCACGTGACAGGATGCTTCATATTTTGTATAACTTTCTTTACTCAAAACTCCAGCAGCCTATATCAATCATAGAATCAACCAATGAAAACAAAGTAACATTCTCTATATACAGCCCTGACAGTCTAAACTCCTTCTCTTTCTTTGCTGCTCCTGCTGTGCACAGGTTAAAGTATTTGCTCCTGCTTTCTGTATGATTCAGGTGTACTTCTATTTAAACTTAAATCTCTTTCATGGTATTTCCTAAAGATTCCCTGCCTAGCCTTTTTGTCCTGTTAGGTTTCTGTACCTTTAGTTTGCTATTAGGCCTCAGGATATTAATCCCCATAGTTTCCCCTTGTGACAAAGTGCACTTCGCCACTTGGTCTTGGAGAGGCCTGCTTGCCTCTTGCCTTGTGACTATGGCTCCTGGGATATTGTGCCCTTAAAAACACTATTTGGGCTTATTGGCTTTTAAAAGACTGTTTCTGCCCCTTTGATTCCATGGGAGAATGTGCCTCTTCCCCATCCCCTTTAATTCCTATCCCATTGTTCTCCAGCAGGGCGTTGTCCCATGGACACTGCCAGACCAGTTTAAACTGGCTGCTCTGTCCCTCCTCAATCTCTCACCAGCCCTTGCAAAACTTTAACCCCATGGCAAATTTACTCTGTTCCTGAGTTCTGAGTGCTGTTCACCTATATTGGGCGTTCAGTTCCGAGCTATCTGGGGATAAATGTGGGGGTTCTGTGTAATATAATAGGAATTATGTATTTTTATGTATTTTTAGGTATTTTACTGTTAGTGTAAAATGGAGATATTTTCTGTACCTGGAGATAATTGAGTTTACTGCAGTTCCTTAAGCCAATTATCTCCAGGATAGAGGGGAGGGAATTTAATGTGTATGTGGGAGTGTTATTTTGTTAATTAGTGTTCCCATTGGTGTGTGTCCCTTTTGTCACGGTTTACCACCAAGTCAATGGGGTGTGCCTCTGGCCTGAAAAATTGTATACAAGAAAGTCATTTTGAGTGCATTAAACAGATCGTCTTGTCTCGTGATTGGAGGGGACAGCTATATTCACACTGGGGATTGCTATACTTGTAAACTCCCTTGAGCTTTAATCACTTAGCTCTTCTAAGAGCTGTTCCTGATACGCTCTCCTGGAGGAGAGAGGTCTTCCCCACACAGTCCTGGATGTCAGAGGTTCATACAGGGTGGAAGGAAGAGGTCTTTCCCACACGGTCCTTTAAGACAGAAGCAAATCCAGGGTGGAAGGAAGACGGCGAGACTACCAGTTAAGCTACGGCAGTTGTGGTGGTTGTGGTGTCCGGTGCATTGCTTGTGGTCCTCGGCGCAAGCTAGGAAGCGTCCATCAACAGAAGGTACTCGGTCTGAGTTTGGGTGATCCGTTGCAGTGGTGGGATGGCTTTCTAGCGTGAGGAGCAGCATCCTGGAGACACCGGAATTATTACGGAGTGATATGGAGCCAGCAAGTCCCTGGACAGCGCTCGAAGTGGAGGATGAGTTTGATTGGAGGTTACAGAGCCTCTTGGCCCCATTGGGTGAGCCAGTATCAGAGGCAAACAGGTTGGACTGCAGAGAGCGCACCAGAAAAGAGATGTGGGACGAAACCCTGGAGGGTGTCCAGCTTTGGCAAGGAGCAGCAACTACAGGTCCGAGTGGCCATACGGATGCCTATGCTGGGAGAACAGCCCAGGTGGGAGTTGGTGATGCAGCTTAATTGACTTGCACGGAGGGAACTGGGGCTCGACGACACATACCAGGTGCTACGTTGGTACGCAGTTCAGCGTGTTCCCGGAATGGCCAAGTACGACAGACCGGAAGGCCTATTATGGGGGGCCTTTGCCGAACCGGAGTTCGGGAATGCTGCAGAGTCACGGCTTTGGGACATACATGACTACAGAGAAGCCATGCTGGATCTCCCTATGGCTGATGACCTAGGGCCAGACCTGACTGAATTGGCCATCCAAGAATGGGAACTGGACTTTAGAAAAACAGACATTTCTAAAATTAGAATATGTGTAAAGGAGTCATTATCAGACTGGAGCAATTTAAATGGCGTCCAAGAGAAATGGGATTATTTAAAAGTTGCACTGCTGAAGGCAACAGAAATTTGCATTAGGCGTGTCAGTAAAAGCAAATTCAAGAAACCACTATGGTACTCTGCAGATGTGACCAAAATAGTAAAAAAAACTAAAGTTAGCATTTAGTAATTATTTAAAAAAAAACAGAGTGAGAAAGACAGAATGATCTATAAGATTAGACAGAAAGAGGCTAAGCAAGTTATAAGAGCTTCCAAATCACACACAGAAGAGAAAATAGCACAGTCAGTAAAAAAAGGGGATAAAACATTTTTTAGATACATAAATGAGAAAAGAAAAGTAAAACAAGGATTAGTTATGTTTCTTATGTTTTCTATGTTTAGTTAGATTAAAACAAAACCATGTTAAAGTATAGGATTGTTGAACATCTAAAATCACATGGATTTCAAGATCAGAGACAACATGGGTTTACTTCAGGGAGATCATGCCAAACTAATCTGTTTTTTTTTTTTTTGATTGGGTCACTCAAATAATAGATCAAGGTGGTGCAGTAGACATTGCTTACCTAGATTCCAGTAAGGCTTTTGACACTGTTGCACATAGAAGGCTTATCAATAAACTGCAATCTTTAAGTTTGGATTCCAATATTGTTGAATGGGTAAGGCAGTTCCTGAGTGACAGGCAACAGAGGGTTGTAGTTAATGGAGTATATTCGAAGAATGGGCTTGTCACCAGTGGGGTACCTCAGGGATCTGTACTTGTATCCATTCTCTTTAATATTTTTATTAGTGATATTGCAGACGGTCTTGATGTTAAGGTATGTCTTTTTGCTGATGATACTAAGAAATGTAACAGGGTTGATGTTCCAGGAGGGATAAGCCAAATGGCAAATGATTTAGGTAGACTATAAAAATGGTTGTGACAACTGACATTTAATGTGGATACGTGCAAGATGATGCATCTTGGACGTAAAAACCCAAGGGCAGAGTACAGAATATTTGATAGAGTTCTAACCTCAACATCTGAGGAAAGGGAATTAGGGGTGATTATTTCTGATGACTTAAAGGTAGGAAGATAATGTAATAGAGCAGCAGGAAATGCTAGCAGAATGCTTGGTTGTATAGGGAGAGGTATTAGCAGTAGAAAGAGGGAAGTGCTCATGCCATTGTACAGAACACTGGTGAGACCTCACTTGGAGTATTGTACACAGTACTGGAGACCGTATCTTCAGAAGGATATTGATACTTTAGAGAGAGAGTTCAGAGAAGGGCTACTAAACTGGTTCATGGATTGCAGGATAAAACTTACAAGGAAAGGTTAAAGGAACTTAACATGTATAGCTTGGAGGAAAGACGAGACAGGGGGGATATGATAGAAACATTTAAATACATCAAGGGAATCAACACAGTAAAGGAGGAGACTATATTTAAAAAGAAAAACTAGCACAACAAGAAGACATAGTTTTAAACTAGAGGGGAAAATGTTTAAAAATAATATCAGGAAGTATTACTTTACTGAGAGGGTAGTGGATGCATGGAATAGCCTTCCAGCTGAAGTGGTAGAGGTTAACACAGTAAAGGAGTTTAAGCATGCGTGGGATAGGCATAAGGCTATCCTAACTATAAGATAAGGCCCGGGACTAATGAAAGTATTTAGAAAATTGGGCAGACTAGATGGTCCGAATGGTTCTTATCTGCAGTCACATTCTATGTTTCTACACTGATACTTCTCGCTTGTTGGTCTGCCTGCACTCCTGCATCTACTGCTACACTGCATACAAATATACAGGATCTCTCTCAGGTGCTTCCTTTTATTACTACATAAGAAGGATTTTGTTCAGCTTTAATTTCCATTGCAAAGGTTTACCGAACTTACATGTAGAAGTTTACTTACATATAGCATGCCTGATGGTACAGTCTGCCTGGTGTAACTGTGCACATGGGTAAGCCCACTGCAACACTTGGGTTGAGCCCCCATATAGTATATCCTGGTTACATGCCTCATGATATTCTATAAGGGTAAGCTTCCCTTTACTTCTGGAGACTGCTATCATCTCCAAATATTAAGGGTACCATTCCCTTGCGCATATTAGCCACTTGTTTCAACCAGCTGTGGGTGGTGAGTCCATATAATAATAATTAATTAAAGGCACCTTTACTGGTATACCTTGGTGGTTCGCACTCTCTACCATATTAGTGGTGTCATAACCAAGATGGAGGCGCGTACTTCACTTATGTACTTCATACTATTGTCACCGTATGAAACCATTGACAATTTAAAGAGGGTGGTATACAGTGTATACAACTGAACTTTTCTCATGTTTGTATGTGTAGACTCACGCAGGGGTGAGCCCACTGCTGTATTATAGGGGTGAGCCCCCTTACACCCTCTCCTGTCCTCTGTGCCTGCTGGGAATTGATAGGAGTGAGCCTTCCTGATTGCAGTACCACTATCCAACTGTGATTACACCACAGGACTTTCCATGCACCACCTTGAGTGACTCACCACCAAACCAAAAACCCAGGACTTACAGTCCATAATTGATGCTGCATTGGCTCTATCCAAGATATTGGCATAACCTCCTCCTGATGTCCCTACTCAAACCTTGGGTTTTGCTCCTCCACTAGACAAGGATACCTTTGGCCTGGGAGCTTCCACAAGAGACCTACCGCCATGGCCAAAAGCTGCAAAAAGGGAACCTCAAGGTTACCTTCTGAATTAAAAGGGAAGGCGCCAGCTGCCCACTCTGGTACCATCCTCAGAAGAGGAAGACGCCTACCCCCAACCGCTTTAGACATGCTGGATGAGCGGCGTGCAGACAGTTCCATTTCAGATGATGAGGATCTGTCACGGTAGTTTACCCCTACACGCAGGATTTAGTCCAACAATCGACAGATAGAGCATTAGAATGGCCGGACTCGCCGTAAAGCAGAGAATAGACAGAGTCAAGAACAAGCCGAGATCAAGGGAACAAAGAGACAGCGAGAACAAAAACTAGCCAAGGTCTGGTACATAGTAGTCAGTAAGCCGGCAAACAAGACAAAACAGGGATAGAGAGATAAATGGAGTCAGATACAAAGCCAAGGTCAAGCATGAAAATCACAACTGAACACAACAAGCGCTAAAGGGAACTGAAACAGAAATCACGATAAGGCAGGGAGTTAAGGGAGAGGTAAGTATAAATACCCTAAAATTCACTTTGATTGGCCCCTGTCATATCCACGCCCCCAAAATGTGAGTGTCTGGGGAATGTGGGATGATAGGGGCCAATGGGAGCACATTTCATTTTTTGGCTCCCACTGCCCCTTTAAGAGCGTGCCCGAGAAGCGCGGCGGGAAGTGAGGACCTCGGCCGGTCCCCGGGTAAGGTAAGTACCGCTACAGGATCGCTGGCAAGATGTGTCAAAATATGTTAGGGAGTCATTCGTGGATAGCTCCCTCCCACATGATGACACCTGGGATTCTCATCCACAGGACAGTGAGGAGATTTTCCTGGATGCTCAGGGTTGCCCCTGTTCCAAGAGATGTACTGTGATACTAATGATAATAGACCATGTTTCAAAGCAGAGAGGTGCTCTGTTTACATGGCATTCCAGAAAATATTGTGTTTGATCGAGGTAACTTTGTTTGTTTCTTGTTTTTGGAAGGTCTTTTGTTCGGAGATAGGTATTTCTCTGTTTTTTTCTTCTGGTTACCATCCGCAGTCCAATAAAGCTGCTGAAAGTATCAATCAATTCTTAGATCAATATGTATTGCTGAAATCGATAATGAATGCAGTGGCAAGGCTCATTTTCCTGTCCGCTCGCACCTCCAATGCCTCCCCGCTCTGTCAGTCCCTGCATTGGCTTCCAGTTAGATATAGGGCTCAATTTAAAATTCTGGTGCTCCCTAAGCCCCTACGCTCTGCCAAAGACCTACATATATCCTCTGTCCGTACACCCACCTCTAACGCTCGCCTCCAAGACTTTTCCAGGGCTGCACCTCTTCTGTGGAACTCCGTTCCCTTCTCTGTAATAATTTCACCCAGTCTCCACTCATTCAAAAAAACTCTCTTATTCAAGAAAGCATATAAATTAAACTGTTAGTAGGTTTTTATCCCCCACCCCCCCATGACTCCTCTCCTGCAACTGTCAAAAATTACCTACTAAGCCCTCAGTGAATACTTTTCTTACAACCTACTTCGTACCCCTACTTTTACCCTTTGTGTCACTATACCTCACTCCCTCTAAAATGTAAGCTCATTGTTCCCTGTACGTCCAGTTGTCTGGTTACAATTAATTGTCTGTTAGTCCACCCATTGTACAGTGCTACGGAATCTGATACAAATAATAAAATAATAATAATAATAATAATAATAATAATGTACGCTGTTTTATCTCGAACCACCACCATGATGACTGGGCTGGCCTGCTTCCTTGGACAGAGTTTGATCACAATAATGCCTCCCATGAATCCTCTACATATAGTTCATTTTTTTTTAACTATACGGCCAACATCCTATAGTTCTTCCTCCTGCATTCTCTTTTCAGGGAATACCTGTTCTGGACAAACATCTGGCTAATATAAGCAAAACTTGGGTGTAGGTACACTGTATTTTTGTTGAGGCTACTATTCGGCATAAGGTTCAGGCTGATAAATGTTGTTGTGCAGCTCCTACGTACCAGGTGGGAAATTGGGTTTGTCTATTGACCCGCAATATCCATCTCTGAGTACCTTCTGTTAAACTGTCTTCCTTGATTCATTGGCCCATTTTGGATTCTGCATAGGATCAATTCAGTATATTCTTGATTTACCTGAAGGAATACGAATACCTAATGTATTCCATGCCTCTCTGGTGAAACCCCTTGTTTTAAATTGTTTAACTAAACCTATTTCTTCTCCTTTGATTGTGGAGGGACAGGAGTCATTTTAGGTTGAGTCTATAGGTTACCTAGTCACTAGTTTTAATTTTTAGTAGATATGCTAAATACCAACTAGACATGTGCAATTCGTTTCGGGCTGAATATGAATTCGGACAAATTTCGGGAAATTCTGGTACTTCCGAATGTCCAAATAGCCGAAGTTCCGAATTGTCGAAGTACCGAGGTCCCGAAGTTCAGAAATTACCGAATTTCCGAAGTGTCGAAGTGCTGAAGTTCCGAAGTGCCGAAGTTCCAAATTTGCCAAAGTTCCGAAGTGCCGAATTGCCGAAGTTCTTAAGCACAGTATTGCCTAAATACTAATATACTTACCCAGTGGAAGAAGAAGAATGTTACACTGTATACAATTTTAAATAAAAAGTATACAAACGTAGCCAGGATTCAGCTGTAAGCATTTGCAACGCTTACAACAATCAAGTAACACACATTCATATAAAATTTAAGTTACTTGGCCAGTCAATGTAATGACAGGAATGAATAAGTATATAACGCCCTAATTCCCACGATATTAGGGAGCTATCTACTAAAAGGCTGAAAGACCTAAATTGGTCTTTCAACCAAATTTACTAATACAAAGTAAAGATTACATAGTATTATTAAATTATTCCCCTACTCGCTATACCGCTGCTCACTTAAACTGACACAGAGCACTCTGATTGGTGGATTAAGTGACCAATCAGAGAGTTATGAGTCAAATTATACAGCACGGTGTGTAAAATGACACAGAGCACTCTGATTGGTGGATTTCAAACCAACCAGAGTGCTGTGACAGGTAAATGTCACAGCAGAGCTCAGTCTGCACGGAGCCCTCGCCGGGTGAAGATGGATTATTTTTTGGGGGGGCTTGGATTTTTTTATTTGTTTTTAAGTGCGTCGGTTATTATGGCTTTTTATTTGGCCTTTTTGGGGCTGAAAAAATAAGATTTTAGAAGAAAGAAAACCTCAAATGGTAAGTTTATTTTATTTTTTTTCAGGTACTTAGTTAAATGATCCCCCTTATTATTTTTAGGGTGAGGGGGTTGGTAGGGGATAATTTTTTGGGGGAGGGGGTGACTAGGGGTTTAAGGACCCCTAGTCACCCGGGGGAGGGGGGGTTAATTTTTTTTATTTAGGGCCCTCACCCACCGCTCAGGGGTGGGGACCAGGGTGGAGGAGATTAGGTACCCCCTAATTAGTATTTAGGGCCCCCCCACCGCTCAGGGATGGGGGCTAGGGGGAGGACAGTAGGTCCCCCCCAATTAGTATTTAGGGTCCCCACCCACCACTTTAGGGGTGGGGGCTAGGGAGGAGGACATTAGGTCCCCCTCTAATTTGTATTTAGGGCCCCCACCCACCGCTCAGGGGTGGGGGCCTGTGGAGAGGACAATAGGTCCCCCCCATTATTTTACTTTAGGGCCCCCACCCGCCGCTCAGGGGTGGGGGCAATAGGTCCCCCCACCCTCATTCTAATTTAGGGCCCTCACCGACCACTCAGGGGTGGGGGCCAGGGGGAGGACATTAGGTCCCCCTCCTAATTTGTATTTACCGCTCAGGGGTGGGGGCCTGGGGGGAGGACAATAGGTCCCCCCATTATTTTACTTTAGGGCCCCCATCTGCCACTCAGGGGTGGGGGCCAGGGGGGGGGGCAATAGGTCCCCCAACCCTTATTCTAATTTAGGACCCCCACCCACCGCTCACGAGGGGGTACTTACTGTTTACTAGACATGCCCCTACTCGCGGTATAGCGGGTAGGGGCATAATTTACTAATACTAAGTAACCTTAGTACTTAGTATTAGTAAATTTGTCTGAAAGACCAATTTAGGTCTTTCAGCCTTTTGGTAGATAACTCCCTAATACCGTGGGAATTAGGGAGTTATCCACCAAGCGGCTGCAAGAGAAGTTCCGAAGTGTCGACTTGCCAAAGTGTCGAAGTGCCGAATTGCTGAAGTCCCGAATTATGGAATGCCGAACCGAACCGAAAAATGTTCCCGTGCACATGCCTAATACCAACATAATAGTAACATAGAGGTAATAGGCTCTTTTTCTTAATTAAGTTTTTTTTTTTTTTTTTTAAGTGGTGGCTTGCTAGAAAGCTGACATTTAATAATTTGCCTGCTCTCTACTAATGCTACATGTGGGCTTATTTTATTTTAAAATGCAGGTTTAAATGCAAAAAGCATAGATTTTAATCTGAACACAGAATGCATCCTGGTGATTTTTGCAGATTTGCATCGGTTGGCCAAATATGGACTAGATTTGGCTTCGGTAAATATAAGAATTGCCATTCCGCAATTCAGCCATTTTCACTGGATTTTGCATATCCATCAAAATCTAGTGTTTGATAGATAACCCAGTAATGGTTTTTATTCTAATAAACATTATCATGTAGCTCTCTCCCTTCTTGCCTCCTTGCTGTACATCCTAAATATTTCAGCATGATTCACTATATGTCACTCCCTCTCTGTTCTGACCTCCACTCTAGTCTATACATATTCTAGGCTTCTTAGTCTGATACATTTGATCAAACAATGTGCCTTTTATCCCTTCTTTTGTTCAAGTGATACACAAGGTATTTCAGTCTCATATATGTTACCATATCTTCCCTAGTAATTTTCCTCCTCCAATGTACAGGTATTTTCGTGAAGTCATTTTGGTGTGATAATTTTATAATTCCTTCCCTTCTAATATCTTTCATTCCACAGCACATTTTAAAACCCGGACATATTTCTATTTGAACTGTAGAGGGAGCCTATGGTCAACACATTCCTAGTATACCCTAATCATTTTCTGTGATCAAAAATAATAAAACATATTGCAGCTTCCTCAGATTTGATCTGTGACTTCATGTTAGAGAATGCTTAGTGAATTTACTATGCAACATCTAACCGACTTTAAGTGAAGGGAAACCTTCAGTTTTTGCCAAACTGCCAGGGACCGCAGCTTTTAGGTTGGCAGAAAGTCCTAGTACTGAAGCCCGTCCGTAATGACAAGCTGCAGGCCACCTGGTAGGGCCCACACCGAGTGGTGGACCAGAAATGCGACACCACCAATTTGTTCGGTCCTTGCTCTGGTGAAGGGGCGAGATGCATGCGCCATGTGAATATGCTCAAACCCTATCATGAGAGAACAGAGGAAGTGGCGGAGATGTGTGCCTCTGAAGACTTAAAACCTTCCCCTACCTTACCTTGTACGGAAAGACAATATGGCAAGGTACCTAGAGGAGGTATAGCTAGGAGAGCGGCTGGGTGCCCAGGAGTGTGCCCAGGTACAACAATTACTGACAGACAAAGGGATCACCTTCTCCCCTGAACCGTGTCCCGGAGTCTGTCAGAGAGGGTATAAAGGAAGGAGGTTGATGAAATGCTCCAACTTGGAGTTATTGAATTATCCGAGAGCACCTGGACCTCCCCAGTAGATCTTTTGCTGAAGCGGGATTGTACGACTCGCTTCTTCGTAGACTACCGGGGGTTGAATGATAAGACCATGTCGGACACTTATCCTATGCCCAAAATAGATGAGCACCTAGACAGAATGGCTCAAGGCCAGTACCTCACCACAATTGATTTGTGCAAAGGTTACTGGCAGATCCCCCTAGCAGAGGATGCCATCCCTAAGTCAGCATTTGTCACCTCGTTTTGGGTCATGAAAAATGCCACAGCTATGTTTCAGGAAATGGTAGACCAGCTCCTAGACGGCCTGTGCATACGACGACATCGCTATCTTTAGTGACACATGTGAGGAACATTTAGTCCGGTCGCCCTGCGGACCCCTGCGAACGGGTGCCTGACACTATGTGTTGCGGCCTCGGCCGCACAGTATAATTGCTGTTAGGGCCACCCGATCGAAATGAATATCATCATCAGAGTGGGCCCAGTAACACTCTGATGATGTCAGACGCTGGGAAGAAGTGATTGCCGCGGTCAATCCTCCTAGCAACCACCAAGTGCAGCGTGGGAGGAAGCAGAGGGCGTCAGAGTAGGAACTCTGACTCCCATCAACCTGAGCCACTGGACCCCAGGGAAGTCACCCTCCTGCACCTAAAAGGTAGGTAATAGGAGGGTGACTAAAATATTTTGCATGTGTGTGTGTCTCTGTGTGTCTATGTATGTGTGTCTGTGTGTGTGTCTATGTATGTGTTTGTATCTATGTATGTGTCTGTATATATCTGTGTGTGTGTCTGTCTATCTGTGTGTGTCTATGTATGTGTCTGTATGTATATGTGTGTCTGTATGTATGTGTGTGTGTCTATGTATGTGTCTGTATTTATATGTGTGTGTATGTGTGTCTCTGTATGTATGTGTGTGTCTCTGTGTATGTATGTCTATGTGTGTATGTGTGTGTCTGTATGTATGTGTCTGTGTGTCTGTCTGTGTGTCTGTATGTCTGTCTGTGTATATGTATGTATGTATGTATGTATCTATCTATCTCTGTGTGTCTGTATGGGGTGGTGGTGGGTGGCCCCATGGATCAGTTTTGCACCAGGGCCCCATAGATTGTGTGTACGCCGCTGGCTGCAGCCATCAGACAGTTTCTCTGTACACGTGGCTTCCTTGCTCCATTGTGATGTGAAGTTTAGCTTTGCAATAAACAAATTTAATTTGCAATTATGAAAAATGTGTATACATGATTTCAGGGTATTGTGTATAAACAAGTGCCAACGTGAGCATGTTAAGTACCAATGGGAAAAAATGTAAAAATAAAATATATACACATACACAGGTGATACTCGAAAAATCAGAATACCGTGCAAAAGTTCATTTATTTCAGTAATGCAACGTAAAAGGGGAAACTAATATACGAGATTGATGCATTACATGCAAAGCAAAATAGTGCAAGCCGTGATTTGTCATAAGTGCGATGATTATGCCTTACAGCTCATGAAACCCCAAATCCACAATCTCAGTAAATTAGAATATTGTGAAAAGGTGCAATATTCTAGGCTCATAGTGACCCACTCTAATCAGCTAAGTATTCCTTCAGCCTTTAAATGGTATTAGTTTCCCCTTTTACGTTGCATTACTGAAATAAATTAACTTTTGCACGATATTCTAATTTTTCGAGTATCACCTGTATATATATATATATATATATATATATATATATATATATATATAGTCAGTACAATGTTAAACATCTGCACGCCAGTCAAGCCTTAAGACTTGCTTTTCCCACAGAAATCACAAATTTGCAGTGATGTTACTGCCGCAAAGGATTCTGGAATGGTATATGCAAATTAGCTCAACAAGAAATCACATTTGTGCCTCATTCCATTTTAAATATAGATTCCTTAGAGACTGTGTTTGCTGTATACAACAGCTTTGAAACACAACTTAGGAAAAGATGCAAATCCAGTGAACTACTCATGGACAGCTGTTTCATTGTTAATGCAAATCATCAGCATGAGGTTGGTTACTGGCTTGCTACTGAGGCTTGACAGTACTTGCGAAGCAAAAACCAAGTTATGGTGGGGAAAAATTGTGATTGAAAACCCCTTTCACCTGAAGTCTGTGTATAGTCAGTACAATGTTAAACAAAGATCTGCACACCAGTCAAGCCATAAGAATTACTTTTTCCACAGAAATCACAAATTTGAAGTGATGTTACTACCGCAAAGGATTCTGGGAGGGCATATGCAAATTAGCTGAACAATCAAAATTTTTCCCCACCATAACTTTCATGGTTTGTGCTTCACAAGTACTGCCAAGCCTCAATAGCAAGCCAGTAAGCAACCTCATGCGGGTGATTTGCATTAAAGCGGCACTCTCATGCCGAACTTACCTTTCCCCAATCGCTTCCTCTTCTCTCCCTCTCTCAGAATCTGTTCTTTGTTTCTTTGTCTTATGTATTTTTTCTACGCTTTACCAGGGGGATCCCCCTCTGGCCCCCACCCATGAGTGGCAGTTGGAGGCCCTAAGTGACAAAAGGAGGGGGGAGAACTATTGTCTCCCCACCTCCGGCCCCCACCTATGAGCGGTGGGTGGGGGCCCTACGTAACAAAAGGGGGGGACCTATTGTCTCTACCTAACTAAATACCTATAAATGAAACACTTTCCATTAGATGTCTTCTTTTTTTCTTAAGCCTTATTTTTTCAGCTCTAAAAAAGTCCAAATAAAAATCCATTATTCCTGTTGAACTTATAAGATAAAAAAAAAAACTGAGCGCAATGTGAAGAAACTACCCTGTTTATTCTGTATTTTGACTTTTCCCTGTTCGTTAGTCGAAACTACCGAACACCGACCACCCCCCTGCTCATTAACTTCAAAGAGAACGGTGAATTAAGTGCTCTCTCTATGTGGCCACTGTTCGTATAACCGGCCATCTTGTCGCATGAACAGAGGCAGCAGGACTTGGTCGTTGAGTGTCTGGAACTAAAATCGGAGACTCTACTTCCCGAACGCCAGTAATACTTCGAGAACATCTGCTTCTGTTCACTGACCAGCCAGGAGAGCGCTGTTCGAGAGCTTTGTACCCACGAACTAGGGGAACAAACGCTACCTTTGAGCCAGGGGAACAGTTTGTGGATTTGTTCATTTTTGGACTTCCCGAAAGAGACAGATTGGTCAAATTATGACTTCCATGGAACTCCCAAATCCCTGAACCGCTCTGGGTGATTTTTGGATATGTTGGTCCCCCAGATCAAGGCTACCATGGCTACTTTTGTGGAGTTCCAGTGGGTTTTAAGGTTTTTTGAAAATATGTTTTTTTTGTGTTTGGAGATAATTAAGTTGAGCTCAATACTTGACTCAATTATCTCCTAAGTGAAGGGGAATGATTATTGTATTCTATGTGGGAGTATCCTGGACCTGAGAGCTAATGTAACTACAGTATGAGATTTGTCCCTGTACCCTCTCATGTACAGTGGGGAATGCCCCTGGAATATGTTATTGTAAACCCCGTCCCTGGGGACTTGCATAAAAAGCTGAAACAAATCATTCCTGTTTTACCCTTCATCTAGTCTAGGCTGATGTTTGGGTAACTGTGTACTTGCTGTGAAGAAACTGCTTGGATGCTGTTTCGCTAAATATGTTTAAAACAGTAAAATGTATCCCAATTATGAAATAACCAGTAAAAGTGCAGTTTTTGTGTTAAAAAAATGCAATAAACAAACAAATATGAACACTAATTTTGGCAAGTGTTTGTGGCTAAGCGGCTACTACAAAAGACTAGTGTAACGTAACCGCTGGCACCCCGACCGGATACCTTCCGTTGACGGATGCTCCTAGTGCTTCCCGAGGACTCCAAGCACTCTGCCAGACACCATAACCACTGTAGAATCCCACGAACCGCCGCAGCTTGGTTGGGGTCTCGCTGTCTTCACCTACTCTAGACCCAAGACCAGGGTACAGCTTCCAGTAGGTCAACCTCTCCGAATTCCAGAGAGCAGGAACAGGAACAAGCTCTTAGCAGAGCTTAGTGATCATACCCTGGGGAGTATAGTGATTATAGCAGTGTAGTTCTCCAATCCCCCAAACATGAGCCGGAACTTCATGAAGGTACAAGATGATTTGACACCAATGAGCGTTTATTACTCCTTGTATACAAGTTTTCAGGCCAGAGGCACACCCCCTGGACCTGGTGGTAAACTGTGACAAAAGGGGCACAAACCAATGGGAACACTAATTAACATAATAACACTCCCACATACACAATGAAATCCCTCCTCTCCATCCTGGAGATAATTGGCTTAAGGCATTGCAGTAAACTCAATTATCTCTAGGTACAGAAAATATCTACATTTTACACTAACAGCAAAAATACATAATTCTTATTATGTTACACGGAACCCCCACATTTAACCTACCCCAGATAGCTCGGATCTGAGCGCCCAATCTAGGTGAACAGCGCTCATATCCCATGAGCAGCGTAAATTTGCTATGGGGTAAAGCATAGCAAAGGCTGTTGAGAAACCAGGGAGGGACAAAAGCAGTCAGTTCCAGCTGGTTTGGCAATGCCTGGGACAACGCCCTGCTGGACAGGAAACGGTGGAGGGGCAGAAACACACCTTCCCATGCATTCAAATGGGCAGAAACAGTCTTTAGAAGCCAATAAGCCCCAAATAGTCTTTTTAAATGGCAATACACCCCAGGGCCATAGTCATGAGGAAGGAGGCTGGCAATCAGGCTCCTCCAACAGCCGGGGGCAAAGGGCAGCTTTTCACCTAACAATCCAGTGAAAAAAGGCATTTCATCACAACTGGACAGACCCCATTTTGAATACTGTAGGTTGTCTACTTTTTCAAATGGTATGCTATGATGGGGTTAATTTTCATTCCTGGGCTGCTATACGGTCTCAAAGGCAACATAGGCCCAGCAAACCAATCTGGCAAATTTCAATGTGCAAACATGGAAAAGGGGAAAGCCCTACATTTGACCCCTGTAAGTTTGCAAAAAATAATAAACAATGTACATTGGTGGCACTGTTGTACTCGGGAGATGTTGCTGAACATATATTGGGGTGTTCTTTGTCAGTAACAAATAACAGGAACTGAGAATCCATGCATATTGGAAACGTTAAAATCTACACCCGAACTGCCAGCTATAATCACTCAGGCTTCAGCAGTTCGGGAGGAAATAGGTGAATGGGTATCTGCAATACTAGCGTTCGTAACACGCAAAATAAATAAACATGCCAAAAAAAGAAAAACCTGACGCAAAAAAATAATAATCAATCTTCACCCAGCAAGGGCACCGCGCAGATAGAACTCCGCAGGGTCACGAAAGGCTAAAAAAGCCTTTCCACGCCCTGCAATATGACTCAGAGCCTTGCAAGTTACCAATCAGATCACTCTCAGTCAAATTGAAGGGCGTGGGAAGGCTTTATAAGTCTTTCCTCACCCAGCGGAGCTCAGTCTGTGCGGTGCACTCGCTGGGTGGTCAGTGTTAGCTATCACTGCCCTATGGGCTCTGCAGGCTATTAATAGTGCAGGGGATTAGAAGTTTTAAATTAAACAGACTGTGCAATAAAGGAAGTTTAAAAGGTTAGACCTCTCTTTACAGGAAGTGCTACATAAACAGCGATTTAACTCCTAAGTGGCAGAAAACTGAGCAGTGACACCACAGGGTCATGATCTATAGACTAACACTACTTCATTAAGCTAAAATTGCTATGGTATCTATTATATGCACTTAAAAAGCTGTATTCCTGGTGCTATCACTCCCCCTGCCGACCCCCTTCCATTGTGCCCCCCTCCCTGGTAAATAAAGGGTTAACCCTTTATTTACTTACCTTACCCAAGCGTTGATGTCCATCGGCGTTGGGTCAAAGCTCCTCCTTCGTCACGCAATGAGCGGGCTCTAATATGCTTACATGGCAAATGCAGCGCGCACATTAGACCTCCCCACTGGAAAGCATTGAATTGCAGCACTAAGGACAATAGGGACACTGTGCCCAGACCACTTCAATGAGCTGAAGTGGTCTGGGTGCCTACAGTGTCCCTTTAACTCTGACACATTTAGAATTTGTATACAAACTGTGTATGCCGAAATAAAACTACATGAAATAATCAGAAGTCGATGAATATAAACTAAGCAATAGCTTAATGAAAAAGGAGCTCTGAAACCTGTATTTCAAAAAGATATGAATAGATCGTTACATTTAAAAAATATACCTTACCACAATCAATGAGGGTATGTACAATTCAAATGATGCTGCAGCAAACTGTAGCATTTTGCAGCTGAACAAAAAACCAAACCTCCATTTTGGTATCCATCACTCAGGTACTTGACTCAAATGCACTTTTTTTACCACAATATAATTGATCATGAGAGCAAATAACAGCACAACTCGACCCAGTTGTTTACATTAAAAAAATCTAAATTGGCCACAAAAAACTCTAATTACTACCTTTGACCTCAGAAATGTGAAAACACAATTTTATTCCTGTAATGCGGATTGCTGTGCAAAACTAATCAAATACTAATAACCTCAATTTTAGATTGCAAGTCTCCTTCCCTAATGGAAGGGAAACTCATTAGTCTATGCAGCACCTGTTTCCCATATGAAGCAGCTCATTCATTCTTCAAAGATTAACCCATTAGAGGGAGTATAACTCCAATGCAAAACATTGCTTTCAGGCATGATGTCTACATATACAACAGAATTCCAAATAATAATAGTCGCTTTCCCTTTAACTGCTTAGGGACGAGACCGTTTTTCAATTTTCTTACCATTAAGGACCAGGGCTCTTTTTACATTTCTGTGGTGTTTGTGTTTTGCTGTAATTTGCCTCTTACCCATTTACCCACCCTTATTATATACAGTTTTTCTCGACATTAAATGGTCTTTCTAAAAATACCATTATTATTAATATTTTCCTCATATCATATAATTTACTAAAAAAAAAAAAAATATTATAAAACACGATGAAACATTTTTTTAAAAACTCACTTTTTCTAACTTTGACTGCCAAAATCTGTTACACATCTACAACTGCTAAAAAACACCCATGCTAAATAGTTTCTAAATTTTGTCCTGAGTTTAGTAATGCCCAATGTTAACATGTTCTTAGCTTTTTTTGGAAAGTTATAAGGTTATAAGTACAAGTAGCACTTTGCTATTGCCAAACCATTTGTTTTTCAAAATTAACGCAAGTTACATTGTAACACTGATATCTGTCAGGAATCCCAGAATAACCCTCCACATGTATATATATATATTTTTAAAAGAGGACAACCTAAGGTATTAAACTTGGGGTATTTTGACTCTTTTCATGCAACCATTTTATCACCAAGCTATGCCAAATGTAAAAGAAAAAAAATAATTGGTGATTTTTTTGACACATAACAATTCAAGAATATATGTACGGAGAACTTTAACCCCTTAAGGACACATGTTGGAAATATTCCGTCATGATTCCATGTTATTCCAGAGGTTGTGTCCTTAAGGGGCTAAGGGTTACTGCTAAGGAACACCCCAACATATGTTCAGCAACATCTCCTGAGTACAGTGATATCCCATTTTGTAAGCTGGCCAGTGTAATTTACCCCGATCAACCATATATTTTTGAAAAGTAGACAACCTAGGGTATTTCAAATGATGTTATTTTAACACTTTCCATGCACTAATTCTACCACCAGTCTATTGCAAACTTTTTGGTAGTCATTTTTTGTGTTATTTTTCTCTCAAATTGTACTTTAGGCATGGATTCTCAGTTCCTGTTATGTGTTACTGACAAAGGACACCCCAATATATGTTCAGCAACATCTCCCGAGTACAACAGTGCTACCAATGTACATTTTTTATTGTTTTTTGCAAACTTTTGCAAACAGGGGTCAAAGTGCATAAGATCCACTTCCAGGTCATACAAGATGCCATTTTGGTTTCACCTCTGCTCCATGAGGTCTCCTACTCCAAGCTGTGTCCAGGAATACTGCAGCAGGTCTTTCCGTTAATCCAGTGGCTTTCTCTCCGGTCAGCATTGCATTTGGTGTCTCAGGGACTCTCAAACCGTAAGTTGACCCACCTGTCGCTCCAGGATTAGTTTCCACGGCGTTTAGCAGAGCACGGGTCCTCACTTTACGGTTTCCTTTCGTTTTGCACGGTTATTTCGTTACCTTATACTGACCTAGCTGTTCATGTAAAATCTGTTGTTTAAAATCTGTTTTGGTTAAAATCTGATCGGTTAAAACTACAAACGAAATAAAAAAATTTCGCCTACACACTGACCCCTACCTGTCTTTTGGTATACTACAGGCTTCTTAGACATTATCGCATTTCATGTACAAACCAACGAGCCACTGCATTTTCACCTACACACTGACCCCTACCGGTCATTCAGTGTACTACAGGCTTCTCAGATATTATTGCATTTCATGTACAAACCAACGAACCACTGCATTTGCGCCTACATGCTGACCCCTACCGGTCAATCGGTATACTACAGGCTTCTCAGACTGTATTTCACTTCATAAGCAAACAAACTAACTACAGCATTTTCACTTTTATACTGACTCCTATCTGTCAAACGGTATACTACAGGCTTTTCAGACATATGGTTATTCCCCTCGAACATTCCCACTATAATTATAATTAAACAATAACACTTCCTTACAACTCATGCTTGCTATTATATAATCATTCCTGCATACCTGCCTACATAGTTAGTTACATTTGCTGACAATATACATACATTTACCCAAAAATGCACATACTATTTAAAGCACTATGCAGGATTCCAGAGTCTAATACGGAATATTTGCATGTTTGCATGCTTAAAATATAAGTCCTTCCAATTACGTATTTTCACATATTAGGTTATTCAGCTGACAGTCATGGTTCACTACACTCATGTTTCGGGGTATAGTAGTATTCCATATCACACATGATATAACACTCCCGACAAGTTAATTTCCTTCAAAGAGGGGCATTGCAAGCATACAATAAACATTGGGACGGAGCACTTTGCTCTATTAAACTTGCATAACACACATATGGGTATACCCTTTTAAATGTCTATATTCAATTTTCATACATTGTTTTACCTGTCCGGGACACAGGTATTAATAACCCTTACGACCAGTAAGGGTATCTAATCATACTATCAGGTACAAACACCTGCTCATGTGGTATATACATACATTTTCTGTTTCCCCCTGGGTATATCCACCTACTCATTCACTGGGCTCGAACTAAACCCTAGAGACTACTCAGGGCACTCCTTTATGATAGGAGCAGCCTCCACGGCCTATAGCCAAGACATCCCCGCACACGTTAAGACATGGGGCCGCTGGGAATCATAGGCTTATGCGACTTACATACCACAGCCGATTCAGGAATTTTGGAAGCTTTCATTAAAATGTCTACCTGATGGTTAACAAATGCACTATGATCCTGTATAATGTTTTGCATTAATATGTCTCTTTTTGCCCACTTTTTACCGGCCTACAGCATACGTCGGTTTCAGCACACCTCAACTTATTATTCCCAAAGCTACATCTCTACAACCCATCTTATTCTATATCATATGAGAATGCCCCGAACACAAATATAAATATATATATATATATATATATATATATATATATATATATTGATATATTGTGACAGAGTGTTGGGGATGGTGGTCAAAGGTGTATATCTGGCACCCAGACTTTTGCGCAGCCACTATCCTGACATGTGGTTAAGCCCATGTAGCTCCAGGGAAAGTTAAGGTTAAATGTAGGTTTTTTTTTTTATCTGTTGTTATTTGGGTCCCTGGGGTGGAGTATTTGGAAGAGAAGGGTGGGCTGATTCTCCACTCACTGTCAGAGTGGCTGTGCATGAGTCCAGCCCAGGTTTTCTAAGGAGTTCTGGCTCACTGCCTAACAAGGTCATTAGCTTCACCTGTGGTGGCTGTGAGCAGCTATATAACTGCAGTTAAAGTAGGGTGGAGTGAGGGTAGTGTTTTGAGGAGAAAGAAAGTGTTTTGAGGAGAAAGAAGGTTTTGCTGCTTGGTGTATCCTGTTGTATCCTGTTATATCTTGTTGTATCCTGTTACTTCTTACCAACAAAAAATAAACAGGCCAGAGGCCTTTGAAACTAGACTTTGTCTTGGCCTGGCTTCCTTACCCTAGAGGGCTGTGTAGTTGCCAAAAGATCCTTGACAAACACACACAGGGAAGTAAGTTTGTCACATATGGTAGAGGTAGCGGGCACTGCACTGAAGAAGCCTGTGGGTATTAACTGGAAGCCAAACAAGCCTGGAGGAATATGGAGGAAGTTGTGAAAGTTTTGTTGCAAACTACAGCGGCACAGCAAAAGGCTACAGCCGTACAGCAGGAGGCCACAGCCGCACAACAGGAAAATATTGCAGCCCTACAGCAACTGGTAATCACACAAAAGGCCAACACAGATGCCATGATCCAGCAGGTTGTGGCAGCCCAAGCTGAGGCAAACCGCCTGCTCAGGGAGGAGCAACATCAGGCCTCCAGCATGATACAGAAGGGGATACAGACTTTGACCAAGGGACTAACCAGAGTTTCGGATGGGACGCAGTCCGAGGTTAAGATGATCAGAGCCAGCCGTTACCTGCAGAAGATGACACCTACAGATGATGTGGAAGCATACCTTCTAGCTTTTGAGAGGACAGCTGAGAGAGAAGAGTGGCCAGTGAGTGAGTGGGCAAGCATACTGGCACCTTTTCTTATTGGAGAACCCCAGAAGGCTTTCTATGACCTGGAACCAGCACATTCAGGGGTCTACTCCATACTGAAGGCTGAGATCCTTGCATGACTTGGTGTGACTATGGCAGTTCGTGCCCAAAGATTTCATGCCTGGACTTTCAACCAAGAGAAACCTATCCGCTCCCAGATGTTCGAACTGATACATCTTACTAGAAAGTGGTTACAACCAGAAATAAATACGGCAAGCCACATCATGGAACTTCTTGTGATGGACAGATTCCTGCGGAGCTTACCTGCTTCACTGCGTTGATGGGTCAGTCAGAGTGATCCACAATCAGCCGATGAGTTAATTAGTTTGGTGGAAAGATATGTTGCTGCGGATGACAGACAGTGCTTAACAAAACAAAGTCTATGCAGAAAGTTAAGACTCCAGCTGCTGAAAGACCTGGTAAGAGTTTTCAAGGTTTCAGAGACACAGAGGAACAAGAGACATTCTCAGAGACCCCATACGCTTATGTCTAGAAATGTTAGTTCTGGAAAAGGGTCTAGGTGGGGGACAGAATATAATATTAAATGTTTCCAATGTAATGAACTTGGACATAAAGCTAGAGACTGTCCCTTGATTGATGAACCTATGCAATGCAATATGATTAATCAGGATGTACAATTGTCTTGTCTGCTGAATTATATGGAATCTGCTGTTGCCAACTGTAGTCACAATCTGCAGATATGTTCCATAAAGGTGAATGGAAAAGAGGTTAGAGCTCTATTAGACTCCGGAAGTATGGCTACTTTGATAACAAAATGCCTTGTATCTGAAGCCGATGTTGATGCATTTCAGAAAATTTGTATAATTTGTGTTAATGGTGACAAACGTGAATATCCTACAGTTTTGCTGAAATTTTAAAGCCTTTTTGGTACTGTGAATCATAGAGCAGGGGTGGTGGATAAATTGGCTTATGACGTAGTGTTGGGAAGGGATTTTCCCCAATGTTTAGACTTGGGGGTCTCCAGGAAAAGTAGCCCCTGATTGTATAGCAAATTATTCTGGAAATGTGTTTCCTTTTTCTGACATAGAATGGGGAGGACTAGGCATAAGAACAGAGAAGGCTGAAGCCTCACGTCACATTCCAGTTTTAATATGAGATGACCCAGGCCACGATAGTCAGGAGTCTGATAACGATCAATCAGGATCAAGGCATTAACCTTCCTGAATTAGAAGTCAGTCCTGTTAACTTCAGGAAAGCACAATGGGAAGACCCCACTCTTGCAGAGGCCCGTAAAAATATCCAGGTTTCTAATGAAGATCCAGTTCAACTAGATAGAGCTCCTTCTTACTTTGAGGTACATAATGATTTGATTTATAGAGTGGAGAAAAAGGGGATGGATGTTGTAAAGCAACTACTTGTTCCTAAGCCCTTCAGACATACAGTCCTAAATCTTGCACACAGCCATATACTGGGGGGACATTTAGACATAGAAAAGAGATAGTCTTACAGAGATTTTATTGGCCTGGGATATTTGCTTCAGTTGCAAATTACTGTTCTTCTTGTCCTGAATGTCAGCAAACCGCCCCTTTTAAGGCATACCGCAGTCCTCTTGTACCTCTAATAGAAATACCTTTTGAGAGGATTACAATGGACCTGGTAGGTCCTCTGGTAAAGTCTGCAAGGGGCATCAGTATATATTGGTGGTTTTGGAATTATGCTACCAAGTACCCGGAAGCAGTGCCCCTACGTAACACGTCTGTGAAGACAATAGCGAAAGAACTCATGCTCATGTTTAGCCGGGTGGGCATACCAAAATAAATTTTGACAGATCAGGGTACACCATTTATGTCTAAAGTTACGAAGGAGTTATGCAAACTACTTCAAATAAAACATCTTAGGACCTCTGTTTATCATCCCCAGACAGACGTACTGGTAGAACGGTTCAACAAGACCTTAAAAAGTATGTTAAAGAAAGTAATTGACAAGGGTGGTAAGAATTGGGATTGCTTATTACCCTATCTAATGTTCTCCATAATGGAGGTGCCACAAGCTTCTATGGGCTTCTCTCCTTTTGAACTTCTATATCCCAGAGGTCTGTTAGATATAGCAAAAGAAACCTGGGAACATGAATCCAATCCGTACCGTAGTGTAATTGAGCACATAGCTCAAATGCAAGATAGGATGGCGGCTGTCATGCCAATAGTTAAAGAACATATGCAGAAAGCCCAAGAGGCCCAGAAAAACAGTTATAATAGAAATGCCAGACAGAGTTTTTCACCCAGGAGACAGGGTACTTGTTTTGGTCCCTACAGTAGAAAATAAATTTCTAGCATCTTGGCATGGCCCCTATGAGATTATTGAACAAGTTGGGGAAGTTAATTATAAAGTGAGACAACCCAATAGGAGAAAACCTGAGCAAATATATCATATAAATTGATGAACTAATAGAGAGACTGGGTAAGGCTTGGTACCTGACGACTTTGGACCTGACGAAGGGTTATTGGCAAGTACTTCTTACAGACAGAGCAAAAGAAAAGACAGCTTTTTCGACATCAGGGGGATTATTCCAAAACAAGGTGCTACCATTCGGGTTACTTGCCACTTTTCAAAGACAAATTGATAGGATTTTGAAGCCTCATAGCCGTTATGCGGCCGCATACTTAGATGACATAGTCATTCACAGTTCTGACTGGGCTTCACATCTTCCCAAAGTGCAGGCAGTACTGGACTCTATCCGCCTAGCTGGTTTAACTGCTAACCCATCTAAGTGTACTATAGGTTTGGAAGAGGCAAAATATCTGGGTTATTCGATTGGGAGGGGGCTTGTTAAGCCCAAACAGCAAAAGTGAAGGCGATACAAAATTGGCCATGCCCCTCACTAAAAAGCAAGTCAGGACTTTCTTACAACTTATTGGGTACTACAGGTGATTTATTCCTGATTTTGCTACATTAGCAGCTCCTTTAACTGATCTCACAAAAGGAAAAGCCCCACTAGTGGTGAAGTGGTCATTAGAGACAGAAAAATCATTTGTGAATTTGAAAGAGGCTTTGTGCACCCAACCAATTCTGGTAACCCTGGATTTCACTAAAGAGTTCATTGGGCAAACCGATGCATCAGAGATTGGGTTAGGGGCGGTTCTGTCTCAGGAAATACAGGGTGAAGAACACCCAGTGTTTTATTTAAGTAAGAAGCTGACTCCCGCTGACAGAAATTATTCTATAGTGGAGAAAGAATGCCTTGCTATAAAATGGGCTTTAGACTCTCTAAAATATTATCTGCTGGGCAACAAATTTAGATTGGTCACAGACCATGCTCCCTTAACTTAGATGAGTCAAAATAAAGATAATAATTCCAGGGTGACAAGGTGATTCCTCATTTTGTAACCATTTCATTTTACAGTTAAACATAGGCCTGGTTCTAAACATGGAAATGCAGACAGTTTGTCACGACTGAATTTATTGTCTGTGGTTGCTCACCCCACTAGGTCTGAGCTGGGGGGGGGAGGATATGTGACAGAGTGTTGGGGTGGTGGTCAAGGGTGTATATCTGGCACCCAGACTTTTGCGCAGCCACTGTCTTGACATGTGGTTAAGCACATTCAGCCCCAGGGAAAGTTAAGGTTAAATGTAGGTTTTTTTTCTCTGTTGTTATTTGGGTCCCTGGGGTGGAGTATTCGAAAGAGCAGGGTTGGCCGATTCTCCACCCACTGTCAGAGTGGCTGTGCATGAGTCCAGCCCAGGTTTTCTAAGGAGTTCTGGCTCACTGCCTAACGAGGTCATTAGCCTCACCTGTAGGGGCTGTGAGCAGCTATATAACTGCAGTTAAAGCAGGGTGGAGTGAGGGAAGTGTTTTGAGGATAAATAAGGTTTTGCTGCTTGTTGTATCCTGTTGTATCCTGTTGTATCCTGTTGTATCCTGTTGTATCCTGTTACTTCTTACCAACAGAAAATAAACAGGCCAGGGGCCTTTGAAACTAGACTTTGTCTTGGCCTGGCTTCCTTACCCCAGAGGGCTGTGCAGTTGCCAAAAGATCCTGGACAAACACACACAGGGAAGTAAGTTTGTCACAATATATACACATGCATATATACACATGCATATATACACACATACATACATATATACATACATACATACACACACACACACACACATATACATATAATATGTGTGTATATAATACGTATGTGTGTGTGTATATACACACACACACACACCCTTTCCTATATGTATAATATATTATAATTAAAGCATTTTAGAATATAATATTATTATAATATATATGATTTAATTTTGAGATATATATGTATATGCATTATATATGTATAATATATTATAAAATGCTTGAATTATTTTATAATATATTATACATGTATATGAGTTGTGCTCCACGATATATAAAAAAAACAGCAATTGTGCTTTCAGTAGGAAAAGATAAATAAAATAAATATAAATAAAATATACTCACAAGTGTAGAGCAGAGGGTACTGCTCTATCAATACAGCGCTGGTGGAATGATCCCCACCTAGGATTTCTTGAGTCACGATACAATAAAAAATGCCAGGAGGAGTAAAAATAAAAGTGCATATAAAACACAATAAAATGAAGATTGGTCCTGTAGAAAAGGTAACCAAAAAACTTTTATTGTTAAAATACAAAATTTAAAACCATTAACGCGTTTCACCTTTAACCCCTTAAGGACACATGACATGTGTGACATGTCATGATTCCCTTTTATTCCAGAAGTTTGGTCCTTAAGGGGTTAAGGCTTTATCAAAATGGTAGTACTAATACTTCGTGAGTATATTTTATTTATATTTATTTTATTTATCTTTTCCTACTGAGGTCACTATTGCTGTTTTTTTATATATCGTAGAACACGACTCAACCAAGGCCGGACTGACAGACACACCTATCCATTAGCGGGGATTATACTGCTAAACGCCCTTATTCTAGAACTGGCCAAAGCTCCTTCAAATGTGAGTTTACTATCTTCCTTTATCCTTGGATTTACAATACTTCACCATCGTCAGTTTGTCATGTTTTTTTTCTTGTCTTCACATATACGGATTGTTTACAACCCGGACGCATCAACACTTTGTACCCATACCCTATCCAGTTATACCAGTGAGACTATTTTTTTAATCACATTGAACATTTTATTACCTGGATGGACTTTCTTTTACCTTTTTTTCTGTTGTTTTAAGTGAGACTTTTTACCATTTATATAGGCCTACCTGTTGTCTATTAATTTAGACCATTTGGTCTGGTTTCTATTGTCATAGACTACTGCTTCTTTAGTTTTCAGCGCAGCCCTTACCCCCTTCACTACTTCTATATATGTACACATTATATATAGATCTAATATATGTGTGTATATATAGATATAAATATCTCATATATAAATATAAATTTTTTAATTTATAAACTTTATTATTATTTTTTTTAAACTTTTTTCACCAGCAGGGGGACTGCCTGTCAGTTCAGGCAGTCCCCCTGCTGGCAGCACTGTGGACATTATCTTCTTGAGCAGTCACATGGCCCCTGGGGGTCCTAAAGTGGAGAGTGGGGACTGTCTGGGCTCAGCCCAGGCAGTCCCTCCTAAGAAGACCGATCGCTTGCGTCAATCGGTAAGTACATGGGGGAGGGAGGGTAGGGGTTAATTTAAAAAAAAAATAAATACATTTTTTATTTTAACTGAGTGCCTCGAACCCTCAAGGCACTCAATATAGGCAGAGCATCGGAAGCCACCGGCAGTGAGGGGGGTATTTGCAATACCATAATTCTCCGCGGGCATATCAGGTACGTCCGCGGTCCTTAAGGACTGTTTTTTGGCAGACGTACCTGATATGTCCTTGGTCAGGAAGGGGTTGAAGGTACTTTTTTAAAATCTGCTTATACTGGGCCTTTACACCAGTTTATACAGACGGTTTTCAAATCAGCTAATACACATAATTTATATTTGTCACATATACATGGTTATTCACTAAAGTGGGAATTCAGAGTGAATTTAAAGAGTTAACAATTTTACATTTTAGTTGCTGAAATTGAACCATAGCTGAATTAGATATTTTTTCCATGTCATCTATTCTGGCCTGTAAGTTGAAATTCACTTTAAATTCCCACTTTAGTGAATAACCCTTGTAATTTTCTCCAATATAAACTTTTGCCACACTAATGCAGTTTGGCTCTTTTCTCTGCAAAAGAAAAACACTCCACTATCCTCGTAACTACCGTCTCCCAATAAACAAAACACATCTTTCACACCTTAAATGCTTTTCTATGCCCTATTGCCACTCCTCCTACTAACATGATCTCTACAGATTTTGCAACTCACTTCATTGAGAAGATTTTTGCAACCAGGGAATAAATCTCAAATATCTTTCCTAACCCTTCCAATACTTTCCCCTACCACCTTCCCTCCTTAAGCCTATGCTCACTCACACCCACTGCAAAAAGTGGTTTCTATTCTCTTCTGTTCCACCAGCTCTTCCCTTGATTCCTTCATATCTCATTCACACTGTCTCCTTCTCTTGCTCTGCTTCTCACTGAATATTCAATGTATCCCTTACCTGTGGTATAGTTCCTTCATCCTTCAAGCATGCAGCCATAACCCTGATTCTCAAAGAGTCCAACCTTAACTCAAACTCCCTATCCAACTACTGTCCTATGTCACCTCCAAGATCCTTGAGAGTTGTGTAATCAAAACTGACCAACTTCCTTGAATCTAACCCTCTACTTGTCCCGCTGCAGTCTGTATTCCGCACTCGTAACTATGTAGAAACAAACCTGACCAAAATATCCAATGACTAAATTGCTGTTAAATCCAGTGGTCACTATTCTGTGCTAATTCTCCTTCACCTGTCTGCTGCTTTCAAAACCATTTAATATCTACTTCATTAGATCTACCTCACAGGCTCACTGCCTAGGTGTTCTCTTAAATTCCAATCTTGCCTTCAACCTTATGTCCAATCAGTAGTCAAATCCTGCCACTTCCATCTCAAAACATAGATTGCATCTGGCCCTCATTTACACCGGATGTGGCTAAGGTGCTAGTCCATGCTGCTATCTTCTCCCACCTTGACTACTGCAATCTGCTTCTCACGGGTCTTATGCATGCCCACCTTAACCCAGCTTAAAAAATGCTACAGCAAGGCTCAGCTTCTTGTCCTCTCACACCTAATACACATCCAGGCCAAACAACTGCATAGATCCTGTGATCATACTCACATAACTGAAACCCACCCTCACAACTTCTCTAGGGCTGCTCTGTTCCTATACAACTTTCTTCTCTGCTCATCCAGTATCCATTCCGTAAAAAAATCATGTAAAACTCTTTTCTTTAGGACAACATATCATTTAAATGTTTTAACAGCTTTACCTCCCAAACCTTACTAAGCTAGCTTAATCTTTCATCTCCTGCTATTGTGTCATCCCAAATCTTTTTTTTTTTTTTATAAACTCTTCTAGCAACCTACTTTTCCCATGCATGAAATACATTTTACCCTTATCTCTTGTGTCCCTCTAACCATAGGCGTGCGCAGCCTATTGCATTAGGGTGTGCACCCTAAAACACAAACACACGCCGCGCGTGTGTGTGTGTGTGTGTATATATATATATATATATATATATATATACACACACACACTCTCACAGACACACACACTCACAGACACACACACTCACAGACACACACACACACACTCACAGACAGACACACACACACTCACAGACACTCATACACTCACAGACACACACACACTCACAGACACACACTCACACACTGACACACACACTCACAGACACACACACACACACACTCACACTGACACATACTCACACACTCACAGACACACACACACTGACACATACTCACACACTCAGACACACTGACACACTCACACACTCACAGACACACACTCACACTGACACATACTCACACACTCACAGAAACACACACTGACACATACTCACACACTCACAGACAACACACACTGACACATACTCACACACTCACAGACACACACTCACACTGACATACTCACACACTCAGACACACACTCACACTGACATACTCACACACTCACAGACACACACTCACACTGACACATACTCACACACTCACAGACACACTGACACACACACACACACACACACAAATTATTATATTTTAATTTAAAAAAAAAAATGTCCACCCAGCCTCCTACCTGGAGTGCTGGTGGACTTTTCCCTGGGGTCCAGTGGGGCGGGCGCCTTTCCGCAGTTCAGCCGCGGCGAGGGAGCTCTCTGCTGTCTGCTCCCTCTCGCCGCGCGGGCTGTCTGCTGCAGCTGGGAGCCGGAATATGACGTCATATTCCGGCTCCCGGCATCAGCGCGCGGCGAGAGGGAGCAGACAGCAGAGACCATACAGCTCCCTCGCCGCGGCTGAACTGCAGGGTGGGTGGAATCATCACCTCTTGCCCTCCCATGACAGGGGCAAGAGGTAAAACAGGGGGCACTGAGTGCCTGCAGGAACGCTGTTCCTGCAGGACTCAAACCATAGGCGTGCCACGGGGATTAGGGTGTGCCCAGGCACACCCGGCACACCCCGTGCGCACGCCTATGCCTCTAACCCACTCCCCCAGAATATAAGCTTTTTTAGCATAACCCTCAGCACCCTCTGTCCTGTGCATTCATCTTGTTGCAAATACTTAGTCCACCTATTGTACAACATTGTGGAATTTGTTGGTGCACTGAAGAAAAATAATATGCAGAGTAGTGAAATTTCCACTTTCTGAATGAAGCCTGTTTTGTACTAAAAGCACAAGTGCCAGTAAATCAATGTCACCTATCTTGAGCCAAATGTACTTACAGTCACTTTCTGGTCAGGTATTGTACACAGGTGTAAATTAAAGTTACCTGGAATATGCCATTTACCACTGGAAATAGCCTCTCCTTTATCCTTTATGCTGTAATATACAGGCAAACTTTCATGAAGCACAGCTTTTAATCCTGCTATTCTCCTCTGATCTCAGGTCTCCTTTGTCCTTTGGACTGTAGCATAAAGTCAGACTTCATGAAATGTATTCATTAGTTTGCCTCTTTTAATCAGCTCCAACACTGGGCATATACAACTTACTTAGATGCTCACCAATAGCCTCCAAAATGTGACCTGAGAGGGGAAACCAAACTAAATAGCAGGATAGAGGCAGATGGACTGTGGTAGGCCCATGTTCCACTGGCAAATAGCGATTTTTACAAACATACAGCCTAATCTGTTTAAACTAGAGGCTTCTTTATGGAACCTATGAAACATTATCTTCTCCTCAGGGATAGAGCTTAGGTCAATAATATTGGCCTGGTGAGCATAAAATATTCCTAAGTGCTGTTAAGGACAGGAAAAAAGACTGCCTGAGAGGGAGTAAGCAGCACTATTTATACTACTTTCGCAGCATACCTCCCAACATTGATGTCCCAAGAAGCAAGACACCGGTGGGAAAAGAGTAAAGGGAGTGGGTCAGTGTAGCGATGGTGTCGCTGGCTCCACCCAAACAGGGAAGATTTGCTTGAATTACTGCAGACCAGCTTGGCGTGGATGATGCCAAGCTGTCTGACAATCAAGCAGGCCATCCCACTGAAGGCAGACCAAGTAAGGAGCACTGTTTCAGTGCTCTCTGTAGGGTTCTAGAGAACTGAGTTTAGTAGACTTGTGCACCAGTGAAATTTTCATTTTGTACAAAAGAATTCGTACTAAATAAAAATGTAATTAATCCATTCCAAATTTTATTTGTAAAACATTTGTTTTTCTGTAAAAAAGAATTTGTTTTCGCCCATTAGGACGAAAATAACACTGCACATGCGCAAAAAAAAGGAGGGAACTGGCAGCGCTATCAGCTCCCAGCTCCCTCCTTGTAATAAATATAAAAAATTTCTACCCCCTGCCCTGCATTAAAAACTATGGGGGGTCACTATCACCCTCATATTAATAAAAGGGAGGACCCTACTCGCGCTCCTGCTGCTTCATTCAGCGTTCAAAACTACCGGGTTTTTTCAATTTATTTTACAAGTTCAACGGGAATTATGGACTTTTATTTGGCCCTTTTTGGGGCTGAAAAAATAATGTTTTAGAAAAAAGACATCTAATGGTAAGTAGGATTTTTTATTTTATTTTTTTATTATCGGTATTTAGCTTTTTATTCTCCGCTCACTATTTTTAGGGTGAGGGGGATAGGTAGGAATTAATTTTATTTGAGGGAGGGTGATTAGGGGCTTGGGGACCCCTAGTCACCTTGAGGGTGGGAGGTTACCGTATTTTCCGGCGTATAAGATGACTTTTTACCCCTGGAAAATCTTTTCCAAAGTGGGGGGTCGTCTTATACGCCGGGTATGCTAATGCTGCAGCCGCCCGAGCACTCTATAGAGAGCGCTCAGACGGTTGCCGCACTGCCTCTCTTACCTCCTCTTCCCTGTGCAGAGTGGGTGGCCGAGCTCCTCTTCGTCCTGTCAGTCCGGCCGGGTACCGCGCGGTACAGGAGATTCAGTTACCTGTTCCCGGCCGGACTGAAAGGAAGTGCACACTGAGTGCGGGAGGGGGACCCTGAGGGTGGGGGCACCCTCAGGGCACTAAAGTGCCAGGAAAACGAGTATGTTTTCCTGGCACTATAGTGGTCCTTTAATGTTTTGCTGTGTAGCTCTGTCTGCTCACTGTACATCATTGCTAATTTTTATTTGGTGTGCATTGGAAGAGGGGTAGTCTTATACGGCGAGTATATCCCAAACTCTATATTTTAACTGGAAAAGTTGGGGGTCGTCTTATACGCCCAGTCGTCTTATACGCTGGAAAATACGGTACTTTTACATTTAGTCCCCATCTGCCACCCATGGGTGGGGTCTGGGAGGGGACTATAGGTCTTCCCTATTGTTATTTTGGGCCCCCATGCACTGGTCACGTGTGGGAACAATAGGTGCCCCCTTATTGTCAATAGGGCCCCCTCCCGCTGCTCATGGGTGAGGGCCAAGGGGAGAGGCAGTAGGTCAACCCATGTCATTTTTGGCCCCCTCCCACTGCTCATGGGTGGGGGCTGAGTGGGGGCTGGAAAGCGGAGGCAGTAGGTCCCCCCCCTAATGTCATTTTGGGTCCCTACCCACTGTTCATTGGTGGGGATGGACAATAGGTCCCCCCTTATTGTCACTAGGGCCCCCACCCGCTGTTCATGGGTGGGGGCCGGGGGGTTCAATGAATACCAAAGTCAGAAAATTCGTCCAATAACGAATGCACATGTCTAAAGTGTAGTGCAAGCGTGTCTAATGATGTGCTCACGCTAAGCTTTTTGGGGATAAAATTGGACCTGAAAATCATAACTCTCATTCCAAAATCAGGATGGTTTCCTGTAATTTCTGCTGTGAGGGAGGAGTTAACCCATAAATCAATGCTGTCTTGGCTTGATCAGAAAATATTAAACTAAGAGGTAACATTATAATACAAATAATACAAATGGGGAATGATGAAGGGATTACTGGGATGAGGTAAAGTGATTAGAGCTGGTTGTAATGATGTGGTTATATGGATGGGGTGAGGTGTTTATGAAGCTAGTGTAAGGAAATTAAGGAGTTGAGGTTAATGCAATGGAGATTAAAGTGGATTATGATGGGTGTAGGAGGAAAAGATGATGCAATGTATAGGTGAGGGCTGTGTGAGTATGGGGTTTATGAGGGGATTAGGGGAATGAGATAATGTAATTATGACTATCAGGAAGGTGGTGATGAGTGGATTAAAGGAATGTGATTTGAGAAATAGGGTAAGGAGAGATAGATGCGTCTGTTTGACATTTCTTATTTTAGTGGATAACTCTGTGACTCTTTGCCTCTTAATGCCCAGATAGGCAATCCTTCATGCCATAGTTTCCCAGAGGTTTTCTCCACCAAGGGTTTTCCTTTCCTGAGTGCTGAAGGATGATGATTTGTGAGTCCAGAGGTGAGCCACATGTAGGCTGTTTGCTAAATGTGTAATAACATTGAATGTATATATATAATATGTATTTCTATATGCTTGCATTAGTTAGTAAAAAACTTTTTTTTTTAAATTGGTCGATAAGCTGGTTAAAGATAGAGTGAGATAGGTTAAATTAGAAATAAGTAGAAAACAAACACCTTGAATGTTTGGTACAGTGTATGATGGCATGTGTGAATATAAGCTGGCGATGGACAATAATGATGAAGATATATGAAGCTATCAATGATTGTGAGTTGGGGTGGGCAAGTCAAACGGGTGGGAGTTAGTGACTTGATCTGCATCACTGAAACCACTCAAAGGGATGATAGGCAATCATGATGGCCAACCCGCTGTGGATCAAGCAGAGTACTGTTATGATTCTCTCTGCGTCGTTCTAGTGCACTTAGTGTAGCGTAGTGCAAGAATGTGTCTAATGATGTATTTTTGCTACATTTTTTAGAGACTGTTCACTGGTGTCCACAAAAGCAGGACAACAGGGAACAATCCTGGGACACTGAGTCAGCACTCTGAAGTAAGGACTGTCGCACTAAAATGAGGACAATTGGGAGATATGGTTTAAGGCAGGGGTGGGGAACCTTCGACCCTCCAGATGTTTTGGACTACATCTCCCATAAAGCTCTTACAGACATAATGCTGGAAAAGCATCAAGGGACATGTAGTCCTAAACATCTGGAGTGTCAAAGGTTCCCCACTCCTGGTTTAAGAGAAAGAGAGATAATAGATCTCATGGAACAGGAGAAGATGGGAAGCTTGAGAGATGTCCATATCCATATGAGGGGCATTATGAAAATAATATCTGATTCCAGTGTTCTGTCAGATTCCAGGTCCCCTTAAAGGACCGCATTCGGCGGAAGAGGGAGGAGAGCCCCCAGCGCCGAGGGAGCCAGCACTGAAGAAAGGTAAGCCTTTAACCCCTTCCTTCCCCTAGAGCCTGGCGGGAGGGGGACCCTGAGGGTGGGGGGAACCTATTAACACTATAGTGCCAGGAAAACAAGTTTGAAAAATTAAGAAATCTGGATCCTCGTCATGTTTGGTGCAACTGTGCCATGTTCAATAATGCAACATCAACTGTGTCCTGTGCTCCACATGCCCGCTAACAATTCTGACGAGTCCGGAAATCTGATGCGAGCATGAGCGAGACCACCACGTCACTCCTCTTCCTTTGGGATCCCTATGTCTGAAAAGGCTGCTTATAGTTGGGGGTTTCACTGCAGCACTGGAACGTGGGACTTTAGAGTTCAAGTGAGTTTTCATTTAGGGAGTCATTTTTACAGATCACTGACACACCTTGGAAAAATAAATATCCTGATCTTGAGGGAGGAGGAGTGACGCCAGCTGATACTCGGAGTGACGCGGTGGTCTTGCGAGTGTCAGGTTTTTGGGCCCGCCAGGAGTGCTAGTGTGCATGTGCAGCACAGGACACAGCCGATGCCACATTACTCGACATGGCATGGCTGCAAAGGAGATGACAAGGATCCTGATTTCTAACGGGGCCCAGAAATCTGGCAGAACACTGGCAGCACATGGTGTGTGTGTGTGTGTGTGTGTGTGTACCAGTGCCTGGACAGAAAAAGTGCACATTCCTCTCAGGCTGACAAAAATATAATAAAAAGTAGTTACCTGATCCACTTTTCAAGCATTAAAATGCCTATAAAGACTACGGAAGAAGAAATCTGCAGAACAAATTCAACATTGTTATTTCAGGCATTATGTATTTAAAAAGAAAATAGAAAGATGGGTGAATGAACAGTAACGATGGATATAAACCAAGTGCAGGCCAGCCTCTGTAAATAGGACACTCCAAATCCAATAATCAAAATAGAAATATATACAAAGTAACAGGGCGCCACAGTCACTATATCGGTATATATGAGGGCAAGAAAAATATATATAATGACTAATATCCAAAAAATAGTGATTTATTGACACAAGATAAAAAATAACAGCACAATAATAAGTGCCAAAACAATAAATAAGCAGGAACCCATAGGTATAGCAGCTCAATGATACATAATGCTGAACTGGGCAATAAAGTGCAAAATGAAAGTGCAAATGCTCAAAGGCAAAATGCTGGTGTTAAAATTGCACCAAGTAAATGACACATATATTCAAATGGCCCAAAGTATAAATGTAAACAAACAGCATACACACAAAATAAAACCGCTAATACCACAATGCAGGGTCCCAGATAGTGCTCAGTGTTCAATGCTCAACGCGTTTCGTCGCCAGACTTCCTCAGGAGCTTCTTCCATCTTTCTCCGTCTTCCTCCTTTTAAATCCGCCGGTGTATCTACCGGCTTCCATAATTGCCGTGGTTGCGCATGCGTCCATGCGTCATCACGCATAACGTCATACGTCATGACGTATACGTGACCGCTATGCGCATGCTCAACCAAGGTGAACCGCAAACAACTTTATTGTTCATATACACGGTAGCATTAAAGAGCGATCTTATGAAAAAAAAAAAAAAAACGCTCTACAAATATGCAAACCGGATTTACAATGCCTGCCTACCCCACTACTAACCCCTAACAAAAGAATACTAAATGTAAAGGGGGGAAATATAAATCAGACAGGTGGACAAAAGGAGGAAAGGATATATAAAAAAATTTATATGTATGAAAAAATATATAAAAATATATAAAAAATGTATAGCCTATTAGGGAAAAAAAGAGTCCATTTATATTTCCACAATATCCATTATAATAAAGATGTACATAAACCTTACAAAAAAACCTCTATATAATAATAATAGAGGAGTAGATGAATAACATGTAAAAAATGTGGACAAATGAATAATCATCAAATTATGTAAGAGTAAAGATCAATATAAAAAATCTATAAATATAAATAAGAGTAATGATAATTATGATAAAAGCTGAAGGCATATAAAATCAAAACACATATAAAATTCACATAAAAATATCTTATTAAATTTCTTTTCAAAAATGTGATACCATAAAAATCTATATAAAAAATATATGTGTATAAAAATATATGAAAATGCATATAGAAAATACATACAAAGGATATATATCCATATTAAACAAATAAATAGATAAACTCAAAGGTGTGAATAAAAAGAGGTCATAAATAAAACATCGTACAATCAATCCATAAAAACTAATATGTCTAAATCAGTATTCAATCCTGAGGGAACAGAGGATTTCATTTTATATATCCACTCTGTTTCTCTCATTGCTAGCCTCTTTTCTGTGTCCCCCCCTCTCCAGTGAGGTAAAACCATGTCGATCCCAATACAAATAAAATCATTAAAATCGAAATCTTTGCATATATTACAGTGTCTGGGTACACTATGCTTCTCATTTTTATTTTTAATCCCATTAAAATGTTCAAGCAATCTAGTGTGTAATTTCCTAATCGTCCGTCCAATATATTGGACCCCACATTTACACTGTAGCAAGTATACCACAAATTTACTTTGACAGTTGATAAAATGTTTTATTTTAAAAGTTTCTTTAGTTATCATGCTAGAAAATTCTGTTGTCTTATTCTTTTGAAATTTACATGTGCTACACCTACCACATTTAAAAAAACCCTTAGGCCTTTCTATTAGGAAATTCATCTTCTCATTTTCAACTTGTCTTTTGGGCAAAATACTAGGAGCTAAAATATTCCTCAAATTATTGGGTCTTTTATAAATTACTCTAGGGTTCTGAGGTAAAATCTTTTTTAAAAACTTATCCTGTAGCAATATAGGCCAATTTTTCTTAATAGACTTCTCGATTAAATTGGCCTTATTGCTAAATTTTGTCAAAAAAGCAAATTCTGACTGATTCCCAGCACCCTTCTTAGTCTCCTTGGTATTCATTAGAACATCTCTCCTCTGATAACCTTCTACCTGTTTTTGTGTATTGGATAGAAGTATTTCAGGATAATTTCTATCCAAAATTTTTTTATTCAAAACCTGGACCTGTTGATTAAAATCTTCTTTCTCGGTGCAATTCCTATATAATCTCAAATGCTGTCCTTTGGGAATGTTCGTCAGCCATTTCCGATGGTGGCAACTTGAAAATTCAATAAAACCATTTCCATCTGTCGGTTTAAAAAAAAGTTTTACTAAAAATTCTTTTATCTTTAATAAAAAGGGTAAGATCTAAAAAATTAATATACCTATCATGGATTTCTTCAGTAAACCTCAGTCCATATGTATTAGAATTGATGTAAGATAAAAATTCAGTTAAAAGACTTCTGCCACCTTTCCAGATAATTAAAACGTCATCAATGTACCTTCTCCATTGCACCAGGTTCGCACCAAATGGGTTATTACACCAAATATTGTTCAATTCCCAATCAGCCACAAAAATGTTGGCATAACTTGGTGCGAACCTGGTGCCCATCGCTGTTCCACATGTTTGAAGGTAATATAACCCTTCAAACCAAAAATAGTTGTGGAACAGGATGAATCTGATGAGATCTAAAACAAAGGTGGCCTGTCCTGGATTCATATCTGGATCACGACTCAGGACATTACGTACAGCTTCA
This sequence comes from Pelobates cultripes, assembly GCA_933207985.1. Classification (NCBI taxonomy): domain Eukaryota; kingdom Metazoa; phylum Chordata; class Amphibia; order Anura; family Pelobatidae; genus Pelobates; species Pelobates cultripes. Next base: position 231,085,229 of record OW240914.1, on the reverse strand, counting down.
ATGCCCTTCTCGTGATCAATCATAGTGTATAAAGAGGTGACGTCAACTGTTACCCAAAGGTATTCATCTTTCCATTCAAGACCTTCCAATTCTTTGATGATCTGGACAGAATCTTTGGTATACGATTTGGCTAAAACAACATATTTCTGCAAAAAGAAATCGATATACTGTGAGATATTGCTAGTAAGAGACCCAATACCACTGATAATAGGTCTTCCTGGTGGAGATTCCAAGCATTTGAGCACTTTAGGCAAGTAATAAAAGACAGCTGTCTTAGGTGAGTTGATAAATAAATAATTAAATTCATCTTTATTTATAATCTCGTTCCTCAAACCTGTTAATAAAATACCATGTAATTCCTCTTTAAATTTACCTGTAGGATTACTCTTTAAAATCTTATAAGTGTCTGAATCACCTAATAACCTCAAAGACTCTTTCATATAATCAGCTCTATTGAGGATAACAATACCTCCACCTTTGTCGGCCTGCCTAATTACTATATCTCTATTATCTTTTAATTCTTTTAAAGCTTGTTTTTCTCTCCTAGTCAAATTATCTTTACCTCTATTTTTAGAGAGTTTCTCAAATTCGCTCATCACCATTTCACAAAATACTGGTATATAATCTCCCTTTTCCCAAGTAGGAAAAAATTTAGATTTACTCTTTAAACCGGAATGTATGATTTCAGGTGCCATAGATTCAATTTGGGTCACATCCATCATTTGATCACTTTGAGAGTCTCTAAAAGCAATATCAACTTCTTTTTTCTTTTCAAAAAATCTTTTAATAGTCAATTTTCTTAAAAATTTCTGGGTATCTATAAAAAGTTCAAACATATTGGGATCTGTTTGTGGGGCAAATTTTAGTCCTTTATTAAAAACCTCTAATTGTTCCTTAGTAAAAATCTCTTTAGATAAATTAAAAATGCCTTCAATACTCTTTGTATCATTTAATCCGACATTTCTCCTTCCTCTATTTCCTCTAATCCTCCTATTGCCCCTAGGAGTCTCCTTTTTTTGGAGGGTGTTTGTAAAGTTTGTAGAGGTGAGAACCTGTTTCTGTGAACCCAAACATTTTGTCCTTGTTTGGGTCGATTCTCTAAAAAAATCTCGGGTTGGTCATATCTACCTCTTATTCTACTATTAATCACATTACTCTGAGTAGAGGATCTGTCTTTACCTCTACTATTCATCACGTTACTTTGATTATCTTTTCGTCTCACTACCCTATTAGGTTCCTCATAATTGCTAGTTTTCTTAATGAATGATTCTCCATAGTCGTCTCTACTCTTCTTATAGATTTTAGATTCTCTAGGGGCATTTTTCTTATCACGCCCTCCTCTAGATTCTTTATTAAATTTGTAAGGTCTATTTTCATGATTGTTTCTATAATTCTGAGGGCCCCTAGGCCCCTTTTTTCTCCATTCTCTTTGTATGCCTCTTCTATAATCGTCCTTATCTCTACTCAATTTATTTTCCTTAATATTTAAAATCTTTTCTTCTAATTTTTCTACATTCTTATTCAATAACTTACTATTTTCCTTTATTGTTTCCTCATCAAAAGCCATATTTATTTCAGATTCCACTGAATGAATTTCCTCTTCTATATTTCTCAAACAATCCTCCTGGTATTTTACCAGGATTTCCATTAACTGGTTTGAGCAATTATCAAGAGTATCATTCCACTTAGTCATAAAATCAGGATTCTCTTGACCGAATGCAGGTTCTTTTTCAATTCTTAACCCTCTAGGGATAATTCCCAGTTTCAAATATTGTTGGAGATATTTAATCTCCCACCACTTCTTAACCTCCTTTTCTGCTAATCTCTCCATTTTCTGAAAAGAGAAATTATTCACCTTATGATTAGTTGTGAGTTCTCTAGAGAATAGACTTTCAATACGTCTATTCCTTGCATCTCTCATAATTGTAGTCATAAGTCTACAATAAGCCATAACTAATACTAGTTTAGAGTGCAGGAGAGAAAAAAATATATAAATTGCAGATATTCAATTACACCACACCTTATGGAGTGAAAAATTATACCCAAAGATATAAAATACACAAACAAGAAAATAGAAAGATGGGTGAATGAACAGTAACGATGGATATAAACCAAGTGCAGGCCAGCCTCTGTAAATAGGACACTCCAAATCCAATAATCAAAATAGAAATATATACAAAGTAACAGGGCGCCACAGTCACTATATCGGTATATATGAGGGCAAGAAAAATATATATAATGACTAATATCCAAAAAATAGTGATTTATTGACACAAGATAAAAAATAACAGCACAATAATAAGTGCCAAAACAATAAATAAGCAGGAACCCATAGGTATAGCAGCTCAATGATACATAATGCTGAACTGGGCAATAAAGTGCAAAATGCTAAAGTGCAAAATGAAAGTGCAAATGCTCAAAGGCAAAATGCTGGTGTTAAAATTGCACCAAGTAAATGACACATATATTCAAATGGCCCAAAGTATAAATGTAAACAAACAGCATACACACAAAATAAAACCGCTAATACCACAATGCAGGGTCCCAGATAGTGCTCAGTGTTCAATGCTCAACGCGTTTCGTCGCCAGACTTCCTCAGGAGCTTCTTCCATCTTTCTCCGTCTTCCTCCTTTTAAATCCGCCGGTGTATCTACCGGCTTCCATAATTGCCGTGGTTGCGCATGCGTCCATGCGTCATCACGCATAACGTCATACGTCATGACGTATACGTGACCGCTATGCGCATGCGCAACCAAGGTGAACCGCAAACAACTTTATTGTTCATATACACGGTAGCATTAAAGAGCGATCTTATGAAAAAAAAAAAAAAAACGCTCTACAAATATGCAAACCGGATTTACAATGCCTGCCTACCCCACTACTAACCCCTAACAAAAGAATACTAAATGTAAAGGGGGGAAATATAAATCAGACAGGTGGACAAAAGGAGGAAAGGATATATAAAAAAATTTATATGTATGAAAAAATATATAAAAATATATAAAAAATGTATAGCCTATTAGGGAAAAAAAGAGTCCATTTATATTTCCACAATATCCATTATAATAAAGATGTACATAAACCTTACAAAAAAACCTCTATATAATAATAATAGAGGAGTAGATGAATAACATGTAAAAAATGTGGACAAATGAATAATCATTATGTATTTAAATCTTCTCCCTCTGCTGGTTACAAGGTTCTAAATGCTCATTCTATTAGACCTGGCTTCTACAGAGGTGGGCTTTGCTGCAATCAGGTTCAGAGAAACAGGCTAGGCAGGCAGACTGAAATGTTAACGTGTAACTGTCATTGTACACACATGTTAGGTTAATTTTAAAGAACATTAAACTTAATCTATACATTGTTCTAGCAATATAAAAAATATATGCATTTTAATTTAAAGTTATGTGACGTTTTGACTCCTTTCCTACCTGTCAATGAATCTGAGACATTAGACCTGCCGGCAGAACAGAGCATTTAAATTAGAGTCTAGATTAATAGGTTGAGCAGAACAGCCCTCCCACAAAGTTGTCTGCTCCCTGTCAGGTGTTTCTATCCTGGGGGATTATGGGAAGCACTGATGCATGTGTTGACAGTGAAGCCAGCTCCAGTGAAGTTGGTTTCATCAGTAAGGATTGTCCTACTTGTTGATGTGTACTCAGGGAGGTCCAATTACATCAGATAAGGTGCAGCATTGGAGGAAGAATGTTACAGCACTTTAGCCCCCACAGATGCTACAGGATGGCTGCCCTTGTGAGAGGATCTGCAAATAAGATTTTAACAGCTCCCAAAGTAATTATGTATATCACTTGTAGCAGTCCATCTCTTCCTTTCCCAGCATGACTTCCTAGCACTTCCTTCCCAGCACATTGTCCTTCCAATATAGTCTCTACCAGCACACAGTCCATTTGTCATAAATCCATGACAGATCCCTAGGTCACTCAACTTACCACACTTGTCCTACTTAAAAATTTTCTATTAGCACCTATCTTTAAGCTAGTTGTCAGTGTAAAAAAAAAAAATAATAATAATAAAAAAAAAAGCATATTCACCTAAAACCATTGCTGTGTATGGTAACATGTAGCTTAATGTGGCTAAATATATGTAAATCACATCCATTGCCACAATCTGATCTCTAGTAAGCTATTCATAAAATGTGATTAAGTTAGTTTGGATTCATCTGTCCATAAAACGAGTTCTAATGAGATTGTTTAATTTACACAATTAACCTTAATGCAAAAGATCTGCTAGAAAAAAAAGCGTAAAATAGCTTATATGATTACCTTTGTTATTATTCCCACCTTGCTATTATTAGAAGTAAGGTACAGCTAGGTACATTCAGGCATAATGAATTTGTCTTTATAGAAGGTGTTGTAGATGAAGGGAGCGAAGGTATATCTCCTTCATCGGAGTAGGGTACATGTCTGTAAGGAGACACCACTGTTTATGATGTGAAAGCTGAGGGGCTAACACTGTTATGCCAAGATCCTTTAAGATGTTTTACAGAATAAAATACATGATGACATGAGTGAAGAGGAGGCAGATGAGAAAGGTATTCTTGGTAAAGGAGGGTGTACAGAGGGGGTTGACTGTAGCCAAATTAAACCATGCTTAGTAGAACAAGACAAAATGAGGTTCATATGTTTTGATACAAAATAGAGGAAAATATTCCAATAGCAAAGTCCATACAAAGGCTTTGTTTTAATACAATTTCCAAATGATTAAATAATTTGGAAAGTTTTGCAAACCGTATTGAATCACATTTGAAGTCTTTTGGAATTTTGTAGATATCCATATCAATCATTTGGAAAGCTTATTAAATCAAGGTCAAAGTCTCTAAAAAGAAAAATGGAAAACCAGTTTATAGGTTTTGTCATCAGAGATGGCTGTCATCAGACAATGTGACTAAAGGTAGGTCACCAGCAGATTCCATGTTAAAAAATACATAGGGATGTGGAAAGAGCGCAGGTAACTTTTTTCCTTTGGTTTTTACTATATGTATTTTGGCTGATGTGTACTATGGTCATTGCTGCTGCCCAGGAGTAATGGGAGTTTGAGCGCAGGGCTTGTTTCTTTGTATTTGTATCCACTTTTGTATCACACAGCCAGGTTGCAATGCTGCTGCCCATCCCATGTGTTCCCTATTAAGGGTTAATAAGCATGTAGGGATGTATATAAAAAATATCCCTTTCTGTCTCATTGGAGATCTTGTTTGTCAGAAGCTTGAGGAAGCAAATTGAATGGTTAGTTAGGACCCACCTAAGAGGTCTGCCTTGACGTGGCAGGTGGGTATACCCTCTCATGGCCATTGGAGGTAGCTAAAAACCTCAATTTGTTTAAAAATACATAGGGATGTCGAAAGAGCGCAGGTAACTTTTTTTTCTTAGATTCCATGTCATTAATGGGCTGTAGATAATCAATGGTGGTTGTTGTATGTGGTTAGAAGGGAATCTGTGCCATCAGTAGTATAGACTTCCTTTTGCAATACAGATTTTATTTAAATTGTTTATAAATCTGTGTGATGTTTGCAATTGTTTGATATCCATGAGAGTATTTTATTTTTATTTTATTTTTCAACAAAATATCAAAAGGCTGAACAATGAAGGGCATTTTTTTTGCATATGTCGTTGCTCATATTTGCCAGGGTTGGCAAAGTTCGTGGCACTGTTGATATCCTGCCCATGTGATCTGGAATCCTGTTAAACTGCCTTCCCCTTGACTTCTTTTACTGAACCAATGAACATATAACAGCCCCTGTTATTAAAACTCTTCATTCAATCAAATAGTGGCAGAACTCTATACATAGTTTGAAATAGCTATTAGTCCTCTTTTATTTTCCATTTTATTTTTGAATGGATGATTCTCCATTATTTTTTTCCCAAACAATTGCAAGATTAAATAGATATTGCTATTGAATGATTGAAGATATCTTCCTTATTAAAACTTAGTTCAATATGATATAAATACTGTTTTTATAAAACATGTAATATTGGTTTAACTAAAATAAATTATAATTGTCTGATATAATTACAGTAACAGCCAGCATGCAGAAACAATGTCAAAACAAATATGCCTGCTCCTACTCATATAGTCAATGTTATCCTTCTTTATTGTATGGAAATATCAAGTCTCTCCTTAATGCCGTGAATAGGTTGGTGAAGGAATCCAGCCAGACTTTCTGCTGGTCTGTATTTCTACATTTGGAGATTTTTATTGCTGTGTAGGCCATGGTCAGCAGAGTCCTCTCAAAGTCCACTGTCTTCATGGGTCCTTGAAGATGAATCAGTTTAGCTCCCAGCCTACGGATATCCGTAATGGTCTTGGGGATTACATCATTGCAAACAACGTCAAATGTGGTAGCTTTTCTTAGGGTGGCGAGTTCAGGGTCAAGGAGGCTCAACCGATTCTCATTGTCAATGTTCACTCCAGTTAACAAAAACTAAAGAAAAAAAAAAAACTGGATTAGAAAAGGCTGCTTCTGGCAGTTAACTGTCTTTACTGGAAGTCAATATGGCTATCTGAACATTTTAGGAGTGGTATTCCAGAATAGCGTTAGTGTTTCCCAAACTCTCTGAAATGATACAGTAAACTTTCCATTTACCTCATACAGCAGCTCCACCTCTGAAACTGATGTCTGCAGAACGGGGTTTAGTAATTCAGCGGACGAGCGTCGGATTCTCTGAGCCTCTGGAAAAAACACCACTGCGGAGACAAGTGGACATGAAATTGAGCTAATGTGCTGAAATTAAGTTTAAACAAACTTCCTATTTAATTAGGGGCAATTCTAAAAGATGCATTGTGCTTAGCAGTGGGGATATTAATAGCAACTAATGACATATATGCCGTCATAACACTTTACGGATCTAGTTTCAAAACTAAATGATTCACTCAATTACTTACTGAATGGCTGTATAGAGCTGCCAAGGCTAAATATGTGGAGCATTCTTTTTTGGAATAGGGCATAAATTGACAGAATTGGGATGATGGTATAGTGTAGAAATTGGTCCTTAAGGAGTTTATTCAACTCTGCTCTGTGTGCAGTATGCAGGGAGACTTACTGATTATACGTCAACACTTTTTAAACATTAAACATCTAGTTTACCTATAAGTTCCACTTTTGAATAATAAAATAAAATAAAAAATAATATATACATATATTATTCTAGACTAAATGTATATATTCTATATATTTCTTATATATCTTTATCATTAAATATTGACTTGTATAGTATGAGCACCATTTATATCAGCCTTCTAAACCCACAGATGCTGTGTTTTGCCCCCATTTCTAGTTCAATTCCACGTGTTTCCTTTCCATTTATGGCAAAGCATGCATATCTTCACTTCCTGTTATACAAATCCAGGCCACACAAATCTTCCCTTTTCTACATTCAGATGCTATCATTTTCGTCACTCCACCCACACATTTTTGCAAAACTCCTTCTTGATCCCAGAATTAGTCAGATCTCTCCTTGGATCAAGAAGCAATCACCCCACAAATTAAAAATGTTATCCTTGAATATTATGCTTTTGCAAGTATTCATCCAGGTGCTGTTTAACTATCTGTATAGACTCTGATAAATCCACCTCTTCAGGCAGAGAATTACACATCCTTATTGTTCTGACTGTGAAAATTGTTTTCATATGCCTAAGACTAAATCTCCTTTCTTCTAGTCTAAATGAATGACTATGTGTCATACGTTTAGTCCTGTTTAAGAATACATTTCCAGACAGTGCATTGGCCCTGAATATACTTGTATAATGCTAGAAAATTTCCCTCTGAGACGCCAACACCCACTTCAAGAGGGGCGGGTCACTCATCTAACCAATCTGTGTTGTATGCATTGGAATGCTGGAAAACTCCCCTAGCTTAGCTAAAGGGTTAGCTAAAGGGTTAGTTACTACCAATACATATATCCATCTTAGGTATTGGTAGTTGGTCCTATGTCATTTTTAGCTCCTGACCCTTTCAGTTGGGTTTGACCTAGACCTAGGGCCTACTCTGGGATATAAGTGCCCGAACAGTCAGAGGTACGGGGACCTGGGGTCTCACTATATTATACCACCCTATCCTGTAGGTGGCGTGTAGACCAGGAACCCCTACATGGGTTTTGACAGGTCGGGTATGAAACAGGATCGTACTGCGGGTAATCTTATTATTTCACTCTCTCACTACAGCACGTGAGGACGCTTCGTTGTTATACCGGTCCTAATCACCATTGGATCCATACATCTTATCGCTCTCAGGCGATGACATATCTGGATGGAAATCTCAACTCCGGTTTACGTTTCCCATCCCTTTGAATATTTCCGAGACTCACTATTCCCAGAATAGTCGACCACCGCTCCACCAAACAAGTTCAGTTTGGGACCCTGATTGGGCATTCTCTTGGAGTCCTTTCTCTACCGCAGCTGAGGATTACACAGTCCATTTGGAATATTGGAATCACTTAGGATACAGCTAGTTTGACCACAGTCTTGCCGGCATAATAAACTTATTCTCGGATGAGACATCTCACTGGGTAGGCCATGAGGGAACAGAAGATCCTACTCGGTTATATTATGGAATTGGTGGTGGACTTGGGAGCATTTCTTGAAATTGGAGATCTACCTGCAAGGACACATTGCCGGATGACCCTGGCAAGATCAGAGGAGCCACCTTTGACATCAAGAGTCGAGACATGGTGGCAGTTTCTTCTCGCGGCCCTAAGTCCGCAAATGACCTTCGACATTTTACAACTACAGGAAAATGGCTAATAGGTCAGCTTGGCAGCTCATGGACCGGCTACTAGGAAACAGGTCGCAATCCCACGTACAATGGATCTACCAGCGGATGGTGTTTTTTTACGTATTTGGGATGCTTCGTCAGCTGGCATCTTCATTGATCTGTCATTTATCGAAGTTGGAAAGTCCATTTAGGATTGCTCTGATATCTCCAGGAATAGGTACCGGTGAAACAAACAGCGTTGGATTTGTTCACTGAGCACTAAAACAGCAAATACGAAGCCTCCTGTCATGTTATAAAATTGTAGATTATGCTACCTTTAGTGTACCTATAACCTTAATTTTATTAATGACAGAAGGTGAGTATTTCCCACCTGTTCTTATCCCTCGCTTGTTTAATTTTAATAGTTTGAGTCCATCAGGTATGTATTCAACTCTGCTTGTTGTCTCTGCTACCAGTCACTTGTTGTTATGTCTGTTTTTCATAAGTAGGGTTGGGATCTATGCAGGCTACGGTAAAATTTTGGTTATTGCATTGGGTACCTACATGCTTGTTCAAAGTACATTGTATTGGCTAACCAACCTGTTCGACTCTCTTTTCTTTCGTTTCAGTTTACCATCCATCAACACTCTGGTTCGACAGCTATTCTCGGATGGTGGACATGGTCGTTTTCATTATATCTAGGACTTCGTTTCTTCCCCATCATATTTTCTGCATTTTGTTCTCTTATCGCAGCTTGAAAGAGGAAATGATGCATGGGAAGGGCAGTTTTATAGTACCTAACTTTTTTCTGATTGTTTTTCTGTGCTGCTGTGGAGTTCTAGTAAAGAGAGACTTAAGCAAATACTCGCCTCCTGTCATTAATAAAATTAAGATTATAGGTACATTAAAGCTGGCATAACTACAATTTTCACAAACTAATTTCCCCCTTAGGGAGTTTGCTACACCATGCAGATTTCTATAGCAAAACAATACACCATCACTGGAGAAGCTAGCAGTAGAATGAGATAAAGGGTTATTTTAAATATAAATATTGTATATGCCATGGCATCAGGTTTCAAAGAAAAGTCTTATCACAGCACTGTTTTAATTTTTTTTTAAATCCTGTTAAACATTGCAGCAAAATGTTTAGCCAGAAATTTGAGAAATAGAAAATAAAAAGCATATGTACAGACCAAAATAAGCATATTCCAAAAAGTTTGCCTTAAATTGCTGGCATGCGTCATGGAATGTGTGTCTCATTGAAAATCAACTTTCCTGTATCAGCTTAGTATAGACATTCAGCGTGTGTGTGTTTTGGCATTCTGTGATATATGTGTGACTCTTGTCTGCTTTTGTATATAAAGCTGTATTTGCAGAATTCCCAAGAACGTGCAGGGCGTTTCTCTGTAGATGTACAGAAGGCCAATGAACTGTTGGAGAGGAGCAGCCCTGTACAGAAGTTGTGTTTTATTGGCATGGACACCTTGCTAAGAAATATTTGCCAGAGCAATAAGACAGCAAAGAATGGATGTCCCATAAAATATGTACTGCTATTTAGTGTGGTGAACATGCCAGTCTGTATTAACTACTTCAGCCATGGCTACTGTTAAAGAGGCACTGTCACTGTCTGGGGACTTTGCAAAATTTACAGACATTGAATCTGGGGGTCCGGTGGTCAGGGGGCATGGTAAGGTGAGTTCTACTTACCTGAACCTGTTCCTTGCAGGTGCTGCAATCTTCTTCCAGTGGGTCCAGTTCAGCTCTTGACGCTTCAGCCAACATCACTGCACTACCCTCACGCACGTCATTCAGGTCTATGGAGAATCCTGTGCGATCTTTCATACACAGAGCCAATTCCCCTGAGGGGATTGACACTTCTAGACAGTAGTAGCTCTGCCTAGTGTCTAAGAAATTCAAGTGTAGGAAAAATATATATATAGTCCCTACTTTGTCTTATGTTGTTAGTCAGAAATACATGAAAAATGGAAAAAAGAAAGTAGGAAAGAGGAAGAGAAGAGGAAGCAAGTGGTATATGGTAAGTATGGCATGACGGCCATTTTAAGGATAATTATTTGATAATCCCAGTTATTGCAGATTTTGGCTGAAAAAGTTGCAAAGTACTCAAACTCTGAGATTGCAAAGTACTCAAACTCTTATGACTGGTTGTAGAATTGCAGGAGCTATATAGTATAATCCAGTGGTTCCCAAACTTTTTAGGTTCAAGGCGACCTTAATATTTAAATATTTTTCCAAGGCGCCCCACATCAAAACAGTTTTCTAGGTTGTATATATGTACAGTGCAGTGGGCCCATGTTCGGCAGAAATGCTTGCCGTTCAAGCGCAGATCCAGAACCTAATCTTAGGAGGGGCACTAGTAGATGCACACATACATACTTAAATACACACACTGACACATACACACCCTGACACACAGATACACACAATGGCACATAAACACACTTGGAAACACACACTACTACAAACACAAACTTTGACACACAGATACACATACACACAGATACAGACACTGGCATATATACACATACTGATACATACACACAACTTGACACACATATACACACAACACAGATACACACTGACATATACTCACACAAACTGCTGTCATAATTTTTATATTTGAAGCCACCCTCCTGTTAGCATACATTTTGTCTGTAAGAGGGTGGCTGTTGGGGTTTTTGACAGATGGTGCCCAGGAGGCAGTAGTAAGCCAAATGAGAAGTACCAAATAGGAATGAGACAATTTCATAGTCAGGGAAAGCTGAAGTCAGGAGCAGGTAGTTTCAGGTAAGTTAAGAAACGGTATAACAGGCAGGTAGGTCAAGGATTAAATGATAACAGGATTTACAGAAGTGTACACACCGAACAGCACAGTATAACTAAGCACTGAGATAAGAATGAAATTATATAGGGCAGAGTTATCTATTGGCTAAAAGTGATTAGTTCATTTAAATGATTCTAGGTGTTCTGCCCCTTTAAGAGGCGCATGTGCACCGTGGGTCTTGTGGAGTTCACATGTGGGGAGAGTCACGGCACCGCATCCATGTGCCACAGGGAAGTTGACTGCTTGTCCCCACGACTGAGGACGCCGGAGTCCTCGGTGTGTGCTGAGGGGGAGCTGCGACAGCGGACCTCAAGGTAAGTGTAATTGTGACAGTGGCCTGTAGCAGCTCATTCCTTTCCACCCTGTTGCCTGTGCCTCCTTCTTCCCGTGCAGAGCTATCTATGCTTGGTAGGAAGCAGCCAGCTGTAAGGTATTGCTGATACTACCAGGGCTCACTGACACACACATACTCCCTACAGAAAAGCTCACTGACACACACATGCTCACTACAGACCAGCTCACTGATACACACAAACAAGGCCGCTAACTAGCAGGCACACACACACACACACACACACACACACAATCAGGCACACAGACACAATCACTGTCATGGCTGAAGCTTACCTGGCACTGGCAGTTTAAGTTGTCATTTTGTAGCCTCTTTCTTCCAGCGAGGTCAACAACTTCGGGGCTTGTGTGCAGGAGGTGGAGCTATGTTCAGGGGACAGTGCTTACGTGCGGGAGGTGGGCATGTGGCTGACATTTATGTACATTTTGGAAGGAGACTGATAGGTCTCCCTCTGGCCGCAAGCACCCTAATTGCGGACGCACCAGCCCCCAGCTACTCCCTCTTTTCTCTCCTCGGACTTACACAGGCTGGCACAGTCCGAGGGAATACTACTTAAATTACATGAGCCTGGTGATTTAGGCTTTCCCCAGGTCCTTCGGCCCACCGGGAAATTTCCTGGTATCCCGGTGGGCCAGTCCGGCCCTGGTCATGTCAAACTAACTTGATTACATTCTACGAAGAAGTAAGTAGAAGTATAGATCAGGGTGTTGCAGTGGATGTGATCTATTTGATTTTTGCTTAGGGGCTTGATACAGTTCCACACAATAGATTAGTGTTCAAATTTAAAGAAATTGGTCTAGATGAAAATTCTTGTTCTTTGGTAGAACATTGGCTTAAAAATAGAGTACAGAGATTTGTCATTAATGGTAAATTTTCAAGCTGGACAGAGGTGGCAAGTGGTCCCCTTCTATTTAACATATTTATAAATGATTTCGAAAAAAGCATTAAAAGTCATGTTTCAGTTTTTGCAGATGACACAAAACTCTAAAGTAATAAAATGTGAGCAAGATATTATAGATAGACTGGGGGACTGGGCACTCAAATGGCAGATGAAATTTAATTGTTATACACAACAAACTTTGCAACAATGTGCAATGTCAATCAGCAGTGGCTAAGGCCAGTAAGGTATTGTCATGCATGAAAAAGGGCAATAATGCTCTGGATGAGAATATAATTTTGCCTCTTTATAAATTATTGGTAAGACCATATCCTGAATATGCTGTGCAAATTTGTGCACCTGTTCTAAAGAAGGATATTATGGCACTAGAAAAAGTGCAGAGAAGGGCTACAAAATTAATAAAAGGAATGGAATATTTTAGCTATGAAGAAAGGTTAACAAATGTAAACCTCTTTAGTTTAGAAAAACTTTGCTTCAGAGGGTTTATGATAGCATTATACAAATATATCCGGGGCCAATACAAACCATTGTGTGGAATTCTATTCACAAACAGGATTTTACATAGGACACGAGGCCATGAGTTTAGACTGGAAGAAAGAAGATTTATTCTAAGACAAAGGAAAGGTTTTTTTTACCATAAGAACAATAAGCATGTAGAATTATCTGCCTGAAGAAGTGGTTTTATCAGCGTCTGTGCAGATGTTTAAACAGCCACTAGATGCATACTTGCTAAAACATAGTATTCAATGATATAATTTTTCAACTGTAGTGTAATAGCTTTTTGACTCAAGGATAAATCTGACTGCCATTCTGGGGTCAAGAAGGAATTATTTTCCTAGCTTGTTGCAAAATTGGAAGCGCTTCAAACTGTTTTTTTGCCTTCTTTGGGATCAACTTCAAAAACAATTGTGAAGAAGGTTAAATGTGATGGACACGTGTCTCTTTTCAGCCTGTGTAACTATGTAACTATGTATTGTTGTTTATCCACACTACTGGTTATTGTATCTGATATGTCTCTTTTGTTTTATACCTGCATAAATTCTTGCACTTGTGAGTTGGGCATAAATAAAGCATTAAAAACATATACATATATCATTAAGTTTCATTGAATGCAAAACATTTTAAAAAGTGAAAATGTAATAACAGTTGTCCTTTAAGTGCAAAAAGCCACATTATAAGTAATGAAACAAGTTCCCACTACAGGATATGTGCCTGTAGGCAGGTGCCTACTTCACATTATGGAAAAATAGGCTCTGTCTTCAATATTCCAAAGACTTTAAAGGACCACTCTAGGCACCCAGACCACTTCAGCTTAATGAAGTGGTCTGGGTGCCAGGTCCTTCTAGGGTTAACCTATTTTTTTTATAAACATAGCATTTTCAGGGAAACTGCTATGTTTATGAATGGGTTAAGCCTTCCCCCTAATCCTCTAGTGGCTGTCTCATTGACAGCCACTAGAGGCGCTTGCGTGCTTCTCACTGTGATTTTCACAGTGAGAGCACGCCAGCGTCCATAGGAAAGCATTGTAAATGCTTTCCTATGAGACCGGCTGAATGCGCACGCAGCTCTTGCCACGCGTGCGCATTCAGCTGGCGGGGCGGAACGGAGGAGGATCGGAGGAGGAGAGCTCCCCGCCCAGCGCTGGAAAAAGGTAAGTTTTAACCCCTTTCCCCTTTTCAGAGCCGGGCGGGAGGGGTTCCCTGAGGGTGGGGGCACCCTCAGGGCACTATAGTGCCAGGAAAACGAGTATGTTTTCCTGGCACTATAGTGGTCCTTTAAGAGAACTGAAGGACTTGATCCTGGTGAGTGCACACTTCACCTGATTTGAACTTTAGAATAAAGTTTCTCAATCCATACTTAAAGTGTCATTATTGTTCCAAGTCTTCTTAATGTATTTCATTGGAAATAAAATGGGTAATGCTGAACCCTGGGACATTGATGACCCCTGCTGACTTGAGAATACTTTTCTATGACTCTAAGACTATCCAGTGCTAAGCATTATTATGCTGTCTACTCAGCTAGGTCTCTCTGGATTTTGGATTCTGATGAGCTCCTTTTCCCACTGAAATTCCATAATCCCACGTGGGACTTTTGACCCAATTGTACAATTGTTACCACAAGAAGAGTAATTATAAAAAAAAAAAATTCCGATTAAAAAATAAACACTTTTTTAAGACACTTTCACTATAGCATTCATAGACATATTTAAACAGCTTGACCGAAAAAGGCTTTAGAATTACACTTTGAATATAAGTTTTGTGTTCTGAGGTGGAGGTATTAAAAATAAAAAATTAGGTGAATCAGTCGTTCCCATGGCAGATTTCCATACAATGTTTGCAAAGTACTGATTGGTGCCAGTTTGTTAAAAATAATTCTGCTTTATTTTTTCATGAAGCTGGCAAAGGTTTTGGAGACTTGAGCATGGCTAGCCTACACAAACAAAGTTTTGTGTCAAGCGGTCAGTATGCTTCTGGGTGGAGTGGAAATTGACTGGAAATATTGGGTCACAAATATAAAAGCGGTCAGGGATAACCTACCTTAAAATATGACAGCATAATTTAAGTAATGGACATCCAGCTGGTACAGAACTATGACACTCAAACATTTAACAGCGAAATACTAGCAAATATTCATGGGAGTTCATATTTTGCTAACATCTGGGGGGACAGTATATTGATAGCCCTGACATATGAAGTTAGTAAAGATTAAAAAAAATTGCTTAACCCTTTGCTATCAAAACAGTTTGATGTATCAGGCTCCTATTCTGTCTGACATTGAGATCATTAAACATGGCTAAAAAAAGACAAGGCAGTTTCAGACGATAATAAGGGCCTGTCCCACATTCCAAAATCTGATGGTTCATTTCAGGTTAAGGAACTAAGTACTGGCAAACTCTCAACATTGCTCTTCTATCCAAATTTGTCATAGTTTTTACAAGCCTTATATTAAAGGAAGCTATGACAGTTCCAGGCTGGGCAATCTCATTATTGTACAGGCACTTGGGATGTGCAGAGACAACCATACCGCTCCCCAAGGCAAATGAGCACACAGGAATGAGTATATTTACATCTTTAACCTCTTAAGAACAGCGGGTGTACTATGCCGTCCTTGAAAGGGTGACCCTAAACGCCGGAGAGCTGCATAGTTCGCCCAGCCGTCCTCTCGCAGTCCTGCCGCTCTGTACTCACCAGGACCGGCGATCCATGGCAATCTCGGATGGGGGAGACTTCCCAAGAGCCCAGCAGTCCCCCTGATCACATGGCCGCAATAGGAGTCTATGGAGCTGCCTGCAGGGGGGAGTGCCTGAGCTGTCAGTCAGTCTCCTAAAATGTAAAAAAAATAAAAAATCAATAACATATATATATATTATACATATATTATATATGCATATATATGATTTCATTATAAGTGTACTTTGGGATCTATATATATCACAAAATACATTTATATTGAAATCATATACATGTATTATATATGTATAATATATTAGAAAATGCTTTAATTATTTTATAATATATTACACATATATAGGAAATAAAAGTGTGTGTGTGTGTGTGTGTATGTATGTGTGTATATATATATATATATATATAACTAAACATACCCCATTGTGAACAACCTGGGTTGTCTATATTTGAAAATGGTATGCCATGATGGGGTTAATTCCCATTCCTGGGCTATCATATGGTCTCAAAAGGCAACATAGACCCAAGCCCAATATTGACCCTGTAACTTTCCAAAACCCCATAAAACCTGTACATGGGGGTTTTGTTATTCTCGGGAGTCTTTGCTGAACATAAATACGAGTGTTTTAAAACAGTAAAACGTATCACGATGATTATATAACCAGTAAAAGTGCAGTTTATGTGTAAAACAATGCAAAAAACAAATATTAACGTGAACTTTGGCTAGCGTCTGTTTCTAAGTGGCTCCTACAAAAGACTGGACATATCAAATTTTGACAACTTTGGGTTGTCTACTTTTTCAAATGGTATGTCATGGTGGGGTTAATTTTCATTTCTGGGCAACATAGCCAATCTGGCAAATAGCAATTTGCAAATCTTCGACCCTGTAACTTTCTAAATCACCATAAAACCTGTACTTAAGAGGTACTGTTGTACTCGTGAGACATTACTGTACACAAATATGAGTGTTGTAGAGCAGTAAAATGTATTATACTGATAATATCGGTGACAGGGCAGTTTATTTGTGAAAAATGCAAATAAACTAATATAAATGCTAATTTTGGCCAGAGTTTGTGACTAAGTGGGTACTATAAAAGAAAATGGGAAAGCCCTACATTTGACCCATGTAAGTTATCAAAAACCCCATAAAACCTGTACTGTTGTACTCGTGAGACATTTCTGAATACAAATACGTGTATTTCAGTAAAAGCCAACAGTATTAAGACATTCACAGTTAAAATGTTATGCACACCTTAAAAAATAACATTTCTTAATTTCTCATACTTTTTTAGAATTTATTCCTATTCAGTAATATGAAAGAGGTGAATTATGGTTGAACAACATACAACACAGCAAATTTCCAGGTTTTGTTTACATTTTGTTTTGATCACAACTTGTACAATTGGCTCCGTCCTTAAGGATTAATAGCCAACCACATTTATATATTAGAATAATACTTCATAATAGTGTGTGGTATTTTGAAATAAAGTATGTGTCCGTACTGAAAAAAAAGCTTTAGAAATCTATGGGACCAATATTTTTTTTTTACTCTCTTACCTGCACAGTTCATGGTAAAATAAAAATAATAGACAAAAAAATGACCTAATTTTTGTCTAACTAAACTCCCCAAACAGGTGCACAAAATGTATACATTTACATCTTTAATACCCAACCACAATTATATATCAGAATGACACTTCACAATTCTGTGTGGTATTGAAATAGAGTATATGCCCGGTCAGCAGTGTACATACCGCGGTCGCAGGGGTCAGAACTGCTACCGGGCCCACCACTCCAGGGGGCCCGTCCGTCTTGCGGACCCCTGCAACCGGGTACCAGCTGCCACGTTCTGCGGCCCTGGCCCGCGAGCAAACTGCTGGGGCCGCATGTTAAGGGGCCCATCGGGTGGCCCATGCTGTCAGGGCCACCCGATGGATTGTCAAGGGGCCCGGTCATCACTGGGCGCTTTAACAGAACGACCGGGCCCTCTGTGATTACATAGTTACATAGTTGCATAGCTGAAAAGAGACTTGCGTCCATCAAGTTCAGCCTTCCTCACATTTGTTTTTTGCTGTTGATCCAAAAGAAGGCAAAAAAACTCCCCGGTCACGCCTCCCAGCTATTAAAGCCCACACGGGAGGTAGCAGGAAGGAGGAGGGAGTCAGAGTGGGAACTCTAACTCCCATCAGGCTGAGCCACCACTGGACCCCAGTGAAAGTCACAAAAGGTAGGAAGCATTTTGTGTATGTGTGTGTGTGTGTGTCTCTATGTGTG
This sequence comes from Pelobates cultripes, assembly GCA_933207985.1. Classification (NCBI taxonomy): domain Eukaryota; kingdom Metazoa; phylum Chordata; class Amphibia; order Anura; family Pelobatidae; genus Pelobates; species Pelobates cultripes. The sequence goes on along the minus strand of OW240914.1, from coordinate 231,066,968 downwards.
TGTGTGTATGTGTGTGTCTGTGTCTCTGTGTGTGTGTATGTGTGTCTGTATGTTTGTGTGTGTGTCTCTGTATGGATGTATGTATCTGTGTATCTGTATGTGTGTGTGTGCCTCTGTATGTGTGTTTGTGTGTGTGTCTGTGTATCTGTATGTGTGTGTGTGTGTGTGTGTGTCTCTATGTGTCTATGTATGTGTGTCTCTGTGTGTGTGTGTGTCTGTTTTGTGTGTGTCTCTGTATGTGTGTGTCTGTGTCTCTGTATGTATGTATGTGTCTGCGTGTGTGTGTGTGTATGTATGTGTCTGCGTGTGTGTGTGTATGTATGTGTCTGTTGGGGTGTGTGTATTTGTGCCTGTATGTATGTGTCGGGGGGGGGCTCACGGTCAGGGGGGAGAGGGTCAGGGTAGAGGGGGAGAGGAAGGAAGGGAAGGGGGGGGGGGCACGGATCAGTTTTGCACCGGAGCCCCATGGATTGTGTGTACGCCACTGTGTCAGGTACTGAAAATAGAAGCTTTAGAAAGCAATATATTTTCCTATTTTCTATAATTTGTACAGTGCATGGTAAATTAAACTAATGTGAAAATTACCCAATTTTTGTCTAACTAAACTTTCCAAACAAGTGAATAAAGTCAATTTTCAATACTCACTATACTTAAATACTCACTAAATAACAT
>OW240914.1:231020582-231066196 GCA_933207985.1 Pelobates cultripes | reverse complement strand
GGGGGAGAGTAAGGGTGAGGAGAAGGGGAGATGAGGAGAACGAAGAGGGGACTGAGAAGAACACAGGGAGGGTGGGTGTTGAGGAGAACACAGGGAGGAGAGTGGGTAAGAAGAACACAGGGAGGGGGGTGAGGAGAAGGGGAGATGAGAACACAGGGAGGGGTGAGGTGAGAAGAACACAGGTAGGAAGGTGAGAAGAACACGTGGAGGGGGGATGAGAAGAACACAGGGAGGAGGGGGGAGAGGCAAAGTGAGGAGGAAGGGAGATGAAGAGAACGAGGGGACTGAGAGCAGGTCCTGATTTCGATGAAATTGGGAGGGGGGGGGTGAGGAGAAGGGGAGATGAGAACACGGGGAGGTGAGAAGAATCACAGGTAGGGGAGTGCGGAGAAGAACACAGGGAAGTGAGAAGAACACATGGAGGGGGAGGAGAAGAAATCACAGGAGGGTGGAGGGGGGGGGATGAGAAGAGCACAGGGAGGGTGGGTGAGTGTGAGACGAGACCGCTAGGGGAGAGTGGGGGAGAGCTCTAAGGGACAGAATGGACAGCTCTATAGGACAGGGGGCAAGATAGGGAGCTCTTTCACACTACGCGCACACGCACACAATGCATCCCTATACATACACAGAAAAACACAATTCATCCCTACACACACAGAAACACAACATGCTTCCCTTACACACACAGAAACGGACAATGCATCCATTACACACAAAGACAATGCATCCTTTGCACACATACACAGAAACACACAGTGCAAACCCTTACACACACATGCAAACACACACACTGCTTTTCTTACATACACACAGAAACACAATGCATCTCTTACACACACTCAATGCACACACATACAGACACACACCTTGCATCCCTTATGCATACAAACACAGATTCACACAATGCATCCCTTACACACAACCAGAAACACACAATACATCCCTTATACACAAAAACACACTGCTTCCACTACACACAAACACACTGCATCACCTACACAAACTGGTATCCCTATACACTACATACCATAAGCACACATATTATATCCTCTACAATAACACATAACACATCCCCTACACACTCCACTCCCTGTGAGCGAACTCATGGGTGGGTGGAACATATAAGTAGACTTATGAGTGGGCCTTGTGGGCATACTCACCGTCAGGCCCTGGGGCCCAGACCTTGAGCTGTGTAAGGGGCCCCCAAAAAATGGAGCTGCTTCCAATTCTCCCAGAACATTGAATTTTGTAACCACAGTTGCAAACAGCCTCCAGAGATCCTGTTCTACACCAGACCAGTGGAGCCAAACTGCAGTCCATCATCATCCTCATCTGGTTGTAAGTAGGCAATCTAGTATGTTATTAGTGACACTAATCTATAATTTACATCACATTAAAGGGACACTATAGTCCTCAGAACCACTTCAGCTTAATGATGGTGTCTATAGCCGGTCCCTGCAGGCTGTTTAATGTAAACACACACTGTGTGCAGCACTGGCATTAGTTCATATGGCAGATCATATGGGTGGGGCATTGTGATGTCACATGGGGGGCGGCAAACTTTTCTTTTGCCTAGGGCGGCAAAAATCCTTGCACCGGCTCTGATCCTGGGCAGGTGCACCAGTCTACTGGTAACCCACAGGAGAGGAGTGCACTGATTGCACTGCACTTTCCTCCTGCCCAGACCCATCTTTACCGCAGTGCAAGTGCCCTCTGCCCCTAATTTACAGTGGCTCACACTCACAGCAAGCAGTGCCTGGAGCTCTTTGCAGAGAAGGGAACAAAGAGGTTCTGTGGCAGCTGGCCGTCCTGCAAGCATTCCATTAACTAGCTGTTCCCCATGCAGCCACAGATGGCGCTGTGCTGGGAGAATGTGATTACTCTTCACTTCCTCCCAGCCTACAGAGTAGCGCATGGGGGAGAGTGAGGAGGAGGCATGATTTAATCTTACAACAAATCCACTAAGCAAATCTTTATAAATTTGGGTGGGGGGGGGATCAGTTCTGTTTCCACAGTTTATTGATGTTTTCTCTGATGTCTGTATTATTATTGAGGGATGTCTAAGTAGTAACATCAGTTAGTGAGTCAGAGCACAGGCTCAGAGATTCTCTGCCTGCGCTCTGACAACATTGAAAGTCAGAGCCGTGAAGGAGCGGGTATTAGCATAACATCAATATCTGTTCTAAAACCAGGAAAAGGTGGGCATGGATGGTGAACTGATTTGGTGGTGCAATGGGTCACTTGACTGGTTTTGCCCCCCAGGCCTATGGCTGCCAACCCTCCCCTGCCTGCCATTCTGCAACGTGTCACTACTTGCCTTTCTTCCATCTCTGACTGAATGTCCTTTTAATTTCTGAAACTTAATCTCTCTACAACTGAGCTCCTTGTCATTCCTCCTCCTAATACTGATCCTCCACTTTCGCTCTACCTTCAACTTAGTGGTAAGCCCATCCTTGCAAGTGTGCTGTCTTGACGTCATACTTGATTCTGGCATCACCTTTGAGCCTCACATCCAGTATGTTGCCAAATCCTGTAGATTCCATCTTAAAAACATAGCCCGCATCCGCCCCTTTCTCACGCAAGATAGCAAGGAGCTTGTCCATGCTCTAGTAATTTCCTGCATGGATTATTGTAACCCTCTTGTAATTGGTCTTCCCAAAAGCCGTATTGACCCGCTACAGTCTGTAATGAATGCTGCCACCAGACTGATTTTCCTCTCTAGTCGGTCCTCTCACACCTCGCCCATCTGTGAGTCCTTACAGAAGTCAATTCAAAGTGCTAACCCATACCTATAAAGCCCCCACTTAACCCATTTGAAACCTTTCAGGAGGAATCACCTTGGTAGATCATTTTGTCTTAAAAGATTGTCCTGGTGATCCCGAGTCACTTTTCATTTCATAGATAAGACCATATGCAGGTCCCACCAAATTAGTTATTTTTTTGTTCTAAAAGTGCAAGTTTCTGCTCCTAGAACCTCAGTTTACTGGTGGTAAATAACTCTTTCATGTTTTTTTTCCCTTCAGTTAAAGTTTTATGGGTTTTACAAAAGTACAGAGCATCTGCAATAGTTTTAACAATATGCATATGGATAATAAAATAACAGGTGAAGTAATTAAACCATATAGCAAAGGGCAAAAGGTCAATACTGTAACAAATGTAGAGGAGTTAAAGGGATACTGTAGTGCCAGAAATACAAAGCTGTATTTCGGGCACTACCGATTCCTCTGCCTTACCTCCCACCCATCCTACCCGGTAAATAAAGGGTTAAAAACCTTTTATTTACTAACTGATCCCTCCTCCGTCCTGCAACGAGCAGGGTCTGTGACGGACCGCCTGGCACCCCGACCGGATGCCTCCGTCAGTCGATACTCCTAGTGCTCACTTGGGGCTCCAAGCACTCCACCCGACACCATCAGAACTGTAGCTGCATTACAGCTTGGCTTGCAACTCGCCCTCCTCCACCCACCCTGGACCCAAGACCAGGATACAGTGGGTGAACCTCTCCTACTCCAAAGAGCGTAGCAGGAACAGCTCTTAAAAGAGCTAGTGACTATAATCCCAGGAGAGTATTGTGATGTAGCTATCCCCAGGGTAGATACAGCCATTTCCCCCACAAATGAGATGAGACTCTATGTTGAAGGTAAGCAGGAACTCAATTTTAATGGTGCCACACTGGCCTTTTATTCAAGTCACCAAGCAAGGTGTATGCCCACATGGACCTTGTTGGGGACAGGGACACAAAGCTTACAAACCAATCAGAACAGTAATTAAATGTACGACACTCCCATAACAAAAATACAATCTCTCCCCTCTGCCTGTGAGATAATTGAGTCAGTAACTGTACTAATTCTAATCCAATTATCTCTAGGCACATGAAAAAACATACTTTTAAAAAACACCCCAAATGTACCCTAAAAATACATTCATCCCCTGATAGCCCTGATCTGGGTGACCAACATATCCAAAAATCACCCAGGTCAGTTCAGGGGTTCAGGAATTTCCTGGAAGTCTTATTTTTGACCGACTGTGCACATGGTCCTATACCCAAAACAGTTCCAGGGAATCAGGGCTAATGTTCGGTCTCTCTGTCTGGAGTACAAAATTACATAACTCACATAAACAGCCTGTTTAAAGTATTTTAGCGAGGTCTATTGCAGGGGCCATAGTCACAGGGTAGGAGTCTGGAAAACAGGCCCCTCCAAAAACCAGTAGCAAGGTTATTTCCGCCACAGGGTCTAATGCGTATGCTCGGCACATGCTGCGCACGCATTAGACCTCCCATAGGAAAGCACTGAATCAAAAGCACTGAATCAATGCTTTCCTATAGGGAAAAGTCTGATGCTGGAGTTCCTCATGCACAGCGCGAGGACGTCCAACGTCCGATAACGGACCAGAAGTCTGTTTGGATTCCAGAAGCGCCCCCAGTGGCTGTCTTAAATAGAGCCACAGGGCAGACTTAGTGCTGCAATGTAAACAGTGTCCCTTTCAGTTGCTGTACCTCAGGAAAGCCTTCAGGGTAAGTAATGAAAAGGGGGGAAAAAGTAAAGAATATAAGAGGAAGCAACAATAATGCATGAGGTGGTTGAATTGTATTTCCAGTTATGCACTGAAAACTAGCAAGAGGAAGCATGTATTTAATGTATATATTTTATAGTTCTCTGATTTTTAATATTGGCTGATGGTTATTGCTTGCTATGTTAAAAGCTGTTAGGAGTTTTTAGTAAACCAGAAATTGTCAAGAATGGACAAGGGAGTAGGGGCAAGGGAACCTTTAGAAAAAAAATCCGGTTTAGCTTATTCAGTTCAACTGAATAGAATATATTATTGTATATGAACCCAAATGGAGAACACATGTGTTCCTTAATGAATAGTATATATTTTATTGTGGGTTAAAATGATGAATGTGGCAGGGCCTGACAGCTGAGACAGAAGCATGGAGTTCATCTTGGAAAGTAGACCTCAATCAGGTAGCTTTGCAGAATCATAGAAGTTGGGGGGGAGGGGGGGAGGTGGGGGGATGGGGGGTTCAAGGGCAGAGTTCTGCCTCCTCCACCTGAAATGTGTCTGTGGGCCATTGAGAAGATCAACGCAGGTAATATTCTGTGAATTCAACCCAATGTTGATCAGGCTTCCAGCCTGGTGTTCCCTGACAGAGTGAGTAGCTTATCTGTCAAATTAGCCCAGTTTTGCTGGATAAATTGCTTAATTCCAGGCTTTCCTGGATAAGCACCAGCTCACACTATTGAGAGGCCCTGAAAGTGGGCAAGATCAATGGCAAGATCCCAAGATCTGATCTGGTTTTCTGAAATTTTGAGGAAAATGTACTGGCTTGTATTAGTGATTGGGGATGGTGAGGCAACCTCCCATGAGCTATAGGACTCATGCTTCACCGTGGTAGTAGAATTTGTTTGGTGGGCATTGGTTGAGCTATTTTTGTTTTTTGGCATTAGAGCCTATATTTTGCTTGCATTAGTCCTTTAATCTACACTGTATAGCTGTTTTTTGTTTTCTCTTTTTAGCATCAAGTGGTATTTTTATCTTTTCTTTTTCATTTTTTTATTTCTATGTGTGTCTAACTATATATCAACTACTCCAAGTTGTCTTTATTGCAGAACTGATTTTGTTCTTGTCCTCATTATAACAAAATGAGGTTTTATCATCTTTATCATCTTATGTGATATTGATTTGTTGTGCTGCAACGTCCATTGCTCAATTGTCTATATCCCTTATGTCTTCAATAAAATAATGAAAAAAGCTGCAAGTGTAAGCATTCCTGCAGTACAGCCAGCTGTAAATATTGCACAGTAAAGGTAGATCCATAGGGGCAGATGGGACGGTGCTCCCCCAGTTTTTGTAGCATGACATCTCATAGGATTAAGAAGGTACACCCAAACAAGTCGGGGAGGGCAGTTCACCAACATCTCTAAAATTCACCAGCACTGACTGCTACCCACTGCTCTACAGTTATGAATAAATTGCAAAAGATTTCTACCTTTGTCATAGATGCCTACATTTATGGAGCTTCCCCAGGTATACATTTTAATACAAATCTCTGTAGAAATATTGCCTACAGCATTGAACATGTATTCCACAAATAGTAAGGAACTAAGAATTTTTGGGAAACAGACTAAACTAGTTCAGAAGAATACATCAAAAAAAGATATATCATATGATATTTAGGCTGATTATTTCAATTTGAGTTTGACATGCTTATATAACTATGACTACTGCCAACAAACACTTCCTTTCTGGTGTTTTTAATTAGTGAGTTGCACCTCAGGGTTTATGATGTCACAGTGATCTTTATATATTCAGGGCCTTATACAAAAAGTCTTGCTCAATACTGTTTATCATAACAGAGTGAATTCCATTTAAGAAGAGTTTGTGGATCAGTGAGGTGGAATGCAGTTCTGGATTTTAGATGTCACTAGTGCTCTGGGTATCAACGTTATCCTTCGGTGAATTTAGACAAGGTAAACCATATGGAAAGAAATCAGACTGATGCACACTGAGTCCTATGCATAACTGCTAAGGACAGTGATACCAAACCCCAACAACAACCCGACTCCAATAATACTTAAAATGGCCATAACTTATTTGGCAAAGGGCATAGACCACAGGTTAATTGAACTTTAAAATTAAAGTGCCAACATGTTATTTCCCTACCAGCTGCTGCTCAGTATGGCAGCAGGCAGTTCCCTGTGTAATTGCCAAGAGCTCATGGCTCCTTACTCCTTCGGGTCAGATGCATCTTCCCAATGCCTACAATTATAGTAGCTTGTCCTTTATCTTGCACTGTCAAGGCACTTTCCGCAGTTGTGACATCAACAAAAGATAAACACAAGCAGACAACCAGCAAAATTAACAAAAAGTACCAAATTAGGAGTAACTGCTGTATGGAACAAATAAGGTATGCCCTCCACCATTACCTTAAATTAAAGCCTAAATTGTAACACTTTACTTCATAGCTGTCAAATCATTATAACACATGTACTCAAGTAGGGACCTAATAGAAACCCACCACCCTTGCTTTAACCATCACCAGTCTAGTAGTCTTGAACCCCTTCCCCAATTGGTCCAGGGAATATACTTAACTGACTGTGATAAATTCTGTCATATTAGTAGTTCTCACCAGAGCCAATTGTCTGGCGTTGCTGTATCTCTCATGCATAAAGGACTTGTTGGCATTTCAGTTTGGATGGGATCATCATTCTGATATACAAATTGATTTGATTCTCTTTGTAATTGCACAAGTGGGCAAAAATATTTTTGAGACCTGAGTGGGAACTAATCAAAGGGCTAGTTACTTAGTGTCTCTAAGCTTTTGCCAGTTCTCCTTGTCTCTGTGTTTGCCTTACCAGAGACAAAATAGACCTACTGCAAAACTGTTTGTTGCCATCTCCCCATTGTAATATTTTTGTATGTTGCTCACCACCTCTCTTAATTCATGTGCATTTCTTACTCTTCTCATCCCCTCTTATTCCTTTACATACCTCCTAACCTACCTTGATTCACTTAACTCCCCCTTACTGTTCTCTTTTCCCTCCTTTTGCAAATCTTACCCTTCTCTTTTTGTATCTTACCCCCCTGTTGTATCTATGGTATGTATCATATCCCCCTTCTGCATATCTAACCTTACTTTTGTGTATCTTCCTGTCTTCTTATCCCTTCTTTTGCCCCTTTTACATCTCACACCCTTTTGATCCTCCTGTGTCTTACTCTTCTTTTAAGTCTCTAACCTCTGTCTTGAGTTTCTTTCTTCCCAGCTTGTGTCTGTTACCCCTCCTTCTTGTGTCTTGTACCCCCCTTATGACTCTCCCTTCCCTTTATTGTGCCTCTTGCCTCCCTTTTGTTTCTTACTCCATCCTCTCATAACTCCAACTTGTTTCCCTTAACCCCATTTTTAACCCCCTTTCTTCTCCTCTTCTCCCCTTTTCTAGCAGGATCTTGCAGACCTGCTTTATCCTTTACTTGGTCTGAGAAAACGGCTTTTGGTGTGCTGTGAGCATTGATAACCACCCACTCCATTCCCAGAACAGCTTATTCAGACTGGAGAAGATAAGGCAGTCTGTGAGGCCACACTTCGTAGTGACTGGCAGCAGGGGTCATGCATTCTGTACACCCTCATGTCTGTCATTCTGGGCATGCCACAGATTCTTACTAATGATTGTAGTGTTGTGCTTACTTCCTAATTTGGTTCTATACAAACATGAAGTCATCAATTGGGCAGAGCCGTAGTGCAGCCATCTTAAGACAGTTGGTGTTTGTGGTGTCAGTGACAAGAGCTACAACTCAGTGAACTCCAACCTCTGCCATAGATGAGAGCAGTCAAGAAGTATCAACTGTCAATTCTACTGCAGAGTAGTGCAGCTGAATATAGGATCAGTTCCAGCTTTTCAGTAAGAATTAAGAACTGTCAGTTACCATATACAGGGAGTGCAGAATTATTAGGCAAGTTGTATTTTTGAGGATTAATTTTATTATTGAACAACAACCATGTTCTCAATGAACCCAAAAAAACTCATTAATATCAAAGCTGAATATTTTTGGAAGTAGTTTTTAGTTTGTTTTTAGTTTTAGCTATGTTAGGGGATATCTGTGTGTGCAGGTGACTATTACTGTGCATAATTATTAGGCAACTTAACAAAAACAAATATATACCCATTTCAATTATTTATTATTACCAGTGAAACCAATATAACATCTCAACATTCACAAATATACATTTCTGACATTCAAAACAAAACAAAAACAAATCAGTGACCAATATAGCCACCTTTCTTTGCAAGGACACTCAAAAGCCTGCCATCCATGGATTCTGTCAGTGTTTTGATCTGTTCACCATCAACATTGCGTGCAGCAGCAACCACAGCCTCCCAGACACTGTTCAGAGAGGTGTACTGTTTTCCTTCCTTGTAAATCTCACATTTGATGATGGACCACAGGTTCTCAATGGGGTTCAGATCAGGTGAACAAGTAGGCCATGTCATTAGATTTTCTTCTTTTATACCCTTTCTTGCCAGCCACGCTGTGGAGTACTTGGACGCGTGTGATGGAGCATTGTCCTGCATGAAAATCATGTTTTTCTTGAAGGATGCAGACTTCTTCCTGTACCACTGCTTGAAGAAGGTGTCTTCCAGGAACTGGCAGTAGGACTGGGAGTTGAGCTTGACTCCATCCTCAACCCGAAAAGGCCCCACAAGTTCATCTTTGGTGATACCAGCCCAAACCAGTAGTCCACCTCCACCATGCTGGCGTCTGAGTCGGACTGGAGCTCTCTGCCCTTTACCAATCCAGCCATGGGCCCATCCATCTGGCCCATCAAGACTCACTCTCATTTCATCAGTCCATAAAACCTTAGAAAAATCAGTCTTGAGATATTTCTTGGCCCAGTCTTGACGCTTCAGCTTGTGTGTCTTGTTCAGTGGTGGTCGTCTTTCAGCCTTTCTTACCTTGGCCATGTCTCTGAGTATTGCACACCTTGTGCTTTTGGGCACTCCAGTGATGTTGCAGCTCTGAAATATGGCCAAACTGGTGGCAAGTGGCATCGTGGCAGCTGCACGCTTGACTTTTCTCAGTTCATGGGCAGTTATTTTGCGCCTTGGTTTTTCCACACGCTTCTTGCGACCCTGTTGACTATTTTGAATGAAACGCTTGATTGTTCGATGATCACGCTTCAGAAGCTTTGCAATTTTAAGAGTGCTGCATCCCTCTGCAAGATATCTCACTATTTTTTGACTTTTCTGAGCCTGTCAAGTCCTTCTTTTGACCCATTTTGCCAAAGGAAAGGAAGTTGCCTAATAATTATGCACACCTGATATAGGATGTTGATGTTGTTAGACCACACCCCTTCTCATTACAGAGATGCACATCACCTAATATGCTTAATTGGTAGTAGGCTTTCGAGCCTATACAGCTTGGAGTAAGACAACATGCATAAAGAGGATGATGTGGTCAAAATACTCATTTGCCTAATAATTCTGCACTCCCTGTACATAACAAAATTTCTAGTGCCTTTAAAACTCATAACATCTCTGAACCTATCACATACACTTTTCTTTTTTGAATCCCGCCTCTGATTTTGTCTATTGAATTAGCACTTAAAGACCCTCTTGTAAAAAAAATTAAAAAATCCAGTCCTTGATCATGCCCTAGTATTTAAAATTCAACACACCTCACATTTTCCCTGTTTATCAAAACTTCTTAAACTTGTACTCCCCGATTAATTATTAAACGTAACCCTCTCTTCTACTCTGATCTTCCTATTATCCAGTCTGGCTTCCATCATACCCAATTAAAACCACCAGGAATGCAATCTCTCTCTTCACTCCTCCCATCCAAGCTCAGCTTCCATTCTGTTGATTCTTTCACTCTTAACTCTTTTCCCAATGTCTATGAACATGAAATCCATTCTTCTATTCTATCACCACACCGCATGTTCTTTTGAACCCCTCCCCTCTCACCTTATCCAATCTCTTTCATCTAGTCTGGTCCCATCCCTAATGCATATTTTTCAACCTCACGTTGTCTACTGGCATCTTCCACTCTTTCCTTAAAGAAGCCATTGTCAATCCCATTCTAAAAAACAAAAATAACCCTACTGTCTTATATTACAACTTCCCTTTACTTCTAAGCTTCCTGGGCAGCTTGTGTTTACCAGTCTAACTAACATTCTAAATACAAACTCCCTCCATGATCCTTTTCAATCTGACTTTCACTCTTTCCATTCCACTGAATCTGCCCTTACCGAAGTAACTAATGGCTTATTCACTGCTAAATCAGTTATTACTCTCTCTTAATTTTCCTCAGCTTCTCTACAGTCTTTGATACTGTTGACCAATCTCTTCTTCAAACCCTCCACAACGTTAGACTTTGCAACGTAGTTTCCTGTTTTTCATCCAATCTGTCTGAACGCTTATTTAATGTCTTCTTCACTGCTCATTTAGTGTCTCCATCACTGGTTCCATCTCCTCCTCAAAGCTCTGTTCTTAGATCTCTTTCATTCTACATTTACTCTCTCTTTCTCTGTAACCTAATTAACTCCTTAGTCATTACTAGATATTACATATGTCACAAACTACCTCTCTTTCATCTCTAATTGGATGTATTTCTGTTTTCTAAAACAATCATTCTAAAATGGAACTTCTCATATACCCGGCCAGGCCTTTTAATAGTGATCTTACTGCAGCAGTAGGACATACATGTCCAGCTCTGTCCACAGTTGATGGGAGTTATACTATTAAGCAGCATCTACAATTTTAAGCTGTTGTTCTTTATTCACCCTTCTTGATTTATCTGTATTCCAAAAGAAGAGCTAGGGAAAGCGATTTGCTCTTTCTCTGTCTCCCCAGCCCCTCTTTAACATATAAGAGAGAAACTGAAATAATGTCAGGAGCTGAAAATGTTATGTTGTGCATTACATTTTCATACTGTGTGGAGTGATGTCAATCAATATGCAGTATGATATGCAATAATTAACACAGACAGACAAATATATAAAAATTCTCATGCACATTGTATTGTATAGAAGTGGAAGACAATAAAATGTATGGGTATTATTAGGGATCCGTCTGCAAAATTACTTCCAGATGTTTCCTCAGAGTGCAGGACATTCAAATGCTTTTGAAATTTGTAAAGGATTATTATATTTTAGCTCATTTAAAGCAGTCTGCTGCAAGTTGCATTATTGCAACTAATTAGTTGTCAGTTTTGACAGGTAATTAGTATGATTTGGCCAAATAAACACCTGGGTTGTGTCATGGTACAACTGAAGTAATCCTGGGTCATAATGCTAAACAAGGTGTAATCTCCATGGAAACCAATAGAATATTTTTTACTAACTCCTTCAAATCAATGAAAATATGTACCAACGATCTTCAATTGAAAAATATTTTGTAAAAAATTAGTGTGTCTGAAAAAGTTGCTATAATCACGATTGTTAAGTACTCTGTTTGTCAAGTTAGTCAAAATGGGTGATCACATAATACCAGTGGCACAAAAAAGTGATAAAAAATATGATGGATTTTGATCACTTGCAGAAATTATCATGTAAATGAAACAATTATTAGAAATTAGTAACATCTGATCAGTGAATGTACAGAGTTAATTATAAACATAATGATCACGATGATATTAACATGAAAGGTAGATTTTATATCAAATAATTACGAAAGACATCCGACTCAAAGGTACACTTTAGGTACTGTCACCACTTCATCTCATTAAAGAAGTTACAGTGCCTGATGTCACCAAGCACCTGTCCCTCTGATCAGTGCTGAACAGTGTTGGAATAGTTTAATGCTAAATGAAGGTCCCCTTCAGCTGGTAACCCACGATCCCTCTGTTGGTCGGCTAATAAGGAAACATCAGCCCAAGCAACAATGGGCAACAGCAATTGACTGAAAATGTTGTCTGAACACTCATTGTCTATCACAGCTACTAATTGATGGTATGACTATGGAAGATTGTAATATCTTCCTTAGCCATACCTCTATGGGCAGCTGGTAACCTTTATTGTGTTTAAACTATTCCAAAATGGTTTAACAATGAATGTAAAGACCAGTGCCAATGGACTTCAGACATTATAATCAATTCAATGAGATTAAATGGTTATACTGAATAGAGTGTCCCCCTTAAAGGTAAAAGTGCTAGATAGAAACATAGAAACATAGAATGTGACGGCAGATAAGAACCATTCGGCCCACCTAGTCTGCCCAATTTTCTAAATACTTTCATTAGTCCCTAGCCTTATCTTATAGTTAGGATAGCCTTATGCCTATCCCACGCATGCTTAAACTCCTTTACTGTGTTAACCTCTACCACTTTAGCTGGAAGGCTATTCCATGCATCCACTACCCTCTCAGTAAAGTAATACTTCCTGATATTATTTTTAAACCTTTGTCCCTCTAATTTAAGACTATGTCCTCTTGTTGTGGTAGTTTTTCTTCTTTTAAATATACCGGTAGTCTCCTCCTTTACTGTGTTGATTCCCTTTATATATTTAAATGTTTCTATCATATCCCCCCTGTCTCGTCTTTCCTCCAAGCTATACATGTTAAGATCCTTTAACCTTTCCTGGTAAGTTTTATCCCGCAATCCATTAACCAGTTTAGTAGCCCTTCTCTGAACCCTCTCTAAGGTATCAATATCCTTCTGAAGATACGGTCTCCAGTACTGTGTACAATACTCCAAGTGAGGTCTCACCAGTGTTCTGTACAATGGCATGAGCACTTCCCTCTTTCTGCTGCTAATACCTCTACCTATACAACCAAGCATTCTGCTAGCATTTCCTGCTGCTCTATTACATTGTCTGCCTACCTTTAAGTCATCAGAAATAATCACCCCTAAATCCCTTTCCTCATATGTTGAGGTTAGACTCTATCAAATATTCTGTACTCTGCCCTTGGGTTTTTACGTCCAAGATGCATTATCTTGCACTTATCCACATTAAATGTCAGTTGCCACAATTCTGACCATTTTTCTAGTTTACCTAAATCATTTGTCATTTGGCTTATCCCTCCTGGAACATCAACCCTGTTACATATCTTACTATCATCAGCAAAAAGACATACCTTACCATCAAGACCTTCTGCAAGATCACTAATAAAAATATTAAAGAGAATGGGTCCAAGTACAGATCCCTGAGGTACCCCACTGGTGACAAGTCCAAGCTTCGAATATATTCCATTATCTACAACCCTCTGTTGCCTGTTACTCAGCCACTGCCTTACCCATTCAACAATATTTGAATCCAAACTGAAAGATTGCAGTTTATTGATAAGCCTTCTATGTGCAACAGTGTCAAAAGCCTTACTGGAATCTAGGTAAGCAATGTCTACTGCACCACCTTGATCTATTATTTGAGTGACCCAATCAAAAAAAAAAAAAAAAAAATTAGTTTGGCATAATCTCCCTGAAGTAAACCCATGTTGTCTCTGATCTTGAAATCCATGTGTTTTTAGATGTTCATCAATCCTATCCTTTAACATGGTTTCCATCACTTTCCCCACTACTGAAGTAAGATATAGTTCTTAAATGGATATTTATTTGAAAATGGTCGCCACAGTCTAGTCAAGACCATTAGAATAATTTAATAAATATGAAAAGATTAGACCAAAACTGGAAGACAGTTTTCAGACCACTTTGATAAATCTCCCGAATAGTATTGAATTATTTACTTTGGCAGTCATTTTGTTAAAATAATTAATTATTGCAATATTTCTTCTCATTCAGTTAGTTTTTTTTTTGCAATGATCTTTTAAATTTCCATTTGTTAATACATGTTCTGCCTATTCAATAATAAGCTTTATGTCATTTGTTGAATGCTGAAATTGGCCAACATATGAGTCTAAGACACCTTATGAAAGGTCTAAGGTCACTGCAGTAAATATTTCTATAAATCTTTCTCTTTGAATCAGAGCCTTTGATCTCAACTTCATAAACCTAATGGGAATACGATCCACATGGACACCTGTATCAGTTTAATCCCTTGCACATTTGTAACTGATGTTGAGTAAAAAGACTACTGAAAAGACATCTTGAGATAAAGGGGAACTTTCGTTTTAACACATGGATGTTATTAAACCTACGACTCTTGCATTTTGCAGACAAACCCTTCAAAATATATTAATTTCACAATTTCCAAGTTATTGTTGTGTTCTTTTTAAACACAATTCATACATATGTCTGGAGAAATGTTCATAAACAAAATAAAAATGCAAAACAGAATAATAAAAATATAACTCTAAAAAATATTATTTAACAATTTGCACCAAAGGATTTCAGAATCCTGCTGGATTTGTCTTCATGGATCAACATTCTTCAATAAAAATGTAATGAAAGCAACCCTGTACATCTGTATCCTCTTTTATTATGTCTTCATTGAATCCAACAACACAACTTGGAAGTGAATGACATGTTACAACTGCACTTTACCACAAGTTAATATACAATATGATTGATAGACTGCTTGGTTAAAAGATAATGTTACTTTATTAATATTTAAATACATAAAGGGAATCAACACAGTAAAGGAGGAGACGATATTTAAAAGAAGAAAAACTACCACAACAAGAGGACATAGTCTTAAATTAGAGGGGCAAAGGTTTAAAATTAATATCAGGAAGTATTACTTTACTGAGAGGGTAGTGGATGCATGGAATAGCCTTCCAGCTGAAGTGGTAGAGGTTAACACAGTAAAGGAGTTTAAGCATGCGTGGGATAGGCATAAGGCTATCCTAACTATAAGATAAGGCTAGGGACTAATGAAAGTATTTAGAAAATTGGGCAGACTAGATGGGCCGAATGGTTCTTATCTGCCGTCACATTCTATGTTTCTATGTTAGTATTAGATCTTCATTTAAACCTTATCCCCATCAGCTTGGGCTCAGTTTTGTTTCCTAATCCAAAGCAAACTTTGTTTAAAATAACTGATGTCAGGGGAAGGGCAGAACAAGCGCATGTGCAGAACAGATGCAAGGTACTTGAGCCCTCTGCGTAGCTTATTACATACAGCATTTAGGAATGCTTTATTCATTTTTATTAAATTATTGTATGTTTTTGATGTTCTCAACATGTACCTAAAAGCATCAGTGTTAATAATAACCTCCTCCAATACTCTTTGTAACAAAGTAGTAGGAGTCATTAGCTACAGTTTGTTCCTGCTGATATCATTCCTGTGTAGCAATTCTACATAACATTTCCATATCATGCCAATATGATGTAGGTGTTTAACCCCTTCCCGACCGAGGACGGTTCAGGACCGTCATCGGCATTTTTGGCTTGCCGACCGATGACGGTCCTGAACCGTCCTAACGGTCTTAGTTACTTACCTGATCGCCGTCGTTCCCCCGGCGGCGATCAGCGTTGCTCCGGTTGTGGGGAGACTGCCTGCAGCCCAGACAGTCTCCCCACACCGGATTAGGACCCCTGTGGCCATGTGATCGCTTAACACAGCGATCACATGGTCACAATAGGTGTCCATGTGTCTGCCTGCAGGGGGACTGTCTGTGCTGACAGGCAGTCTCCCTGCTAGTGTAAAATCAAAAAAAAAATAAAGTTAGTGTTAATAAAAAAAAATAAAAATAATTATATATATGTATATATGATATATAGACATATATTATATCTATATAATATGTCTATATATCATATATATAATGCCATACTAAGTGTATTTTTATATTAATATGTACTTATATTAATATAAAAATACACTTATAATTAAATTACACACGTATATATAATATATATAATAACTATATATATTGTATATATATATTATTATAAAATATAAATAATAAGTAATTTAAATTAAATAATTTTTTTAAATAATAATAAAAATTTAAATTTTTTTTTATATATCTATATGAAATTTTATTCTAACTGTATTTTAAAATGAATATATATATATTTATATCAAAATACACTTAGAATGAATTTGTATATATATCTATGTATATATAAATAAATAAAAATAATACGAAATATACATATGTCCATATACAAAATTACATAATTATATAAATATACACGTAGACTTAAACTATATAAATATGCATATATATTTAAATTCTACGTGCGTATTTATGTAATATTTTTACATAATTCAGTAATTTTATTGATTGCAATTTGAGGGACCTGCCTGCCAACCCAGGCCAAAATTCCATAGAATTTAATTTGCTAGCATTGTATTTTACCCTGTAACGTTCTACGACACCCTAAAACCTGTACATGGGGGGTACTGTTTTACTCGGGAGACTTCGCTGAACACAAATATTAGTGATTCAAAACAGTAAAACATATCACAGCGATGATATTGTCAGTGAAAGTGACTTTTTTTGCATTTTTCACACACAAACAGCACTTTTACTGATGATATAATTGTTGTGATACGTTTTCCAGTTTTAAACACTAATATTTGTGTTCAGCGATGTCTCCCGAGTAAAACAGTACCCCCCATGTACAGGTTTTATAGCATTTTTGAAAGTTACAAGGTCAAATATATGGGTCAAATATTTTTACATTGAAAATGGCCAGGTTGGTTACGTTGCCTTTGAGAGCGTATGGTAGCCCAGGAATGAGAATTACCCCATGATGGCATACCATTTGCAAAAGAAGACAACCCAAGGTATTGCAAATGGGGTATGTCCAGTCTTTTTTAGTAACCACTTGGTCACAAACACTGGCCAAAATTAGCGTTCAATTTAGTTTTTTTACTTTTTCACACACAAACAAATATGAATGCTTACTTTGGCCAGTGTTTTCGACTAAGTGGCTACTAAAAAAGACTGGACATACCCCATATTGAATACCCTGGGTTGTCTACTTTAAAAAAAATATGTACATGTGGGGTGTTATTCAGAGATTTATGACAGATAATAGTGTTACAATGTCACTATTGATAAATTTTAAAAATGTATGTTTTGAAACCGCAATATCCTACTTGTACCTATAGCCCTATAATATGCAAAAAAACGCAAAAAAGCACGTAAACACTAGGTATTTTTAAACTCAGGACAAAATTTTGAATCTATTTAGCAGTTTTTTTCATTCGCTTTTGTAGATGAGTAAAAGATTTTCAAGTAAAAGTCAAAAAACATGTATTTTTTTCAATTTTTCATCATATTTTTTTATTTTTTTTAAATTAAAATACATGAGATTATATAAATAATGGTATGTAAAGAAAGCCCCTTTTGTCCTGAAAAAAACAATATATAATTTGTATGGGAACAGTAAATGAGAAAGCGGAAAATTACAGACAAACACAAACACCACAAAAGTGTAAAAATATGCCTGGTCGCAAATGTACAACATCGCAAAAACAGTCCAGTCCTTAAGGGGTTAAGAGATGCTTATTTATCAGAGAGTGAGGGGAATTATGGGAGTAAAACAAGGTGACTATTGGGTGATAGACAGGCACTGTGACTATAGTGTCACTATAATTTTGGTGCTTTAAGAAGACGTTGGGAGGATAAATAGGAAGGAAGAGAGAACGATGATGTGAAGGGAAAGTATGGGAAATTAAAATTGCATGGAATTCAAAAAAAGACATGGGAAATGAGGACTGTGCTTGAAGATGCACAGTGAAAAGAGTACTGAATATGAAAATATACAGTGCAAGTGGTACATGTACAATTACTAACAAATTATATCTATACGCACGGAAGCTCTTCTTTCCTTGCCTAATGTCATGATACATTGGAGAGACGTCTGCATTGTGGGAACTAATCCAAGAGTTCTTGGGAACTTGCAAATTCAAGTGTTTATTTTCTTTAATCACGTCTTAGATAAGTGTCAAAGTACCTGTGACATCTCGGTGTTGCTCCTCTTTGTTGACAACATGCATCTTTCTCACTCAATATCACTACCATGCATCGTTCCAGCTCCCATAATGATGCCAATTATCATCCTGGCATCAGTTGAGATGTGGACAGCGGCACATTTGTTGTGTCTCATACTACCCAAATGTCCTACCCACGCATCATTTTTCAACACCCCAAGATCCTGGGGCAAGGAATTTTCATGAACTGACTTGTGACAAAGGTGGCATCCTGTTCCTTTAGGGGAACTGGAACAATGATTGCGCCCAACATCAGAGTCTGACCTTGAGATAACAGGGGACTGTGGATTTGCAAGGACTATAATGAATAAAAATAAAAAGGAACCCAGAGTGCAATACAAACGTGTAGCAGCAGACACAATTTAATCAACATGCAAACAAAAAGAAAAAATCATCTTTGCTTGATAGGTCCCATACTATAAAATTAGCTTTTATAGGTAGTAAAGTCGGTTAAAAAAAAAAAAAAAAAAGGATAGGGTATCAATATTGTGATAAAAGTAAAAAGTACAAACTAGCAAAAAAAAAAAAAAAACACTATACAAAAATTGCTCATACTGCTGCATAATGATCTACCTTGTGCAATTTGCTACACTTCCTCTTCAGGACAAATATATACAAGTTAGCATTGTTTAAAAAGGGTTGAATTAGAAGAAGTTCCAGAACTTCAAGGCCAATATGTTAAATCCTTGTGTGACAAACTACCAAAAAAAACAGCACTATTTCTCTATCCATGTGCTTTTGGCCATATAGTGTATGTCTGTAACCCATGGATTTACAATGTCATAGAGTCAAAGTCCATATCAAGTGCACATATCACAATGTGTATGCTTTACAAAGACCTTCACAGGTCAAAACGTGGATGGTTCCATTTTTGGTGGAATATAATCTCCTATCTACAGTGTTGCAATGCTCTTCTTTATATTTCCTGTATGCTGAGAAACCTAAGGAAGGAGGACTCAGGAGCATGCATCCAGCCATATTTAGTGTGCCTACCCCCTCCACCTGTTTTTTCAATGGTATTACAATGTCATGGAGTAAGAAAGTTGCCATTCAAGTGCACTTATTACAATGTGCAGTGTATTTATTATATTCTCTCAGATAGAGTTGAATTTGATTATTTTGTCCTCTAACAATTCTGAATCCTATCTATTTAACAATTCCTGACATTAAAATGGTTCAGAAAGTTCAGCATTGCTTTATGTGTGATTAAATAAGCTTAAAATAAGCCAGGGGTGTAACTCAAAAAACAGAAAGCTACTGGCACTGGATGGAAGAAAATCTAATTACTTTGGATACTTTTAACATTCCATTAAAATCCTGCTGTCATAATGGGCGAAAAGGTCTAATTATACACATGCTCTGGCTTAAAATCTTGTGGTTTCAAAAACTGTCATAAAAAATAAATGTTCCCATCTCCATCATCTTCACTCTTTCACATGTATCTTGCATGTTTATTTCACATAATCTGAAATTTAAAGGAGCAACACAGCTTTATTAATAGCCTACTATGGACTAATATCTTTCTTTATTTCATTTTTTTGTCAATATTTATTTAAGATATTTTTGATCACTTCAAAAACAAAGATTAAACCACATCAGGAGAAAATACTGAAAAGTGCACTGTAGATTAATTTCTAATTTTGTTGCTACTTCTTACGATCAGCCACCACTTGCTAACGTGTCTTTTTGCTACTGTTAGTGAGTAGAAATGGTTTATTCGCTGCAAAATTTCACCAGTAGTGACAGGGAGTTTCTGACTGCCGGTAACTAAAGGACCACAAATGCCATACAGAAAACTTCATCTCAGTTAAGTGGTCTGGATGCAGTGGTCGTGTCATTTCTAACCCTGCAATGCAAAACATTGATGTTTTGTAGAAACTAGTCCTGTTTCAACTGAATACTTCATTTACACTGTGGATCCCTGGCGGCTCTGCTCCATCAATAGCCCACTATATATTCAAGGTGGGGATTGAACCTCCCAAACTGGTTCCTTAGAGCATTTAGATGTTCTGGAAAATGTAACTATATTTCCTTCATTTTTATTATACACACCATTATAAACAGAGTGCACTGTATTTTCTCCATCTTTTTATTTACAGTATCTAATTTCCAAAAAGAAAACCTTTCGCCATATTTTTGAGTGGGGAATATGCCGCTTCAGGCTATCAACTAAGAGCTGATTTGGAAACTATTTGTTTGTGAGTGTGATTTATTATTTATTCATTTTAACTGCACGTTCATCTGTACAGGAATCCTGACTGATCACCTTCCATATATTCCTGACAAGGATTATATTATCCAACGTTGATTCATGTGAGCTAGTTGATAGCTCCACACTTGTCAATGTATTTTAAATTATCTATAACAAGGGGCGGGGCCAGAGTGCCAGGCTGGACGGTAGCAAGAGAGATCAGAACTATGATCTTTAACCTATATGTCGACCAGCAGTAGTGTCCCTCAGTGCGCAGGAGGTACTGTATCTGAGGCGAGGCTGGCTCCTTGAGTTTTAGTCCCTTGGAGGAAAAATCTTCGCTGTCCCAGGTGAGGCCTACTCAGGCGGTGAGTGGAGCCGCCAGCCGCTGTTCCACTATCCTGCCTAACAGTGCCCAGCCAGATGCCTGAATCTGCGTGGAACTGGCCCTGCCCCCCCCCTCTGGATCAGTGGGGGTGATCCCGGTCCTCACCCTGTGACCCACGAAAATGCAAACAAGACCCAGTGTCACTACCATCCCGACCTGCAGCCCAGGCACTTCACCTAAATTGACAGAGACCATGTGCGCAAGTGCCAAAGTCCGAGGGACTAACAGCATTTTCCCCTCACTCACCGAATTCAGCACGGATTATTGGCACAAGCGGGCCCGAAATCTGCAGCTGCCAGCTACAAGCACACTCCATAGTGCCCTAGTACAACACTTACCTCTGGAGACTCAACACAGGGCGTCGGCTCCGGCAGGCCCATAGCAGGCGGAAGAGATGGAGGCACTGCAGGCCAGTGCACACAATACAGCAACAGCCATTGGAAATTAGCCTGCAAAAACCTACTCTCCAGTTGGGCCAGGGAGATGGTCTCCTACGCAAGACACTGCATGCAACCCCTGGATTGCCGTACAGCACCTCCAGGTCAACCGTGAAGGAACCACGATGCATACAGACAGCCAGCTTGCAGCAGGACCACACTAAGCCCACAGAGGACATCGGCTAAGCTGAGACTCAAGAGGACACTTTGCATATATGCCCCACTGGTCCAAATCTACCTAGTATGAGTATTGAAAAATCGCAATCTAAGCTTTTATGATGAGCCAACCTCATTGATCATACCCATGCTTAACTTAACTTAAAGGCCCATGGGGGGAATTTATCTCCCACAGTTAAAGCAGCTACCCAGCTTATTACAAGCAGCATGCATTGCCCACTTATATCTCTCTAAGCGGGAACATTTAAACTATCCTATCTTAGTCTGTTACTCGTTATACTATCAAATCCCAGTACTTATTAAGCAAGAGTTACTCGATAATGCCTTAAGTTAGCATGTTAAAAACATAAAATTGTGCGTGTATTAAGACAAGCTTGCTAATATGCCTGAGGATTGCCTTTGGGGTACCTCAAGCTTGTATATTTATTACTATGCACTGCAAAAATAAAAAAATAAAAATAAATAAAGATTATCTATACAACACCTTTTGTTATACAATAATACCCTATTAGGTTTTTTCCTGTGTTTATTTCATTTAATCCATCTTTGGATTTGGCAAGAAAACCAGGCTGCCATCCAAAAAATCTATCCTACCAAGTACTATGTACCATCAGGATTTTTTGTTAAGGACTATCTATCTATCTATCTATCTAATTCTTTACATTTTTAATTTACATATATTTGTATTGCATTTCCATTGTAATCCACTAGGCGTAACGATTTCTTGTTTTGTGTGCAATGTCAGTGCTATTATCTAATTTTTAAGGAGGGTGCCGGTAACTCTGTCTCTTCTCCCTCTGTCAGGATGTTGCAAGATGAAGAGATCTTCCAACTGCACATCTGTAAATCTGTTGGGCATGCCCAATGCACCTTTTCAGCATTCCTAGGGATAGGACAGAGATTGGTAAAATCCGTGTCCCTCTCTGGAGTAGGTGTGGAAAGCATAAGAAAGAAAAAGCAGGTAAACACTGCAAAAGCTAAAGCTAAAGCTTATGAATGAGACAGTTGTCTCAAAGTAATGCATGTCCCTTTAAATGTGCATAGGGATTTGGGATAGAGTACATGTAGCTCATTTTGGTTTCTGTTCTATGTATTTGGCTGATAACTACTGTAGCCATTGCTGCTGCCCAGGAGGTTTTTTGTGTGTCCTTAAATATTATAACTTGCAACTTTAGGCAAGTACTGTAAATAAGAACAAAATGCAGCTAGGATTGAGAAAGCAACCACATTCTCTTGGAAACATATATTCTTGGGAACTAAATTTTTGCTCCATTCGTAATATATTTCTAAAAGAGAACTATATGTTTAACATTCTAACACTGAGTACTTTGCTAAGGGTCATGCTGAAACCTGGTGTGTCTGTAGCATTTACAGACTGGAGTCTCACACTGCCTGCATTCCTAAGTGTTATTTAATTGTTGGCTGCCAGAGAATTCTGGGAATCAGAGTCCAACAACAACTGGAGGGTTAAAGCTGAACGTTCCTGCTTTGTAAAATAATGGGTTGGATGCAGTCTGATTTCATCTCCATTAACTCTATACACCAGAACTTATTTTGGTTTTGTACTCTCACCCTATTTCTTACTGTTTTGAGGCAGTGGCTAAATAGTTTATCCTCTTCTCCCCAAATCAATGTACAGTATTAGAGTCCTACCTACTTTTGTCCTGTTTCCTCCAATTTTTAGACCACAGAAGTTAACATTATGTATAGTACCATTGTTAATCTCAGTTACTTCAGTACTGCTGACTCACATATTACATGTTCACAGAATTAGGAGAGAGGAGGAGCAAGCCAGCACTAAAAAGTGCCTCGAGAAAGGGGCACTAATAGCAGTCCAGACCTCTGGCAGTAGATACAAAGACCAACACATGCAAAGGCAAAGTCAGCAAGAGTATGGTGGAAAGACATGGACTTGAGAGGTCAAGCTATAATCAGAAGGCACAGCCACCTGGAAACTGGCATAATAGTATTTATTTATGATAGCAGGGTTGCCATGACATCAAGGAAATCTAAATCTTTATGGAAGAGATTAAGTTTAATTTTATAGAGGGCTCCACCACCTATATGTTTACAGAACAAGGAGACAAATTGAATAAAAATCCATTAAACTATTTTGAAAACTTTTCTGCAAAATCTATACTCACAATGATAGCTACCAGGGAGCAGTTTCTTGACCTTCCTCTGCCATGTTTTTCTTACTTCCAACCTTGCTCCAACTTATCTTCAATAATAGTAACCTTTACAGATGCAGATTAATTCCACCACACTTCCATCTCTCATTTATGGTCCTGAATTAGATATATCCATGACCTGGACACTCCCAATGGAAAACCCACTTTCCTGCCCTAACCATTGGTGAGTTATTTTGCTCACATAATTTAATAATAAAATATTGCCCTATTGTGTCCTACCAAGACATGACCTTAAACATTTTACAGTACACTTACTACATACCATCTAGATTGTTTGCAATTGGCAGAAGAGTGTCGATAACATGTTTCAGATATTCTTCTGATAATGCTCATATGTTCCACAGTTTTTTGGGATTGCCCCAAATAAAATTATTTTGAAGAGAAGCCCAAAATCCTATTACAAAACCATGAAATGCCTATAGTACCTAGCCACCCCAGAATTCTGCTTATTAGGGCCATTTTCATTCCAGCACATTACCTATAGGGTATTTCCAATAATGATAGCCACAGTGAGACGTAAGACTTTCTTACCTTAGTGTGGAGTCTGCCTGCTTTACATTAACTTTCATTCCTAGTAAAACTCCAATACCTTTTCAATAGGGACTGGCTCCACACACTTCATAACAAAGTGCCAATGGCCAAACTACTCCAAACTACTACACTCCGGGATATAATTAAATTGTAGAGGCTATATCAAACAGTAACCCATTGCCATTACCGCCTTATCCCATGTAAATCATAGATCCATCCTAAAAGCTCACATACTCTTACTAGTCCACATTCATAACAACCAAGGGTTTTGACTCATTTGATTATTTAGTTTTCAATGTCATTCTTCAGTTTGATTGTCAGGGAATTAACACTTTGTTGCAGCTGATGTCTCTCCATATAATCTTGGTTGATACAACCCTTTTACAAATGCTAAGCACATTGCATAAGTAGTCTCACCATCACTTATTGACATTTTCATCATCTTTCTGACAAAGTCTTAGTGCCATAACTGAAATTTCAATATTCTAATTGTTAGCTCTTGTCGTTTGTCCTTTTATATTGTTTACTTTCCATAGTCATGTCTTATCTCGAAATGATCTGTTAAAGGACCACTATAGGCACCCAGACCACTTCAGCTTAATGAGGTGGTCTGGGTGCCTGGTCCATCTAGGGTTAACCCTTTTTTCTATAAGCATAGCAGTTTCAGAGAAACTGCTATGTTTATGTTAGGGTTAATCCAGCCTCTAGTGGCTGTCTCATTGAAGAGTTGGAGAAGAGGGAGGAGAGAAGGAGGAGAGCTCCCCGCCCGGCGCTGGAGAAAGAGGTACCCGGGGGGCCTCCTTAGTGTGCGGGCCTGTGCGACTCTGTGCAGCCACACCGCCAGGTCCATGGGGGCTGCACAAATCGAGGGGCCCAAATTTGCCCCGCGTTAAAGACGGCCGTGCCTGTATATGTGATTATCACCTGCAGGCTGCACAGCTTGATTTACCAAGTATCTATGTCAGATTCTTAATAAAAATTGATTTTTCAAGTGGTAAAAATCCCAATAAAATTGGCTAACAGGATCTTTTAAATGGAATATATGGTTCCAAACTATTTTGATTTTCTCAACAGATTTCATTCAGTTGTTATATGACCAAGACAGATGCAATTCTCAGATTTTTCCACCAAATTACTATATATAGATGAACCCTTGTGTTAGATAATATATGCCTGATTTTTCTTTTTTGGTCTGGGAGAGAACTTTTGGAAAAAGTTAGTACACAAATTTCCTCCAAAAAATGGGATCTGAAGAGCACTGTTACATTTACTCTCAACACCTATGGGCAGGGTTGCAAAGTTTCCTGGACACAAGCCAATTTTATTTATTAAAGGGTAGTACATGAAAAGTGCTGTCATGCTGCGTGAAAGTAATCAGTACATCAAGTTATTTATTTTAATTGATTTACCTCCAACATCATACAAATAATACATGATACAGATACAGTGCAAGACTTTAGGTAATAATAAAATATTTTTCTAAATATATGCAGATCTATACATATTAAATGGACTTATTTATTAAATTTCAAACAAATGCATCTTTTTGTTTTAAAAAAAAAATATTTCAGTTTTTACAAAGCTTTGCAAATTGCTTTAAAACTTGTTAGAAAATGGAACCTTTGCATTTTAGAAAAGTGTTCAATGTATTTTAGAGCAAGTAGTTTGCAGATCAATATTTATATATATATATATATATATATATATATATATAATATATATATATTGATCTGCAATATCAATATTGATCTGCAAACTACTTGCTCTAAAATACATTGATCACTTTTCTAAAATGCAAAGGTTTCATTTTCTAACAGGTTTTAAAGCAATTTGCAAAGCTTTATAAAAACTGAAATATATATATATATATATATATATATATACATATATCTACTAACCTCTCTGCCACTTGCTGGTAAAATTGGCCTCCACGTAGTTATACAGTAGCAGTAAAAGGCATGATAGTGCATACATCCTCCCTTGTGGTTCTCTTTCGCCGCACGCAGGGAGGTTTTATCCTTTTCTTATTAAGAGTAACCTGTTCTTCTGGGAAGCGGTGCTCCAGTAGCAAGTTCTCTGATCTAAGCTGCTCTTAGTTTGACTTATGATTTTAACAGACTTTTTTTTCCTGCTCATAGACATCTGGAATGAGTCAGGAGTATAACACGTGAGGGCTCTAGATGAAGAATGAATAACAAAAAAAAGAAGCAAAAAGACTAAGCAGTATCCCACACTCCACATCTCTCGTGAGGATATCCACTGGGAATCTACTATTGTAATATTTTATTATGGGTTATTTGAAGAAGTAAATCTCTGGAACAACCACAAACTTCTGTAGTAATGCAATCATATCATCAGTTACCCATTTACATTCGCAACCAAATTATTTTTTATTTAAGTAAAAGCAAATTCTAAATGCATAAAATAATTAGCTTGTATTGATTGCTGTTGAAATGCATTTTATGATATATTAAAGGAACATTACAAGTATCATAACCACTATAGCATGCTGTAGTGGTTATGGTGGCAGGAGTGCCCTGGTGCTCTTCAGTTTTGCTTCCCTGGATGCTGCTCCCAGCATCTCTGCAGCAGCAAGCTTTCTTCATTGGCAAATGTTTGACTATTTACATTGAGAGGATGTCATGGCACTAATGATACCATAACCATTACAGTACACACATGGTGCTTAGAGTGTTCATTTAAGATTATCAATTGTAAGAAGTCAGAACTAGCAAACACTTTGGAATTTGACAGAAAATATAAAATTTTAGTGTGAAGTGCCTTGGGTTATCTACGTATTTAAAATGTATAGATAGTAGGCATAACACATCAAAACCGTGAGCTCTTATGGTTTGTAAATTGATGCTGCAAATACAGGTAGTTGGAATGAATGTTTGTCAAAAACATATATACACTAGATAAAAATCCTCCAGCAATTATAATGAATAACATGCATTATGCCTCTGCTTCCACATATAAGAGAAAGGAATTTTGTGAGCAGAAAATCAAAACAACTAGATAACATGATCTAAACCACATGTGACTCTGCATCAGTGGCCTTGCAAAGAATACGTGACTGCTGCTGGCGTAAGAGAGAAAATATTAAAGGAACATTATAGTCACCTAAATTACTTTAGCTAAATAAAGCAGTTTTAGTGTATAAATCATTCCCCTGCAATTTCACTGCTCAATTCACTGTCATTTAGGAGTTAAATCACTTTGTTTCTGTTTATGCAGCCCTAGCCACACCTCCCCTGGCTATGATTGACAGAGCCTGCATGAAAAAAAAACTGGTTTCACTTTCAAACAGATGTAATTTACCTTAAATAATTGTATCTCAATCTCTAAATTGAACTTTAATCACATACAGGAGGCTCTTGCAGGGTCTAGCAAGCTATTAACATAGCAGGGGATAAGAAAATCTTAATTAAACAGAACTTGCAATAAAGAAAGCCTAAACAGGGCTCTCTTTACATGAAGTGTTTATGGAAGGCTGTGCAAGTCACATGCAGGGAGGTGTGACTAGGGTTCATAAACAAAGGGATTTCACTCCTAAATGGCAGAGGATTGAGCAGTGAGGCTGCAGGGGCATGTTCTATACACCAAAACTGCTTCATTAAGCTAAAGTTGTTCAGGTGACTATAGTGTCCCTTTAAAACATATTTCAGTGCTGAGATTTCTTCTTTTGCTTTGCTTTTATAGACAACTTGGCTTCTGTAGGTCCAACCTCTCCTTTTACCACTGTCAACTGCGTCAAGGTGGTTCTAAGGTATGGTAGAGCTCCAATACTCGATCAGAGTATCTCTACCAAAGGTTCTTTCCTTTTCCTGCACAGTGATACATCACCCAAACATTAGTTGAAACTTGATGAAGGGTAAAAGTAGGACTACCTTTATTGGTCACATACATTTATACATAGACCCCTGGTAGGGGGTTGTTAACTAAAACAATACAGGTCCCACTTAGGTGTCTCAGTTTCTGGGAGATAACTAGATTAAGAACCACTAATTTAATTAACCTCCAGACATCAGGGTTCAAATAGTTCCCGTATTCTCTGCGCTATGTAGGATCTACATCCGTTTAAAGGTTTGACTGGTCACGGCTGAGCTCTGAGCTGATGACTTCGCAGGCTGCTCCGGAGGACCTAGCCTGCATAGATAAGTTACCGGGTGGTCAGATTTCAGGGTGGTTGATATGGTAGTTTCTAGGGGAAGGCAAGAGTCACAGCAAAGTGACTATAAGTATGTTCTGAATAGTCAGGATAGTCTTGCAACATATGACATGTCACCTTCTTTATCTCTACACTCTCAAGTACCCTAAGTAAGCTATATCAATAACTGCCCTGTCCACTAAACTAAATACAAACCCTGGCATTCATAAAGCCACCAAATAACTCCAAATGCTCGAGGGTGGCAGAATGTTTATGGAGGAAGTTTTGCTGACTTCCTGCACTACAAATTTGTGTGCTTGTTCCTCCATCTGTGTCCTCTCCCCAAACATACGTCACCTCTACAGTCTTCCACTCTCAACATTCCACAGAGGCTGTCCTGACAAAGGTGACTAATGACCAAAATACAAAGGACATTATTCACTACTTAATCTTCTTGATCTGCCTGTAGCTTTCGACACTGTAAACCACCGTCTTCTCTGCATCCCCCTTAGCAATCTTGGCCTCGGTGACTATGCAGGTTCCATTTCTACCTTTCTAACTGCTCCTTCAGGGTCTCCTTCTTTGGTTCCTCCTACTTATTTGTGCCTCTCTCAATTGACGATTCTCAAGGGCTTGTACTGGGACATCATCTCTCAATTTACACTGCAACTCTTGATGACCTAATATGACCAGGGCTACCTCTCCTTGCCTGATATTTCTCCTGGTCTGCTCGATTGTGTCACTGACTGCCTCTATTTTTTTGTTTATAAAATATTTTACCAGGATGGATACATTGATATTTCTCTCGTTTTCAAGTATGTCCTGGGTCCACAAAACATTGCATTGTTACAATAGGATACAATATTACAACAAATACAATATACAAATATATATATATATATATATATATATTTGTGCTAGGAATTTATCTAATACGTAATGGAATGTAGAAGGAGAAGCAAAGTTGGTTGAGGTGTGCCGAAACCAACGTATGAGTAAGCCTGTAAATGAGGGCAAAAAGAGAATTCAAAGAAAACACACTTTATGCAAGTTAAATACAGCGTGGGTACTGAAAGCTTGTAAGGATCTTTTACTCTGATTGAGGTATATATGTAACTGCGCTGAGGATTATCCGTGGCCCCATCACTTAGTGATGTAGACTGGAGTGTAAGAGCTTGAAGCTGCTAATATAGCGCTTTGTGACCAGTGAAGGAAGCCATGATGTATCTCCACCTTAATGTAAGGTTTAGACGTTTAGACGAGTAGTGGATTAGGACTGATAGTGCGTAGTTGACCTTGGAGGCATAAAGCGGTGTGACAGCATAGGAGGTTTAAGCAAGATGCTTGATTTGTAGGTTTAGAGAAAGAGGCAAAAAAAAAAATATTGTAACTGCAAAAGTCTTGATTCAAGCAAACTCTAATTGTGACATGTTTAATATACAAGGCTCTGACGTGAGTGATAGAGTAGTCGTGAAACTGCGTGAAGCGAGCACACCAGTACGTGGTGAAATTGTGTGCTTAGTCCAAGATTAGCTCATGGAATGGTGGTATCTTGGATGGTATGTAGTGGATCGTAGGGAGTGCTTGAAAGAAAACCTTAAATTGAGAGCGTGCAAAGTGTCAGCAGTTGTGTAGTGGACACCAGGCATCCCTAACCCGAGGTTGCCTGGTGACAGAGGGACCCCGGTGTTGTGAAAAGGAGGCTGTGGTGGTGTGAACACTGTTAGGTGTTTGTGAACCTGCTAAATAAACAAAAAATTCATCCAGATAGTGGATGACCTGAATATTTGTAGGAGCGGCCAGCAGAGTTTTTGTGCGAAGATGTTGAATACTTAGGGCTGCTCCTAGAGCCAAACGTAGACAAGGTGCCATTGTGGAGGGTGAATAGGTAGTAGATTAACCCCTTAAGGACCAAACTTCTGGAATAAAAGGGGAACCATGACATGTCACACATGACATGTGTCCTTAAGGGGTTAAAGGCGTGGATAAGTCTGACTTGCTCAACCAAACCTTACTACTTGCTGAAGTGATAGCTTGTATGGCATGGTCGATTTGCGTAGTGCAGTGAGAACTCCTTAATGGCAATGAGTAGTTTTGATGCTGGGAATGGAAGTAGAGTGCAGTGTGGAAGGGGTCTATTAAAGGGTATTGTGAATGGCTACCTCGATGGGAATGGTACAGCAAGATGAGAAGTGTGAGGACCGGAAAAGAGGCGATCGTGAAACCAGCGTGTGATTGCTGTGGACAGAAGGTGGTCCACCGTAAGAGGGTCAATGGCTGTAGATAATAGGTTGGGGCATATGAGTGTACCTGTGGGAATGGCGATAAGGCCCGTGTGATTGGGACAGAGTGGGCCGGTGAGACGTATGGAGTAGTGATAGCGGATGGTGGGGTACGTGGAGGGAAATTAGGGGTAAGTCAGACTGTATGACCGAGATCGCCAGGTGAGGGCCTGCTAGGCTTAATGAGACACCTGGTGTGGCTATAGCCAATTCCACTTATCAGCCTGTTGATCGTTTGGAGGCTGGCCGGGATAGAGACCGGGGTCTCCTGATTGGAATCTGAGGAGTAAGCTGATGGCCCTTGTGAACTAGCCGTCGTGAGCCTGTGTAGTCCTGCCTTACTGGTAGTGGCTGGAGATGGGATACCCCTGTGACTGAGCTCTGCTGACATTTTTGGAATGTACCAGAAGGGGTGAGGGATTCCTTTGGAGACCCAGGCCTGACTGGCGTGCTAGGTATTTCGTCCAACAGCAGACCGATTATTAGGATGGATTCTCGTGACTTTCTGAAAAAGAAATAATGATTTAGATAAGTAATGTGTCTTAGAGGTGTGGATGAGACCTTCGGAGAACTGGCCTGCTAGCTAGTGCCGAAGCAAAACATTTTTCTAGAACCAAGTGACAGGTGAGGCCCTGCTAGTGCCAAGCGGTGGAGAGAGACTCTACCTATGATTTGGGCCGAGGGAATTTTGTGGCCACTTGAACGTGGTGGCAGGATGTCGGCCTCTCGGTGACCGTAAGAGATTCAAAACGTGTGGCCGTGACTTGGGAAGCCCTAACTGTAGCCCTAAAGAAGGGCGAGCGAGGTAGCTATGATTTGGTCGTGGGGCTGAACCTATGTGTATGAGGTCGGGGTGTAGACCTTGCGGGACCGTAGTATTACTTAGGATAACTAAGGCCAGCGCCTAACCCTCAACGCCAGTTCTCTAGCCTGATGGGGCTTGTCTCTTAGAATGGTGTGATATAACGTATGTAGATACTTAACCTTGAGTGTTTGTCCTCTTTCTTTGGGCAATGCGCAGGAAGATTACAATATAGTCTTGCTTCTGCAGGGAACGGGCCCGGTCCAGGAAACCTTAAGGGAAAAAGATGATAGTGGGCCTGAGGCGTGCCACTAGTATAATGAGTGTAAAAATGTTGAACGTATGGGTAGGTGTGTATCAGAGATACTGTAACGTAAGAACTTGGGTAAGCTGAGGGACCTGAACGTAGGTCTGTAAATTAGAGACAAGCCCCTGGTTTCCCACAAATGTGAATATTTTTGAATGAAACGAAGGCAAAGTGAGGCCTTAAGAAGAAACATAAACGTAGTGAGTAAGATTACCAATACCAGATACTGTAATGCAGGGAACCAGGTAGCCTGTATATTGTCGATGGCGTAGGACTTGGCGAGCTGCGGTAATGACGCAGGTCTAAGTAATGATATGTAGAACTGAATGACAAAAAACATGTACCGTTAAATATGGTAGTAATACGGTGGATTATGATAATGAGATTGTTGTTGACATTTGTGAGGAATCTTAGATCAGGTACATTTTGAAGTTTAGAACCCACTTTGGGAGGTGGGTGGCTGTATGAGACCGTGGGGGCTGAATGAGGCCTCAAGGGAAAACATAAAATGGTAAACCTTCTTACCTGTTACCGAAATGCGGGATACTAGGAACCTCTTCTTGGTGCTTTGCTTGAAGAAAAGTATAAGTAGAAGCAAGGTGGTGTAGGTTTGTGTGATTGATGTTATAATCGCAGTGAGGAAACACAGATCTGGCCCATTTGAAGTTTAGAACCCACTTTGGGAGGTGGGTAGGCGGAATGAGTCCGTGGAGGCTGAATGAGGCCTCGAGGGAAAAGAGAACTGGTAAACCTTCTTACCTGATATATTAAAAAACCTAAAAAACATATGCAGACTAAGTGTAAGGAACCAGTATATAAGGACTTTTAAGGAACAGAGGTTTTTTAAAATCGTGCTAATGGTCTGTAATGAGCCTGGTGAAAAAGGACCGTAAGGCTTAACCTATGAGTGGAGACCTTAGTTGCATGGAAGACTAATACATAAGGGAAAGTACAACAGACTAAATCTCAGCAGGGTATGATAATGCCTGGAGGTGTACTTTATAACTTAACTTATAAGAGAAAGTGGACAAACTGTGCCTTTAAGAAGATTTACCCTGTAAAAGATAGGTGTCCCATAATTATGTGACCATAGTGGAAAATTAGAAACACATATTATTTAACCAGTGGTAACTTTAAGAGCCATATAAGAAAAACACATAAATACATATAGGATAAATAATGCGAGTGCTTAGATATGTGAAAGCATAACTATGTACTATTACAGTAGATTAGTGAATTTAAACACTGTAGCCTCTTGAGTTCGGTAAACGAATGAACAAGAGAACTGTAACGAGAAAGAACTCCTGCGTTCGGCTAAATGGAGCATACAAAACAGATTTTTAAACGAAAGCCAATTGTACCTGTGGTTGGATGAACGAACAAACGAACGATGGATTAAATAGTCGAACGTAAATTCGTTTAGTGCGGTCGGTAGTTAGCTTATATGAAAATAAAGAGAGGAGTGTGTACTCTGCGGTCGGATGTTACCACACGAAGGCAGAAGTACACGAATGGTGTAAAAGCACGAATGGGTAAGTAATAAAGGGAGCCTATCCCCACGTTTTCAGGCCTGAACGTGGCAAATAGCCGAACTCCATTTCCCAAGTTTATACTTACGTGGATGACGTGACCGGAAGCCGGGTAGCAAGTGGCAGAGTCGGGTAGAAGCCGGTGGATGGGCATGGAAGACGGAGGCAGGAGCTGCTGGCAACGGACTGCTTGCTGGAGACAGGACTTGGCGGAACGACGAACCGGAAGTGCAGGTAACAAACAGCTTGCACAAAGGTAAGTAGGGGGGTAGGGTTTATATAGGATCATAACTCCTCCCACAAATTTAGGCCAAATGGCCTTCCAACATATATATATATATATTCAACCATGACAGGTGCATTCTGTGCTGAGGTATATTGCCATAGATCTCTTAAAAGATTTTAGATTGAATGAAGATTTGACTGTTTCCCTGAGGTTATTCCATAATTGTGGTGCTTTGTAGGAAAAGGAGGATCGAGCCACTTTATTTTTGTATTGCTGTATGCTAAATATCATGCTAGTACTGGATCGGAGGTTATAGGAGGTGGGAACAGCCAGGGAGAGCATTCTACTCAGGTAGGGTGGGAGATTCCCAGAAATGCTCTTATGCACAAGGCTGGAAAGATGAAGAATGCGTTGGGATTCCAGTGACAGCCAGTTTAGCTATTTTAGCATGTCACAGTGGTGGGTGGAGTAATTATATTCTAGTACAAAGCAGCAGAATGAATTATATAACGTATTAAGTTTATTAAGGTGGGTTTGCGGTGCGGGTGCATACACTACATCCCCATAATCAATGACCGGCATTAGGATTTTTTGCATCTGTTTTTACTGTAGGGCTTAGGCAGGATTTATTTCTTTACAGGGCACCTAGTTTGGGGTAACGTTTTGAATAGATTTTTTCAATGTGAAGGCCAAAGCATAGATTGGTGGTCTAGCAACATACCTAGATATTTAAAAGAGAAGACTGCTGTCAGTGTGCTATTTGAATTTGTTCTGATACACAGTTGTTGATTTTGTAGTCCATGTAATTTAGGTACAGTTCCAAAGATCATTGTAACAGTTTTGTCAGTGTTTAGGAAGAATTTGTTATCTGCTATCCACTTTTATACCTCTGTGAATTAGTTTTGGAGCACAGCCTCAAGCTACGGTAGCTTGGGTTTACTAGCGTATATTACAGTGTCGTCTGCATACTTGTGTACAGTTGAGGATTTGCAGACGTTAGGCAGATCATTTAGACATTGCGAACTTTTAGGAGGGAAGTTGAAGTTGAGTGATTTGGACGAAAGCCTGATTGATCAGGGGTCAGATAATTTGATCGTTGATAATATTCACATAGTTGCATGTGGATGCATTTTTCCAAGATTTTTGAGAATACTGAGAGCAAAGATGTCGGGCGATAGTTAGATACCAAAGTATTGCCCCCACATTTATGGATAGGTACAACTTTTGCAGTCTTCCAAAGTTTGGGTATGTATCCAGACACCAGGGATTCATTGATAAGGGTAGTGACAGGTTTAGCAATTGCTAGTGCACTGAGCTTTAGCAACATTGCTGGGATTTGATCTGGTACACATTGTTTTTTCCTTTTTAATTTTTAAGATGTTTATTAATGACACTATCAGGCACAGGTCTAAAACTGAATTTCTCTATATGAGGATTTTAAAGATTTGGCAGGGGCTGATCTTTATTTGCGCTCTGAAAATGAGTGTCATTTGTTATCTTGGAAACCAGGGTGGTAACACATCCAACAAAATAATTATTAAATGCATTTGCTACATCTAGGGGGTGTTGCAGTGTTTGGTTGTCCATTTGGCAGTGGAGGGTTGGGAGTGGATTGTGGGGGTTTGTATGCTATTTATGATTTTCCAAAAGTTTCTTGGGTTTGATAGGTTGTTGTTTAAATTTTCACTGAAATATTGTACCTTTGCCATTTCTGTTTGTTTTGTGCATGCATTTCGCCATTGTCTAAAGGTACAGTGTTCGTTCATGGAGTCAGTACGCTTGAACTTTGACTACAGCGAATCTCTAAACTGGTACATTTGAATGAGGTAAGTTGTAACCCAGAGCAGGTGTGTCCCTTTTAGTTGCACTCTATACAGAAGGCCATGCAAATTCCAAACACGCAAGAGCTCGGACAGAAAAAATGCAATTGCAGAGTCTAGATCTGATATTAGAGTTAATCTGTGCCATGATATGTTCTTGAGATCATTTAAAAAGGATTCAAGATTAAATTTTTTGAAAGACCTGGTGATTATAATCTTAGGAGGGGATTTAGTGGCCTTTATTTTGCGTATGCAGTACACTAGACAGTGGTCACTGAAACAGTTAGGGAGACTGTATTCTGTCAGGACAACTGGAAAGAATCCAATCTAGCCAAGGTATGGTTCTGGCTTTTAATATTAATGCGAGTTGGGGAGGAAATTAATTGTGTTAGCTGCAAAGTCTTAAACAGCGTACACAATTTATTATTTTTAGGATTCAGCCAATCAATATTAAAATCTCCAAAAACCAACAGTTCACTTTTTTGGTTTTGAGCTACAGTTTCACTGTAGCTGACTGAATGACTACACAATTCCTAAAATTCAACATATGCAAGAAAAAAACACCTTGCCTTTCTTTCCTATAAGGCAGAAAATTATGAAGATCGTACAGGTTACCAGTTTACCCCACCCCTTCAGTATTCAGTATTCCTGGTCCCTGGGCCCTAAGCAGTTGCCTAGGGTCACCTTATCTGTCCCTGATTTCACTTCAAGTCAACCAATCTATCTATCATAATCTCCCCCACAGGCATGTTGTCTTATTGTGATCTGACTCTGACTATTCCTTCACGCCTTACACAAAATCCTTCACTGAATCCTGTAGATTTCTCACTCAGGATTGAAACAACATTCTCATTGTTCCTTGCATTGATTGATTATTCCTCTGCTTATCAGCCTGAAAAATGTACAGATTGCCCCTCTACAGTCCGTAATGAATGCTTCTGCCAGGTTTTGTGTTTCATTAGGATTAGGTTCAACGTTCTCATGTTTATCTACAAAGCTCTCCATAATTTTGTGCCAAATGTTACATCCCCTCCATTATTATGAGATATGCTCCAAACTGACCTCATTGCTTTGCCAATGACTTGTTAATATTTCATTCTTGTACCAGCATCAAAGACAGGAGTTCACTAGGTT
Source organism: Pelobates cultripes (assembly GCA_933207985.1). NCBI lineage: Eukaryota > Metazoa > Chordata > Amphibia > Anura > Pelobatidae > Pelobates > Pelobates cultripes. The sequence continues at coordinate 231,029,690 of OW240914.1, read as the reverse complement.
CTACTAATGGAATGCCCTCCCACATCACATTTAACTCAACCAGTCTTTGCAGTCTTCCAAAAAGCACTGGTGTCTCTAGGATTCATAGTTAGGGGGGTTAATAAGGGGCCAGGGACAAAAGTAGGGGGGCAGTTATAAAACATGTATATATGTGTGTGTGTGTGTGTGTGTGTATATATATATATATATATATATATATATTTGTGCTCAGAATTTCTAATACAAAATGGAATGTAGAAGGAGATGCAAAGTTGGTTGAGGTGTGCCGAAACCAATGTACGAGTAGGCCTGTAATAAAAAGAGGGCCCACAAAGGTGAAATGTATATATAGATGGGTGTAGGTTGGTGGGGACAAACAGCTTGAGTAGGGGGGTAGGAGTTTATATAGGGGACATAACTCCTTCCACAAATACAGGCCTAATGGCCTTTTAACTTGTGCTCGGAATTTCTAATACGTAATGGAATGTAGAAGGAGATGCAAAGTTGGTTGAGGTGTGCCAAAACCAACGTACGAGTAGGCCTGTAATAAAAAGAGGGCAAAAAAAGGTATTTGTGGGTGGAGGCAAAAAGAAAACCACCATAATTTTAATGGCAAAGTCTCCTTGTAAGTAAAAATCTGCAGTGAATTAGTTAAAAATAGTTAGTGCCCTAGCGTAAGTGATAGTGTTGTTGGGAAAAAATGCGTGATGCGTGAGTGCCTGTGCGTGGTGTAATTGTGCGCTTAGTCAGGGATTAGCTTATGGACTGGTGGTATCCTGGATGGTAGGTGTTGGCCGTAGGGAGTGCCTGGAAGAAAACCTGAAATTGAGAGCGTGACAGAGTGTCAGCGGCTGTGTTGTTGACACCAGAAAAATGAATGCAGACTAGATGGAAATGAGAGGTTGCTGTCAGCCAAGTCAACTTGCGAATCAGCCTCATAATGGTTAACAAGGATGACTGCCCCTTGTCAAAGATTTCACAAGCTGCGGAGTTGTCTGAGTAGCATTTTTTACTGCCTTGCCGGTCCAGAAATGACCCCATGTGTGGGCGGTGGCCATGATGTGGTAGATCTCGAACAATGTGGATGTCTCTCTAAAGGCCGGCAAGGCATCCGTCTCAGTGGCCCAGTGATCCCTAAACAAGTGGTTGCCGAAAATGGCTGTGAACGTCTGTGTAAATTTTAAGCGAGCTCTGAAAGTGGAGGAAAGAACAAAGAGACCTCGTTACATATCGGCCAAGAATATACTTCAAATGTGTAAATCTGCCCTGGCTGGATCATCTGGAATGATTGGGCAGGAGTCGGGCACCCCTAGGAGCAAATTAAGTAGCCCAGAGACAAAAAGACCTACCCTGCGGAATGATATGTATAGCAAAGTTAAGGGACCCAAATAAGGACTCCTCGTGCACGCAACACTCCGCAGGAACAGGACAACTTTGTCCCTAATGTGAGTCAATTACCCAGGTGGTGGACTGGCTGGGAAAGTAGTGGTGTCCAAGACTATGCCCGAGAAACTGAGCGTGGTAGAGGAACCAATGGTTTTGCTTGGTGACAGGGGGACCCCGAGTGTGATAAAAAGGTGTGGTGCTGTGAATACTGCTGGGTGTTTGTGATCCTGGTTTGATCAATATAAATCATCCAGACAGTGGATAACTGATGGATACCTGATTAAGTTGAGGAGCAGCGAGCAGAGGGTTTCTGCGAAGATGACAAATAACTTTGGGCTGCTCTTGGAGACGAACGTGAACCGGGTAGAAAAAGTACTTATTCCTCTATTTAACACCGTGCAAGTGTCTTAGTGAATGGTGAATGGGTAGCAGTTTAAAGGCGTTGGATTATGTCTGTGTGGCAAACCTAGCCACTTTTAGGTTACTGGACTGTATCTGAAAAGGTTGTCTGTAATAAGCCGCTGGACTGTTATATTTTAATGTCTGCATGTACTGCTATGTCCTAGAGCATTCGTATGCTAGCAGCCGAAAACCGCTAGCATTCATGTATTCGTTTACCGGCTGTTCGTGAAACGAATGAGATACCACCCAGTAGCCCACACACAGAGGGTCGTGTGGCCCCCATTAACCGATTGCAACATTTTTGTAATCGGTAGTTAAGGGCTTTCCTAGTTGTCGAGCGCGTGGAGCTGAAATCGGCTACTCGATGGCGCGAACACTGCTGGGCTTCCAGGTCGTTCGGGAGCTCCGGTCTTTCACTATTCTAGTTCCCCATCGGTGTTCGGTACTTTTAGGCGAGCACAATGCTAAAGTGTATTTTGTGCGGCGTTCGTTATTTATACTGGGATCTGAGCGGTATTCTCACGAAATGTGCACTCAGACCCCAGCTATCTACCGAATGTCCATTCATTTAAATAACGTGAATGATGGAAAAGTTATCTATTTTAATGTAAAATGTTGGTTCTGCTGCACGGAGGGATAATCCACTTAACGGTATATTCCAGTTGGAGTATCCCTCTCGTCCAGCAGTGCCTGATGGGAGAAATGTCCAGATTGCTAAGTGCCCCATGTAGTCCCCTACTGTATAACCCCTGCAATGTCAGTAGGGAAACCCCTTGCATGGGGACTTGCATAAATACTGTGACTTGTGAATAAAAGTTCAGTTGACTCCCAGAACTGTGTTTCGTCCGGTTACTGAGGGGGATTTGGGATATTGCCATACTTTTCAGTGCTTTACTTTGGATTACTTTCTGTATCAGCGGAGATAATATTGCAGCTCCGCTACAATTGGTGGCAAGTGACGGGATCGAACTTAGAGCCAAAAAGTGGTGTTCGGATAGATTGAAACTACCAAACGGGAAAAAGTGAATGGCCATTTGCATGCAGCAGAGAACGTGAATGGAAATGGATTACACTGCATTAAAAAGGCAGAGGTTAAAGGAAATGCTGGAAGCCGGGGGAAGATAGCCAGCAATAAGCCAAAAGCTGTGCTGATTGCCGAATTGATGGAGGGAGACAGAGCTTGCAGCGTTACACCCCCACCAGCCATGGAAGTACCCCTCTACCAAAAGGAAATGAGAACCAGGATGGAACCAGGATGGAATTCCTACCACAGCCAGTACCCCTGGAAATATTGACAGTGCTGATGGCGGATGTGCAGGAGTATGTGATGGCACACCGTCCGCAGGAGGCACCATCCAGAGCAGAATCCATTACTGCCTCTGTCTACAACCAGGTAAAGCCTAAGATCCCATACCATGCTTTTAAGATGTTTTGCGAAGAGAAAGACGAGATTGATGGGTATCTGCAAGATTTTGAGAGGCTATGTGATTTACATGATTTGGAGCAGGCAGTATGGGTACCGTTACTAGCAGGCAAACTGTCAGGTCGGGCAGCAGAAGCCTATCAGGCGGTTCCTACCCAGGGAGGACAGCAAAGATTATGCCAGGGTAAAACGGGCCATACTAGAATGAAATGCCATTACCCTGGAGGCATACCGGCGCAAGTTTAGAGGATTGCGCAAACCTGAGAAAGACTCTCACGCCGAGTGGGCCCACAAGCTGGACGAAGCCTCCCAGGGGTGGATACAAGCAAGCCACGCAACCACTATGCTGCTGGATCAATTCTTCAATGGCTTGTCTCCAGAGCCACAAGAATGGGTGAGAGACCGAAAACCCCTCACCCTAACCGAAGTGGCACGACTAGCTGACCAACATTACGATGCAAGGAGACATCACAGGCACCTGAACAGAGGTTACCCTCGGCCCACCGCTCCACCACTTACAGCTACCCCTATAGCCTCTACAGCAACCCCATTTCGACCAACCCCAGGAGGTCAACCTCCACCATCTCGATATAATGACAGGGCCAATATCCAATGCCATACGTGCAGGCAATGGGGCCACAAGCGTGGAATCAAGTACGGACCAACCCAGCACCAAGGGCAGCGGAACACCACTATCAAGTGGAACCAACCATCCAGGAGATACTGATCACTCAGGACGAAGAACCCCTGGGGATACTGCACGAGGTGATGTCAGTTCAAGCCACCGACAACAGGCAACATAATCGCCAGTTAGTAACTCTGGAGGGGAAAAAGGTGCAAGGGCTCCGAGATTCGGGAGCCTCCCTGACTTTGGTAGTACCACATTTGGTTCCGGGCTCATCACACACCGGCGGATCCGTAGCAGTACGAGTAGCAGTATACAGGCTACCCACCGCCAAAGTACATTTGAATTGGGGTGTTGGGGAGGGAATGGTAGAGGTGGGCCTGATGCAGAAACTACCCGCGGATGTTGTATTGGGGAACAACCTGGGCCGGATGACTTCTGCTTTTATACCCCAGGCTCCACACCAAGAAGCCCATCCAGTAACCACAAGACAGCAGGCTTGCACCACGGCTCCACCAGCGCACTCTGAGGCTCAGGTAAGCGACAGTGACACTGCCACGACATGTATGACCTGGGATACCCCGACTAAATTTGAGGCGGAGGTTAAGATAGACCCCACGTTACAAGTATACTGGGATAGGGTGAGCACAGACCAGGCCGGATTAGAGGGGGAGCGGTATACCTGGGAAAAGGGGTTATTACACCGTATTGCAGAAAGGGTAGTGGGGGGGGTCTGTCACGGTGACGACTAGACAGCTAGTGGTTCCCCAAAAGTATAGACAGGAACTTCTCCGGATCGCTCATGACATCCCCTTGGCTGGGCATCTGGGGATGACACGCACCCGATACAGTTTGACCCACACCTTTTTCTGGCCAGGGATATCTAAGGATGTGCGGCAGTACTGCCAGTCATGCGACATCTGCCAGCGAGTAGGCAAGAGGGGTGACCGCCACAAGGCCAAATTATGCCCACTGTCCATCATTGAAGAAACCTTTAGTAGAGTGGACGTAGATATAGTGGGCCCCTTACCCAAGCCCAGTCCCTCTGGCAAGAAATATATTTTAACCATAGTAGACTACGCCACCCGATACCCCGAGGCAGTAGCTCTCTCCAATATTCACACTGAAACTGTGGCCGAGGCCTTAATGAAAATATTCTCCCGGGTGGGGTTTCCCCAGGAGATCATATCAGATATCATATCAGTTCACCGCCGAAGTCATCCAACAACTATGGAAGATATGTGGCATTAAGCATATAGTGAATTCCGCATACCACCCCCAGTCCAATGGGTTATGCGAAATATTTAACGGTACCCTGAAGCAGATGCTCCGTACCTTTGGAGAGGCTCATAAAGACTGGGAGCGATTCCTACCCCATCTGCTATGTGCATATAGAGAGGTTCCCCAAGAGTCGACGGGCTTTTCCCCATTTGAATTGCTGTTTGGGAGAAGGGTGCGAGGACCGTTAGACTTAATTAGAGAGCACTGGGAGGGGGAGAGTAGTACAGATGGGACACCCATTGTACCATACATGCTGGAGCTCAGGGACCGCTTGGAGGCATTAACCCAGACCGTACGAACCAACCTCCAGGTGACCCAACAACGCCAGCGCCGCTGATATGATAGGGGAGCCAGAGACCGCAGCTTTCAAGTGGGACAGAAGTTTTTGATTTTAAAACCTGTCCACACGGACAAGCTGCAGGCCATCTGGCAAGGTCCATACCAGGTGGTGGAACAGAGATGTGACACCACCCCATGTGTGTATGGGGGGGACAGCATGGGGGGTAGTATGTGTGTATGGGGGGGGCAGCATGTATGCTCAGGGACAGGGAAGAGACGCATGCTCCACGTGAATATGCTCAAATCCTATCATGAGAGGAGCGGCAATCTGCGCCTCAGCCTCTGAGGATCAGGAGAACCTGCCGCTACCTGACCTATTAGGGCAGGACGACAAGGCAGAGCCCTCCACGGGTGTTCAGCTGGGGGAGCGGCTAAGCCCCCAGGAGCGGGCCCAGGTACAGGAGTTGATAAGGGGGCCACCTTCTCCAATTTACGTGGGTACACTCCGCTGGCCACTCACCGAGTTGAGACCTCTGGACAGCTACCTATGCCGCAGACCCCATATTACGATACGTCCCTGAAGCGGTCAGGGAACATATGAGGAAAGAGATTGAGGAGATGTTGCAGCTAGGGGTTATTGAACATTCTGATAGCCCCTGGGCATCGCCGGTAGTGCTGGTACCCAAGAAGGATGGCACGACACACTTTTGTGTAGACTACTGGAGGCTAAATGACAAAGCCGTGTCTGATGCCTACCCAATGCCCCGGATAGACGAGCTGCTAGAAAAGATGGCACGAGGCCAGTACCTCACTACTATAGATTTGTGTAAAGGGTACTGGCAAATTCCATTAGCCGAGGATGCCATCCCCAAGTCTACGTTTGTCACCCTGTTTGGCCTGTACCAATTTCAAGTCATGCCATTCGGGATGAAAAACGCCCCGGCTACCTTTCAACGGATGGTAGATCGGCTACTGGACGGGTTCCAGGAATATGCGTGCCCATACCTGGATGACATCGCCATATACAGCCAGACATGGGCAGAGCATCTGCAACACATTGGAGCCGTTATTGACCGTATCAGAGAGGCAGGGTTGATGATGCTGAAGCCTAGCAAGTGTCATATAGGGATGGCAGAGGTGCAGTACTTGGGACACCAGGTAGGGAGCGGGCAGCAAAAGCCCGAACCCGCAAAGATCGAAGCCGTAGCTAAGTGGCCTACCCCTAGGACAAAAACCCAAGTGCTGGCTTTCCTGGGTACGGCAGGGTACTACCGGAAGTTTGTACCTAATTATAGTGCCCTGGCCAAACCCTTGACTGACTTGACCCGCAAAAACCTTCCTCGACAGGTCATCTGGGCCCCAGAGTGTGATCAGGCATTTAACCAACTCAAGACGGCTCTAACTAATGAACCTGTACTTGCTGCTCCTGATCCAACTAAACGATTTTTTGTCCACACAGACGCTTCAATGTTTGGATTGGTAGCAGTGCTGAGCCAAGTTGGAGCAGATGGCGGAGAACACCCCGTAGCGTATCTAAGCCGAAAACTATTACCCCGGGAAGTAAGCTACGCCACCATCAAGAAGGAATGCCTGGCCGTGGTGTGGGCCCTCAAAAAGTTACAACTGTAACTATATGGACAATCTTTTTCCTTGCTCACAGATCACAACCCGTTGGTGTGGCTAAACCGTGTGGCTGGAGACAATGCTTGGCGCTGCAGCCTTTTGACTTTACCATTCATTACCGCCCCGGGAAACAAAACGGCAACGCCGATGGGTTATCTAGACAAACTGACCTTGAGAAGTGATCTGTGGGTACTACTCCGGACATCCCCAAGCCGATCCGTTGGGATCAGACTGTGTATGCCGGCTTGGTTCTGGGGGAGCATTGTGGCAAACCTAGCCACTTTTAGGTTACTGGACTGTATCTGAAAAGGTTGTCTGTAATAAGCCACTGGACTGTTATAATTTAATGTTTGCATGTACTGCTATGTCCTAGAGCATTCGTATGCTAGCAGCCAAAAGCCGCTAGCATTCATGTATTCATTTCACGAACAGGAACTTTACCGGCTGTTCGTGAAACGAATGAGATACCACCCAGTAGCCCACACACAGAGGGTCGTGTGGCACCCATTAACCGATTGCAACATTGTTGCAATCAGTAGTTGAGGGTTCTCCTAGGTGGCCGTCGTTCGGCTACTGACCACACGGTGGTTGGCCATCTTGGCTCCTTTGTTCCACCAGTGGTGTTTGGTCGTCGAGCGCGTGGAGCTGAAATTGGCTACTCGATGACGCGAACACCAGGCCGTTCGGGAGCTCCGGTCTTTCACTATTCTAGTTCCCCATCGGTGTTCGGTACTTTTAGACGAACACAATGTTAAAGTGTATATCGTGCGGCGTTCGGTTATTTATGCTGGGATCTGAGCGGTATTCTCACGAATGGATGTGCGCTCAGACCCCAGCTATCTACCGAACATCCATTCGTTTAAATAATGTGAATTATGGAAAAGTTATCTATTTTAATGTAAAATGTTGGTTCTGCTGCACGGAGGGATAATCCACTTAACGGTATATTCCAGTGGGAGTATCCCTCTCAACCAGCAGTGCCTGATAGGAGAAATGTCCAGATTGCTAAGTCCCCCATGTAGTTCCCTACTGTATAACCCCTGCAATGTCAGTAGGGAAACCCCTTGCATGGGGACTTGCATAAATACTGTGACTTGTGAATAAAAGCTCAGTTGACTCCCAGAACTGTGTTTCATCCGGTTACTGGGGGGCATTTGGGATATTGCCATACTTTTCAGCACTTTACTTTGGATTACTTTCTGTACCAGCGGAGATCGTGGAATTTAATATTGCAGCTCCGCTACAGTCTGTCTTGCTTAACCATGCCTTACTACCTGTTGAAACAATAGCTTGCATGGCATTGTACGTTTTTTGGCATATTGCAGTGAGAACTCCTCAGCAGGTATGAGTGAGTTGATGCTAGGAATGGAGGAAGAATGTGGTGCAGAGAGGTCTATAATCAAATGTTTTATTGGGGAATTGGTGAATGGCTGAATGGCTGAATGGCTGAATGGTGAATTGGTGAAGATGAGAATAGTGAAGACAAGAAAGGGCCGATCATGAAACCAGCCTTGATTTTCATGGACAGAAGATGGTCCACCGTAAGTGGGTCATTGGATGCAGGTAATAGGTTAGGGCAGCGAGTGTACCTGTGGGGATGGCGTAAAAACCCGGATGGAACCCCTGTGAGAAACCCGTCACCAGAAAATCTACCAGATGCCAGGATGGGTGTGAACGCAGATAGTAATGCAGTATGTCCATGCTAACCTCAGTTAGTTGTCACTTAGGTGACAGTTAAGCCAGGCACATAGACTTGGTGTGAGCTCTGAAGCAAATGGAGCAGATGTGCAACAACCTGCACGTAGTGAAACTGCATTCCCCCGCATTAAAGTTATTGCACACCTGCACCCAGTGGCGGATCCAGAGCCTGATCTCGGGAGGGGCACTTGTAGATTATTTAAAGAAATAATCCAGACACAATAACTACTACAGCTCAGTGTAGTGGTTATGGTGTCAATAGTGCCGGGACCCGCTCCTAGAGTAAGTAGTCAAACCGTTTAAGAACAGTTTGACAACTTACCTGAGGTCTGCTGGGAAATGGGGCGGTAGTAGGGCATAGGAGCAGTGGTGTGTGTGAGTGGTGCAATGTGTAAGGGGTGCAGTGTGTGTG
>OW240914.1:230999051-231020482 GCA_933207985.1 Pelobates cultripes | reverse complement strand
GGTAGGGAGAGACCACTAAAGGAGGGAGGGGGTGGTGGAGAGACCACTAGGGGAGGGGGGGTGAGAAGAGACCATCAGGGAGGGGGGTAGAGGATAGACCACTAGGGGAGGGTGGGGGGAGAGGAGAGACCACTAATGGAAAAGGGGGCAGAGGAGAGCAGAGACCACTAAGGGGGAGACGAGAGACCACTAATGGAAAGTCGGGGATAAAAGGAGACCACTAAGGGAGGTAGGGGGGAGAGGAGTGGAGAGACCACTAAGGGGCAGGGGAGATCGCTAAGGGATGGAAGGGAGAGCTCTATAGGACAGGTGGCAGGACAGGGAGCTCTTTCACACCCCACGCACACACACAATGCATCCCTATACACACAGAAACACAACATGCTTCCCGTACACACAGAGAAGCAAATAATGCAACCCTTACACATAAAGACAATACATCCTTTGCACATATACACAGAAACACACACTGCTTCTCTTACACACACACACAGAAACACAATGCATCTCTTACATACACAGAAACACATTGCATCCCTTACATACACAGAAACACACTTTGCATCCCTTATGCATACAAACACAGATTCGCACAATGCATTCCTTACACACAACAAGAAACACACAATACATCCCTTATACACAAACACTCACTGCTTTCTATCCCTTACACAAAAACACACTGCTTCCACTACACACAAACACACTGCATCACCTACACAAACTGGTATCCCTATACACTACATTCCATAAGCACACACATTAGATACTCTACAGCAACACATAACACATCCCCTACACACTCCACTCCCTGTGAGCGAACTCATGGGTGGAACATGTAGGTGGACTTATGGGTGGGCTTTATGGGCATACTCACCGTCAGGCCCTGGGGCCCAGACCTTGAGCTATGTAAGAGGCCCCCAAAAATGGAGCTGCTTCCCGTTCTCCCAGAACATTGAATTTTGTGACCACAGTTACAAACAGCCTCAAGAGATCCTATTCTACACCAGACCAGTGGAGCAAGACTGCAGCCAGAGCAGGGCTCGAGTCCTGCAGGAACGCATGGGAACGGCGTTCCTGCACTTTTTCCAAAGCTGGAACGCCGTTCCCGTTACCTGTCCTGCAGGACCGGCCCTGCTACCTGCACAGAGGGGCCATCACACGCTGTGTTCCTTCTCCAGCTATAAATCTCGCGAGACCCGCGGCTGTTACCATGGCAATGCTCCGCACAGGCGAGTCTCGCGAGAGTTAGAGCTGGAGAGGGAACACAGTGTGTGATGGCCCCTCTGTGCAGCGAGCGGCTGGCTCCCTCCATCGGACCACCAGGCTATCTCCCCCCTCCCTAACAAGGTAAGAAGCAGGGAGGGGGGAATAAAATAAACAAATATACATACACATAAAGTAAGAAAAAAATGCTTCCCCCCCCCACACATCATCCAGCACACACACACCCATCATCCAGCACTCACACACCAATCATCCAGCACACACACACCCATCATCCAGCACTCACACACCCATCATCCAGCACACACACACCCATCATCCAGCACTCACACACCCATCATCCAGCACTCACACACACACCCATCATCCAGCACTCACACACCCATCATCCAGCACTCATACACCCATCATCCAGCACACACACACCCATCATCCAGCACTCACACACACATCATCCAGCACTCACACACACATCATCCAGCACACACACACACACACACATCATCCAGCACGCACACACACACACATCATCCAGCACGCACACACACATCATCCAGCACTTACTCACACACACATCATCCAGCACTCACACATACATCATCCAAAGCACACCCACACACTGCAGACCATTATACACACCTTCACTCACTACAAACACACTACATTCACTATACACTCACTACAAACACACTACATTCACTATACACCCTGCATTCACTATACACACTCTGCATTCATTATACACATTCTACAATTCACTACACACTACATCTACTATACACACTCTGCATTCACTACAAACACACTACATACACTGCATTCATTGTACACACCTGGCACTCACTACAAACACACTAAATTCATTATACACAATTTGCACTTAAAGGATTTAGGCACCCAGACCACTTCAGCTTAATGAAGTGGTCTGGGTGCCAGGTCTCTAGGGTTAACGATAAACATACAGTTCTGGCGGAAACTGCCATGTTTATTAATGGGTTAAGCCTTCCCCTAATCCTCTAGTGGCTGTCTCATTGACAGCCACTAGAGGCGCTTGCGTGCTTCTCACTGTGATTTTCACAGTGAGAGCACGCAAGCGTCCATAGGAAAGCATTGTAAATGCTTTCCTATGTGACGGGCTGAATGCGCGCGCAGCTCTTGCCGCGCGTGCGCATTCAGCCCAGGAGGAGGAGGAGGAGGAGAGCTCTCCGCCCAGCGCTGGAAAAAGGTAAGTTTTTAACCCCTTTCCCCTTTCCAGAGCCGGGCGGGAGGGGGACCCTGAGGGTGGGGGCACCCTCAGGGCACTATAGTGCCAGGAAAACGAGTATGTTTTCCTGGCACTATAGTGGTCCTTTAACTACAAACACATTACATTCATTATACACACACTGCACTCACTACAAATACACTACAATTATTATTCACACTGCACTCACTACAAACACACTACATTTATTATTCATACTCTGCATTCACTACAAACACACTACATTCATTATACACACCCTGCACTGCACTATATGCATAGGAGTGTATTTTTTATTTATTTTTATTTTTTAAGGGGGGAATCTTGGGTGAGTTCCCACACTTTTTCCCCCAGGACTTGACCCCTGAGCCAGAGCCCATCACCATCCTCATCTGATTGTAAGTAGGCAATCTAGTATATTATTAGTGACACTGATCTCTAATTTACCTCTACACTATAGTCCCCAGAACCACTGCAGCTTAATAAAGTTGTTCTGGTGTCTATAGCCGGTCATGCAGGCTTTTTAATGTAAACACATACTGTGTGCAGCACTGGCATTAGTTAATATGGCAGATCATATGGGTGGGGCATTGCAATGTCTCGGGGGGGGGAGGGGGGAGAGAGGGGGCGGCAAATCTTTCTTTTGCCTAGGACGGCAAAAATCCTTGCACTGGCCCTGGACCTGTGCCATAGACATAGACAGGGCCTTTTGTACACCTGCTAATGTTTTAATGTAACTGTGAAGCACTTTGGGCAACAACATTGCAATTAAATGTGCTATATAAATAAATAAAAGTTGAAATGCATTTCTCACTCTATCATGCTTGCCATGTGCACTTTTTAAATTTGATCAATCAATTGGTTAGTGTAATGTTTACTATCTTTACTCACTTCAAACACTCCACACAGTTACTCTGCCCACTCCATAAAGTTACTCTGCCCAGTCTAACCTTTCCACTGTTACTCCAGCCACTCCAACCACACAAGAATTACTCAAGCCACTCCACCCAGTTACTCCGCCCACTCCAGTTGTAGACTACTGGTGGAGGCAAGAACACTTCACACAATTTCCCCAGAAATTGTAGCTTTTCTAGTTTATATTCCCCTCCTTGTGGTTGCTGCTGAGCTAATTAGGGGGAGTGCCCCTTAATTTCCACCTGTGTGGGATTTGTATTGCCAATATAAACTCACTACTGACTCACAGAGCTTGCTCACTGGAGTTTGCTTGAAAGTAGGCTATTTCAAGTAGTCTCTTTTAGGTAGGAGTTAAAACAAAAGGAGTTGAAACTACAAGGGAGTTGAAACCAAGAGGGTAAATATTGTTTTTGCTCACTTGTTTTTTGTAACTGGGGATGAGTGCTAACAAGATTGCAAGTTTTACTCAGTGTACATCATGCTGCATGTATGCATGCCTGGATAAATCTGTCCAGGGTCCATATCTCTGTGGTGGGTGTGAGCGAGTGGCTTTTCTGGAAGCTCAGATTGGAGATCTGGAGAGGCAAATTGCAACACTGAGGGAGATTGACAATCTTGAGAGGAGTCTGCTGCTCACTGAGCAAAGTTTAGCGGGTGCAGGTAGTGGAGTGGGAGGAGATGAGACAGTTGGAGAACAGGCACATAGCTGGGTAACAGTGGGGTGAGGAATCAGAGGGGGAGGGAAGAGGAAAGGTTTAGCTAGTCCTGATCTTGTGCAGCCTAACAGATTTGCCCGTTTGAGTGAAGATGTTGGGAGCATCAGCATCAGCTCAGGAGTAGCTGTACTTCTAACAGCCGTGGGAACAGCCCCACTAGTACGGGTGGGGTTGAGAGGATAAGGAAGGCTAGACAGGTTGTGGTGGTAGGGGACTCTATTATTAACAGAGTAGATAGGGTAATCTGCCACTCTGATCGACTCAACCGGACAGTTTGCTGTCTCCCGGGTGTTCGGGTCCGGCATGTGGCCGACAGAGTGGAGGGATTATTGGGAGGGGCTGGGGATGACCCAGCTGTCATGGTCCATATTGGTACCAATGACAAAGTCAGAGGAAAATGGACTGTCCTAAAGAATGAGTTCAGGGAACTTGGAAATAAGCTAACGAAAAGGACCTCCAAGGTAATATTTTCAGAAATATTACCTGTGCCGCACGCTACAGCAGAAAGGCAGCGGGAGATTAAAGAGGTCAATGCGTGGCTGAAGTCTTGGTGCAGGAAAGAGGGTTTTGGGTTTTTAGAGCACTGGGCCGATTTTGCGCTTGGGTACAACCTGTATAGTTGTGATGGATTGCACCAAATGGAAGAGGGTCTGCTGTGCTGGGGGATAGGATGGCTAGAAGGTTAGAGGAGATTTTAAACTAGTAGTGGGGGGGAGGGAAGGAGAGGGTCAAAGCAATCTAGAAAATGGAGATAGGATAGAAAGGAGATGGGCTTTAGCTCAGAACAAATGGGGTGGAGATGGGGGGATGTGAAAGCTCAGAACAGAGGAGGTATGTAATATTGATAATTCACTTAAAGTACAAATGACTCATGATAATATTAAATATATGCTTACTAATGCAAGGAGCCTATATAACAAAATGGGGGAACTAGAGGCAATAGCATCCACTAAACAATATGATATAATAGGCATAACAGAAACATGGTGGGACATGACTGGGCAGTTAACTTAAATGGGTACACGTTATTTAGGAAGGATAGGAAAAACAAGAAGGGTGGTGGGGTATGTTTGTATGTCAACCATGAGTTAAAGTCAAATCTTGGGCATGTGGATTGTGAATGGGGAATATGTGGAAAATGTGGAAGCTTTATGGGTAGATATCTGCTTGGGGCAAAAAAAGGGAAATCAATTATTAGTTGGGATATGTTATAAACCACCTAATGTAACTATTAATGAGGAAGAACAGCTGTTAGAGCAAATTGGGAAAGCTGCAAATCAGGGTAACACGTTATTTATTGGAGATTTTAATTACCCGGACATAAATTGGGATAGTGGGACTAGTACTTCAGCAAGGGGAATCAGGTTTTTAAATGTGTTAAATGACACCTTTATGTCACAACTGGTACAAGCACCAACTAGAAAGGATGCTTGTCTGGATCTCGTTATAACAAACAATGTTGATCTTTTAACCAACATTCAAGTAATTTTTTAAATAAACTCAAAAAAGCAAAAGCATGGGGTATACTAAAATGTATAATTTAAAAAAAAGCCAATTTAAGATTAGGGCAGCTCTACAACATATCAACTGGCATAAACTCCTTAGTGATAAAAACACTGAGGATAAATTTTAGACTATTCAAACAAATATTAGAAAGGTACTTTTCTCAGTATGTACCATTGGGTAATAAATATAAACGAAACAAAGGAAAACCAATGTGGCTTAGTAGAGAAGTAAAACAAGAGATTACAAATAAGAAAAGGGCATTTAAAGCATTTAAATCAGACAAATCAGAGGCATCCTATCCAAGATATAAAGAAGCCAATAATGCTTGCAAAAAGGCAATTAAAGTTGCTAAACTAGAAAATGAGAAATTGAAAGCCAAAGAAAGCAAAACCAACCCCAAAAATATTTTCAATTACATCAATTCTAAAAATAAATAAATGAAAGTGTAGGTACACTGGAAGCAGAAATTTTAAATAACTATTTTTCTTCAGTATATATTAATGAGGATCCTATGGCAAGAGATATGCAAATGATTGCTGCAAAAAACTTGCAGATAACTTGTGATTGGATAACTCGAGACAAGGTGCTACAGCTGTTAAAGAACATTTATGTAAATAAAGCTCCAGGGCCTGATGGTATTCCCCCATGAGTACTTAAGGAGCTAAGTGGGGAAATAAGTGAAACTCTGTATTTAATTTTTCAAGATTCTTTTGTTTCAGGTAGTGTACCGGAGGATTGGAGGAAGGAAGATGTTGTTCCTATATTTAAAAACGGTTCAAAATCCTGGAAATTATAGACCTGTGAGCTTAACTTCTGTGACTGGTAAAATATTTGAAGGGCTATCAAGGGATAATATTCAGGAATTCATTGGGAAGAACTTATTAGCAATAATCAGCATTGTTTTATGAAACATAGGTCATGTTGAGTTGTGGGCGAAACGCGCGCGTCAGGGGACCCTGGTGATTCATTGCAACAATTTTCTGTGTGGTCTTTGTATTAGACATCACCACACTCCTACATGAATCCCGAGTTTTATTCCTGTTAGGACTGGAGCAGACGCATATTATTGTACTCAGGATAGCATCACTATGAGTTATGAGACAATTTGGACACTTTATCACTATCCTGGATGATTCTGCCCCTTATGTCTCTAACAGTTTGTGCCAGTTATTCCAATGATTTTGACACCGCTAGTTAGGAGCACAACCAGCTATCAGACATTATCGTATTTTTAGCTACAATAATTCATTTTATTATAACATTGTGGATACTGTCTCAATTGCAACTTTGTTTTGTTGCAAGTGACATATTTCAGAGGTAACCTGAAAACTTTTGAACAGGTCCTCTTTGTAGTTACATTTTTCTCCCTTTTGTTATTATTAGCTACTCGTGTGCTAATTCTGTAAACATAGGGTCTATGTAGACGCTTGCTATTTTTGCTTTAGTACCCGGTCTATCTTTGATACTGCTGGTGCATTAGCTGTCATTTACCAGCGTCTCTGATGTGCACGTGGCTCTTGTTCACATTTAATACTTGAGACTCGTACATTCCTAATGTAACTATTTCATTCTCTCTGTGATTTTCAGAGTTCCACTTGGTTTAGTTTATTATTTTGTTTATTACTTATTAATTTGTTGGGTGTATGTATCCCTGATTTTGAGAGACTATACATACACTAACATATTTAGTATTTAGTCCTCTTTTTCTCTTTTATATATGTATACTATTAAAAGTTATTTTTTAACTCATTATACTTAGAGCACTCAGAGCCTCTTTCCTTTCTCCTCTTTACTACCTTGGTAGTTTTACTGTGGGTTAACCCCATTTTTTGAGTGCTCAGCTTCCATGTTCTTTCTTTTTTCTTATAGGTCATGTCAAACTAACCTAATTTGCATTCTACGAAGAAGTAAGTAGAAGTATAGATCAGGGTGTTGCAGTGGATGTGATCTACTTGGATTTTGCCAAGGCATTTGATACAGTTCCTCACAATAGGTTAGTCTCCAAACTAAGAAATTGGTCTATATGAATATTCTTGTTGTTGGGTAGAACATTGGCTTAAGGATAGAGTACAACGAGTTGTCATTAATGGTAAATTTTCAGGCTGGACAAAAGTGGTAAGTGGTGTCCCTTAGGGTTCTGTTTTGGGACCGCTTTTATTTAACATATTTATAAATGATCTTGAAATAGGCATTGAAAGCCATGTAGCAGTGTTTGCATATGACACAAAACTTTGTAAAGTAATTAAATGTGAGCAGAATATTGCTTTGCTGCAGAGGGATTTGGATAGATTGGGGGAATGGCACTAAAATGGCAGATTAAATTTAACGTAGAGTTATGTACTTCGGGGTTAAGAATGCACAAGCAATTTACACCCTAAATGGTAGTGAATTGGGGATAACCACACACGAGAAGGATTTGGGAATTGTTATAGACAACAAATTAAACAGCATTATGCAATGTCAATCTGCAGTTGCTAAGGCCAGTAAAGTTTTGTCATGTATAAATAGGGGCATAAATTCTCAGGATGAAAATATAATTTTGCCTCTTTATAAATCGCTGGTAAGACCACACCTTGAATATGCTGTGCAATTTTGGGCACCTGTTCTAAAGAAAGATATCATGGCACTAGAAAAAGTGCAGAGACGATCTACAAAATTGATAAAAGGAATGGAGCATTTTTAGTTATGAAGAAAGGTTACAAAATTTAATCTGTTTAGTTTGGAAAAACGGAGCCTGAGAGGGGATATGATAACATTATACAAATATATTCTGGGCCAGTACAAACCTTTATTTGGAAATCTATTCATAAAAAGTTTTTTTACAGTAAGAGCAATAAGGATTTGGAATTCTCTGTCTGAAGAAGTAGTTTTATCAGAATCCATACAGATGTTTAAACAGCAATTGGATAAATACTTTTAAAAACATAACATACATGGATATAATTTCTAATTAGTGGGGTAATAGTTGCTTGATCCAAGGAGACATCTGACTGCTATTTTGGGGTCAAGAAGGAATTTTTTCCTAGTTTGTTGCAAAATTGGAAGCGCTTCAGGCTGAACTTGATGGACGCAAGTCTCTTTTCAGCTATGTAACTATGTAATAATATATATTAAATAATATATATATATATATATATATATATATATATATATACACACACATACATACACAGGTCTCTAAAAATTCCAGGCGCTAGGTTGCTGTAGCGACTAGACATTTCGCCCTGGCACCTAGCATTTGTCAGCCCTTTGCCAAGCCGCGCAGGAAACATTAAAGCCAGCCGTCACGGGGAGCATAGAGGCAGCGTGCGAGGTAACTGTAACCTTCCTGCAGTTCCTCTGTGCTCCCTTGCGCACTGCTTAGTGACATGACGTCACTCCGGCCCCGGCACCACTACAGAGAGCGCGCAGCAGAGCAGAGAGAAACTGCAGGAAGAGTGAGTGAAGTCACACTGGACGCCATAGTAAGATCCACTCAGCTCTCCCAAAGATAGGGAGACTGGGTGGATTTAAATAAAAATAGCAATTTGTGAGTCTGTGAGAAAATGTGTTTGTGTGTGTGTACTGTATGTGTCTCAGTGTGTATGTGTCTTAGTCAGTGTGTGTGTCACTCAGAGAGAGTGTGCCTGTCACTGTATCTCTGTCAGAATTTGTGTATGCCTGTCAGTGTGTGTCTCAGTCAGAGATTGGGGCAGAGCTTGCGAACGGGGAAAATGCTACACAATGGCGGAACTAACGTAGAGTGGGCAAAAACTGTTTTGCGCCCCTGAAGACACATGCCCATCGGATGGATGTAATTGCACGGACCACTCGATGGGCCCCCGGTGTAAACGCAACACCAGCACTCCCTGTAGTTCCACCACTGCGCCTTCCTTATTACAGACAAGACACCTTTTCACGGAGACTGGAAAACCTTTTCAGGAGATGCAAGATCATTTTCCATGATGTTTAGAAAGGGCTGTGGTGAAGTGTGTGTATAGAGGTATCTGTTTATGGTGTACTATTTGTAACTCGGGGCTGTAGTGCTCATGTATATGAGCTTTTGCAATTGTGTGTGTGCTGAAAGGGCCTGTAAAGTGTGTGCATGTGCATCTAGAGGCTGCATTGTGAGTGTATGTGCATTGGGGTTGCACTGTTAGCTTATCAAGGAGCTGTAGTTATTTATGTATATATTTATATATGAGATTTGGTTTTGGTGTGTAATGGGATGAAGCATGTATGTGTGAAGGTATTTGGGGAAGAAGTGTGTATGTGGGTGAAGAGATATGTGTGAGGGGTGCACTGTGTGTTTATGCAAAGGTGTACTCTGTGTTGGTGGGAGTGTATTGTATGTGTGGGGTTTACTGTCTGTGAGGGTGTACTGTGTTGAGGGGGTGTAGAGAGGGGGATAGGGAAGAGCTTTACAATTTTTACTTTAATAATTGTAAAAAAAAAAAAAGTATATTCCCCTTTCCCTGATCTTACCTTGCAGGGTGGGGGTATGGAGTAGCACAATCAGATTTTGTGGTTGAGAAATCTGCCTATCCATCAGGTACAGGGGGGGACACACAAGATTAGCGGTATCTCTCTTGGAACTCAAGCACTTACACAGACTGACCCATTCAAACCCACAGACTGACCCATACACACAGACTGCCCCCCCACACAGACAGACCCATACACACACAGACAAACCCCCACACACACAGACTGACCCATACACAGACACACAGACTGACCCCCCACACACACAGAATAAACCCATCCCACACAGACTGATCCATACACACAAATTGACCCCCCCCACACACAGATTGATCCCCACACACACTGACTGAACCCCCCACACCCAAACACACAGACTGCCGTTCCCCCCACACTGTAACACACACATTGACTCACACTTACCAGCAACTGCCTGGATGCCTCTGTGCAGAGCTGAGCTTCCTCTCCCTGTCTCTCCCCTGCGCTGCTCTCTATGAAATTTAATGTAGAGAAATGCAAAGTTATGCACTTCGGGGTTAAGAATGCACAAGCAATTTACACCCTCCCAGCACAGTGCCCCCCTCTGGCCCCGTGTGGGAAAAGGGTTGAACACAGCTCCACAGTGACAATGCTGCTCAGTGCTTCAATTTTAATTGGGGGTGCACAATAAGGGAACTTCATGATGTTGGGGAGGGCATGGCCCCCTCTGCCCCCCCTCTCTAGTGATGCCCCTGCCAAAAAGTCCCTGAAAAACACTATTTTTTAAAGAAGGCTGATTCCTTAACTCATAATCCATTTTAGCCTTTCTCTGCTGTCATTAACTATGCCCCTTCCTTCCAAACATCCCATCCTTCCAGGTATCTACAGATTAGAGTCTCACACTTCTCTCTGTGTATTTGTCCCTCTTCCATTTAGATCATAAGCTTGTTTGGGCAGAGCCCTCTTTACATACTGTTCCTGTGTGTCAAAAAAGATTTTGTTGGACTTTTTTTTCTTGGTTCTATTGTACAGCACTATGGCGCTATTGTTGGCACTATTTAAATAATTGTAATTGTCCTGAGATAACCCTTCTAGAAAAGAAACGTGCCCTAGTAGACTGACTATTCAGGCCTTTAAATATGTATTTTTAGCTCTAGTGAAAGTGCCTACTGAAAGACTACTGACGGAGTAAATGTTAGTCAACTTGATTGCTGTCAGGCTATAGTTTACCTGCCTAGGAAAGAAGTCTAATATTTTTATGACGTTTTGCCATGAGGAACTGAATAAAGTGAACTTTGTCCAGTATATTTAAAAACTTTAAGAGGACATCATGAGAAGCAAACTTTGTGATTCTGGGTGGTTTAGACACAGAAAATGATTCTTTGATGATGATGTTCTTTGCCTGTGATGGTGCCTCTTTGCCCCGATATTAGTTCACTCAGAAATACCTCTCACGAAAATGCACATTCACCCGCTTCTATTTTTCATCTCAAGTAGCCCTCCAATTGGACATATTTGCCCTGAATGTAGATAAGAACCAATACATACTTTGCTTTTATATCTCCCACCATTCTCCACTGCCTTCTCTCTCCCCATAATGGTAGAAAGTTTCTTGCATAAAAGCAACATGTCTGAATCATATTTACTGGAGCAGATTATTAATATCCTGTAGGTAGAGGTTAGGTTATCGGTCATCTGGACTCCAATGTAGAATAACACTACTAGATTATAGTAGCACTTTGAAGACATCCATAGGATCAGCATCCAAGTGTATTGTGTGCATATGTGGCTACTCATTACCTAGTAGGTCCTTATTTCTTAATTGAATTCTCTAGGCTAATGGGTTTTAATCATATGCCCTGTTGTGCATTCAATCAGCTTATGCATTTTGGTTCTATTCCATGATATTAAGTTTATGTGTTTCAAATATCTTTACCTCTGCAATTCCATGTATCATAAATAATTAACAAAATGGCATTGAGATTCAGAAAAAATACTGTGAAATTTATTTACAGAATAAAAACACACGCAGCACTGCAAAGTTCAATATTTTCCAAACCAAATCAAACAATCCATAAAAAATAAGAAAGGGAGAGAAAAATTCCTATCACACAAAATAAACAAATAAAAAGTCGATATCTAAAATAAAATACAATTAGCTAAATCTATGCAATTTATTAAAGGTAACAACAGTAAAATATAAAAAAATATGCATTATGAAAAATTATATACTTTACTTGGCCAGCCGGTCCAGGATGGCTTATACATCCCAACCCATTAATACATCTGGGCTAATGCCAGATTGTGACTGCCATCTCTGGTAACATTTGGTTTCATCACACCATAACAGTACGTGGTTTATTGCTATATTCAGTTTCTACATTCAGCTGATCAGTGTTATACATTGTTACATTTTGGTCTCCACTCCGTTACCTTGTTCTTAGATATATGCATATCATTTTTGTTGCATGTTGCATGTTATATGCTTTATTTCATTTTAGTGTTACCTAGGATACATTGCATAGATTTGGTTAATCATAGCATAACCCATTTTGTGAATTCCTTTATAGAGTATCCAAACTGGATATAGTAGGCAGTAGCTAGGGCTGATAAGAGACCACCTTCCAGGGAACCAGATCTTGTGCCTGTAAAGGTAACAAATATATAAACATTTACTATTTAAACTGTGGCGGACCACCTGGCACACATACCAGGTGCCTCTGCCAGTTGCTACTTCCTAGTAATTCTTGAGTACCATAAGCACTGCACCGGACACCATAACCACCATAAACCCCACAGCCAGCGCTGTTCTCCACCTACCCTGGACCCAAGACCAGGATCCAGCTTCCAGTGGGTAGACCTCTCCTAGCCCAGAGAGTAAAGCAGGCTGCTCTTAGAAGAGCAAGTGTTGTAATCCAAGGGAGTATAGTGATTATAGCAATCCCTAGAGTGAATATAGCTGTCCCCTCCACACATGAGACGAGGCTCTATGTTGAGCGTGAAGAGGAACTGTTTAATGGCAGCCACAACTGGCCTTATATGCAGGTCTCCATGCAAGGGGTTTCCTAGTACATGACCTGAGAGGGGACTATGACAAAGTACACACTGTAATTACATTGGTTCTCAGGTCCAGGACACTCCCATACAAAATAGGTAAACCCTCCCCTGTGCCTGAGAGATAATTGAGTCAGGAACTGTACGAAACTCAATTATCTCCAGGCACAGAAAACATAAATTTTACAATATCTTGAAAGTAACCCCAAAACACATGGAAACCCCACAAAAGTAACATCCCCTGATAGCCCTGATCTGGGGGACCAACATATCCAAAAATCACCCAGATTGGTTAAGGGGTTTGGGATTTCCATGGATTTCATAGTTTTGACCGACTATGCACATGTGTCAGGGGTCCGCGGGCAGCTGTGAGGGGAGGCAGCACGCCACGACTACCTGTCGGCGAGCGGCGTCTCCTCTCTGCCGTTCGCTGCTTGCGTCCTCCACGCCTCCCAGCGGCAGCATGTATAACGCTGCACACTGAGAGGTCGGTAATTTATGCAAATGCCGGGGTCACTCACGTGACCCGGCGTTAAAGCAACAGTACCACAATCACAGTGGGAGGCGTAGATATCTCCCATGTGTGATTGTTAATTCTGATTGGAAGTTATCCAATCAGAATTAAGCAAAGGGTATTTATACTTACCTTTCCTGTCTCTCAGTGCCATGTTGTGGTCTTCATTGTAGATCTTCCTTCATCTGGTGGACAGACAGTAATTTTGACTGTGACCGATAGGTTCTCTAAAATGGCACACTTTATTCCACTTAAGAAACTACCTTCTGCGGTTCAGTTGGCTCAAGTATTTGCCAAAGAGGTGTTCCGCTTGCATGGTATACCACAGGATATCGTATCCGACAGGGGTCCTCAATTTGTCTCTCGGTTTTGGAGGGACTTTTTTGCTGAGATGGGGATTTCCTTGTCATTTACATCCTCCTATCATCCACAATCTAATGGAGCCGCCGAACGAGCAAATAAATCTGTAGAGTTATATTTACGCTGCTTCACGAATGCGCACCAGGACAACTGGTCTCACCTCCTTCCCTGGGCTGAATTCGCCAGGAACACCGTGACTCATTCGTCCATTGGCTTAAGTCCTTTTATGGTTGCTTATGGGTTCCAACCCTCTGTCCTTCCCGGCGTGTTCTCCGACAAGGGAATACCCGCTTTGGACGAGCACCTCACCTCCTTACGGAAGATGTGGGATCAGGTCCATGCTACTCTTTCTCGTGCAGCTGCTACTCAGAAGAGATTTGCTGATCGTCGAGGGGGTGCTGCTCCTTCTTATGTCCTGGGTTTGGTTGTCCTCTAAGAATCTCTGCCTCAGGGTCCCCTCGATGAAATTTGCGCCCAGGTTCCTTGGCCCCTATAAGGTATTGCGTAAGGTCAATCGTGTATCCTACTCCCTGGCCTTGCCTCCTTCCATGCGTATACCTAACACTTTTCACACCTCCCTTTTGAAGCCCCTGCTCTGTAATCGATTCTCTGGTCCTCTCAGGCGTCCGGATTCCCTCTGCGCTGTCTCCAGTGATGTGTACAAAGTGGCTGCTCTGCTTGATTCTTGTTTTTCTCGGGGTCGGTTGCAGTATCTGGTAGATTGGAAGGGTTACGGCCCTGAGGAGTGGTCTTGGGTTTCTGCCTCTGACTTGAATGCACCCTCTTTGATCCGCTCCTTTCATGCGCGGTTTCCTTTGAAGCCTTCGGCTTCTCGTCCGTTGGGCAGTCCTCGAGGGGGGTTATGTTAGGGGTCCGCGGGCGGCTGTGAGGGGAGGCTGCCACTTGCAGCACTCACCCTCTGTCCGCGGTCTCCCCCCCTCCTACCTGTCGGCGAGCGACGTCTCCTCTCCGCCGCTCGCGTCCTCCACACCTCCCAGCGGCAGCATGTATAATGCTGCAAGCTGGGAGGTCGGTAATTTATGCAAACGCCGGGGTCACTCATGTGACCCGGCGTTAAAGCAACAGTACTGCAATCACAGTGGGAGGCGTAGATATCTCCCATGTGTGATTGTTAATTCTGATTGGAACTTATCCAATCAGAATTAAGCAAAGGGTATTTATACTTACCTTTCCTGTCTCTCAGTGCCCTGTTGTTGTCTTGTGATACCTGTATTGCAGTTTGCTCGTGTTTCTCTCTGGTTACCGATTATTTGGCTCGTTATTCCGATTTTCCTGTATTCTCCACTCCTTTGACCTCGGCTTGTTTCTCGTTCTCCCATTTTCTGGCTCCCTTTACTTGGCTTGTCTCCTGACCATTCTTAGCGTGCTTAGCCCGGCCACTCTAAGGACCGGTATAGCATCTTTCCTCTCTGTGTCCTGTTAGCGTGTTAGGTTCCAGAATCGTGACAACATGGTCCTATGCCCAAAACAGTTCCAGGGAATTAGGGCTAACGGTCGGTCTCTCTTTCTGGAGTACAAAAGTACATAAATCACATTAGGTTTTTAAAGGGCCCATAATCTATTGACAAGAGGCTGGCCAGCAGGGCCCTCCAAGAGCCTGTGGTGAGGTTACTTTCGCCACACTCAGCATTAGCATCTGCCTGACATAAATAAAAACAAATTAACTACCTGTTATAATATAATGCTGTGTCTTCCTCAAAATGTTATGACTTTCTTAAAATTGGTTTGGTTATTAATTGTGCTGTCTAAATTTTGCTAACTATGATGGAAGTAAGATAAATATGTGGAGAACTGACAGTTGTGTTTTAATTTTAACTGAAATTAGAAATGTAATATTAGGGGTTTAAGAAGGAAAAGATGGTGATTTGTACAAAAAACATTTTCATTTATTTTCTGTGTACATTTTTACAGATATTGTATGTGTCATGCTTTACATATTTAAATATAGGTCAAGCAAGCAAGCTATACTTCATAGCATAGATAGACAACTTGTTCACATAAGTGTAGCCAACTTCCTTCCAACTGTAAGATTGCTTGTGCATGGCCCTTGTCGCCTATTGTTCTAGCACACCTAACACTTTTTACAGAAGTTGTTTTTTTATTTTTCATTTACCCATTGTACAACTCTATTAAATATTTTATGTATTTATAAATTAATTAACCATATAATTACATAACCAAAAGATCTTTTGGGACACGCAGCATTTTATTTAGAAGAGGATATTGGAGTGATAAAATATCCTTCTTGCGCATTCCTTATTAAAGTATTGATGGTTCCAATTCCTAGTAATTTATAGCCAATAGTCCTTAAAGGGACTCTGTGGGCACTTTAACTGAGTTATCCCGGGACCATCCTTATATTCAGTGTTAAACAGTTTTTCCTTATACAAATGTGTACATTATAGTCAGTCTCTTTGAGACCATTTGTGACCATTGGACCATTACAATTCATTCTCGGAAGAGTCTGCCTGTTTTAGAGAGACTTAAGACTAGTGATGTCCCGAACTGTTCACCGAACGTTTCGCGAACGGTTCGCCACGAACGGTTCGCTGCGGACTCATCATTGAGTAAACTTTGACCCTGTACCTCACAGTCAGCAGACACATTCCAGCCAATCAGCAGCAGACCCTCCCTCCCAGACCCTCCCACCTCCTGGACAGCTCACTAAGAATGCAGCTTTACAATGGATTCTGTCCAGGAGGTGGGAGGGTCTGGGAGGGAGGGTCTGCTGCTGATTGGCTGAAATGTGTCTGCGAGGTACAGGGTCAAAGTTTACTCAATGATGAGTCCGCGGCGAACCGTTCGTGGTGAACCGTTCGGCGAACAGTTCGGGACATCACTACTTAAGACCAATTTCTCTTGGCAAACCTCGATAATTATAATAAAGGATTTAGGAATGTGTTATTTCTACTGTAGAATTCAAAAGAAGAATTAAAAAAAGAATGAAATGAAAAACAGCTTAGAAAACTCAGGAAATTCTTCCCATATCTTGGCCTGCTTTATCTCTGTTTTCCCAAAGTGTTTAGCTGGTTCATTAATTTTTTTTTTTTTAAAAAAAATGTTCATTCCAAGGAATTTTATGCATAGTTTATGTTTGTGTCTTCTTTCAGCAAGTGCTTCCTGTCATCATCCATGACCGCTGTGTTATCCAACTGTTATTTTATTACTGAGTCTCAGACTTAAATGATCAAAGTCCATAGGAAGTATAGTTGTTTTAAATTCCAGTCTCAATATATTTTTTGTTTCTTTTTCTTTGCTAATTCATAGGATTTGAAAACACCTGAAAACATTAGTCAGAAGTTTCACGTCTTGTCCACTCAAAGACAGAAGCAGTTTAACATAGTCACTGCTTTACAAGCATAAATGTAGCCTGTGCAATAATATCCCTCAGCAGCTTTCACATGGCTAGACAATGCACGACCACATAGAATTCACTAGTGGAATATTGATATTTTATTGTTCTGTCCATGGAGGGCCTGGGGGATGTGAAGAACTGCTGGAAATTCATAATCTTCCTCTTGCTGCAAAACCATGACCTACATTTGAAAGGCATGTAATACTTGAGATGTAATCTTGGTTCAATCTGATTTGGAAATTGTAGGCACGGATCAAGATTTCCACTCGCCACTAGTCTGTATGTAACTAATAAAAATTACTTAAGGAAACTAGACAACACACACAAGGTTATTCATTAAAGTGAGAATTGTTGGGCGTTTTAGATTTAAGGGAAAAATAGCCAAACTGGGAGCATAGCTGACTTGTTCAATTTTTCCAGTGTGGCTATTTTGCCCTTAAATATGAAATTCACTTTAAATTACTGACAATAGTTAGTTTAGTGAATAACCTGGACAGGTTTATTAACTAAAGTGGGAATTCAAAGTGAATTCAAAGTAATTTTTTAACGGTATGGCTAGAATAGCTGAACTGAAAGCATAGTTGAAATTAACTTTGAATTCTCACATTAGTGGAAAAACCAGGACAGTGTATGTTGGTTTGACTCTAAAAATTGGTTCAAAGGCACAGTATATATAGATATATAGGAGTAATAACAAAGTATTGAGGATGTAGCGGAGCTGCAATCCTGAGACCGAATATCTATATATAGCTGGAAGAAAGCGGATCAGTGATTATAGCCCTTTCCCCCAGTAACTGGACGACACAGTTCTGGGAGTCAACTGATTTTTATTCGGCCACACATGGTTTTTTATGCATGGACTCTTAGCATGGGGTCTCCACAGCAACATTACAGGTTTTTTTTTCCAGGAGTCCATGGGTCTGAGAGATAATGGAGCTCCAAACAAGATAACTCAATTATCGCTCAGTTACAGGAAACACTACAAAAGAAAATACAAAATACCCCAAAAATATATCAAAATATTGTAGGAGCCCCCCTGAAAGACACATCCCCAAATAGCTTGCGTCTGAGCGCCCACGTTTTCAAAAATAGCGCTCAGATCCCTTTGGAGATTGGAATCGCCATTTGAATGAAGTTCTGACCTGTCTGCGATGAGGTGATATCCCAAAACAGTTCCACAGGAAACAAGGCAACAACCGGTCTTCTTTCGGGGGTTCCTATACGAACACTGACAAATGTCTCCCCTGGCTGTTAGGGAGAAAATGCTCCCCCTGTTCGGTAGTTGCTTTCTCCATTCTCCTAACTGGTCGGTAAGTTGAACGGGCAGCGGTTACAAGTTCCTCGGGTGTTCGTAGGGTCACGTAGCCGACATTCAGTTCCATACGTTCGGGAGACAAAATGGCAGTCAATTCTTGGAGCACGTGTGTTTGGTTATACGAACAGCGGCCACACAGGGAAAACACTTGAACTAATTATTCATTTGTGACCAGGGGTGGTCGGTGATTATGAGCTTGTTAACAAGGGGACCACACTCTGGTCATTTTATGCGTTACGGCACATTGCCTTCCTCAGAAGTGGGTTACTTCTGAGGAAGGCAACCTGCCGAAACACGTAAAGTGGCCAGTGGACTTGTATATTTTATGTGAGGTTGAATATTTTATGTGAGGTTGTGTTTTATTTATTTTTGTCCAAAAAAGTGTATTTTACTTGACTAAAAAAAAATCAAAATTGGCAAAGTATTACTTAGACCCACTACCAACATCCACTGGATCTTCCATTGCAGGCTTCTAGTCTGAGTCAGCTTTGTTAAATGGACCATGTGAGTTGGACCAGTAGAGTTTATGTATATATAACTGTGCTTACTATATTACCCTATGGTCTTCTCTTTTATTTTGTATTTATAGATTCCACATTATTCAAGCATTTGTGGTATTTATTTACATTTTCGTGCTCTCAGCCTTTTATTCTATAAGATCTTCCTGTGTAGTTCTGGGCTGATTCCTCACCGTTCTCATGATCATTGAAACTCCACAAGGTGAGATCTTGCATGGAGTACCAGACCGAGGGAGACTGACAGTTATTTTTTGTTTGAATAATCACACCAACTGCTGTCACCTTCTCACCAAGCTACTTAGCGATGGTCTTGTAGCCCATTGCAGCCTTGTGTAGGTCTACAATCTTGTCCCTGACATCCTTGGACAGCTCTTTGGTCTTGGCCATGGTGGAGAGTTTGGAATCTGATTGTTTTATTGCTTCTGAGGACAGGTGTCTTTTATACAGGTAACAGGCTGAGATTAGGAGCACTCCCTTTAAGAGAGTGCTCCTAATCTCAGATCGTTACCTGTATAAAAGACACCTGGGAGCCAGAAATCTTGCTGATTGATAGGGAATCAAATACTTATTTCACTCATTGACATGCAAATAAACTTATACCTTTTTTGACATGTGTTTTTCTGGATTTTTTTTTGTTTTGTTATTCTGTCTCTCACTGTTAAAATATACCTACCATTAAAATTATAAACTGATCGTTTGTTTGTCAGATGGCAAATGTTCAAAATCAGCAGCGGTTCAAGTACTTTTTTCCCTCACTGTATATATATATATATATATATATATATATATATATATATATATTTGATGGTATAAATATATTGTACTTTTGTTGAAAAAATATGCTTTAAAGCAGCTGTGTTTTTGCATTAGGGTTAGGAATTCATAGTCTGTATATAAAATGTAATAGAAAAGTACAAGTGATTAATTATAACACAGCACTTCCTGTCTGACTATATGATTATAAACATGCTTCCAGAATGCTTGACCCACAAATAAACATGGGAAACATTTAAAAGACTCTGGACAAAACAAATTATAACTCCTTTTTATCTGTAAAAATATATAAAAAGAGAAAGTAGTGCAACTATTGTAGGGTAAAGACAACAAAGGGCAACATAACTATCATGACTTCAGTATCTTCCACAGCGGTGTCATTCATATCTTTACATGGATGAGATTACTGCAGGGTTCTAAATTACACATACTATAAAATTCTGCTGAGTATTGGTCTATGGCAGTGGTCATCAACATATGGCATGCAATTTACACATTGCAGCATTAGTGGAAGTAATTTCAGATCACTTCCTCCCCTTGGAATTGGAATCCGTAATAGAGTAGGGCAGCTATCACAGCTCCTGCCTTTGACCTGAATCTGGCCAGAGCATACCCTAGTTGACCCCAGGGAAGCTACCCACACTGCTAGAAACACAGAGAGCTACAGAATAAGTCTTCCCATTATACAAATGATATAAACAGCCCACACAGAACACATACAGTCCCTACAAACACAACACCACTGACAATCCAGATAAACACTCACAACCCCACAAGCAGTCACATGCAATACCACAAGCAGGCACACACATACCACCAAACACACAATCTGACATATCATCCACACACACAATTCCACAATCAGCCCCAAAACACAGACCATATTCATGAGTATCATACACTACAAACTACTCATGAACATATACAATATGACAGCCCACATATGCACCAATACAATGCTACAAAGCAGCTGCAGCACCAATAAATAACATAATCAGAATACAGCACTAAACACCTGAATTTAAAAAAAAATAGGACCAGCACAGTACTTAGAAAAGGTTTCCTACTCCTGGTCTATGGGGTATGTTGATAGCTCTTGCAACACATAAGCGAACTTAGAGATTTTATACATACATAAAAGATAGGTGGAGTGTGGATGGTTCTTGGTTGAAGTAATCAATAATAACTGTAACAGATAGAAATGGCAAAACCTAGTGTAATACAGTCTGATACACGTGTATACACACATACAGTAATCATTTGGTATTGTACTAACAAGAGTAGAGCCACGATGTTAGGCTCAATGTGTTCGCTGATGGGAGTATTTGAAGGGATCCCACTTCCCTATAAGGTAATGCTGAGATGTCCGTGGATGTTGTCTACTGAACGTGGGATGGCAGTGTACAAAAGTATTTATTTTCAAACATAAAATAAAAAGCAAATAAAAAGCAAAATAGAAAAAGTCTATGG
>OW240914.1:230828546-230998951 GCA_933207985.1 Pelobates cultripes | reverse complement strand
AAGGTCTTTTAAAAAATCATTAGGTTTATCAGTTTTTAAACAGCTTTTTACTAGAATATTTTTCAGAATTTTAGTGCCCCTGTAAATAATTTTTGTATTTTGAGGTATAATTTTGTTAAGCACGGGGTCATCTTTCAAGATGTGCCAGTGTTTTTTTTATAGCCTGTTGCACTTTTCTGGAGTTCCCATTATATCCACAGATAAAGGGAATGTCGTTACTCATTTGTCTTTGTTTTTTTTTGGGTAGAGATTTTAGCCTGGTATAAACAGATTCACTTCAGAAGTTACCAACATGAATTACAAGCATGAGTTTTTATTTTTTTAAATTTTTGTTGATCACCTTGTCATTAAATCCATTATGCACATTTCTGTTTACACACAGAAAAAAAACCACAAATTCAAAACCTTGGACAACTTGAACCTAGAAACTAAGCCCCGATAGTTTTGCGGAAACTGAAGACTGCCAGCATCCAAAAGCTTCCCATAACCAGAGGAGCTGCATCAACCTGGTGAGACGATCCTCGCAGTAGAAAAAAACACCCTGGGCCTGTTCGAAAGCCAACCATTCCCCCCAAGCCTTACCATACCAGACCAAGTAGCCTCCGAAAATGATGCCCGAATCCAATTCGCTACACAGTCTGCTGAAGGGACCACAGTTCCGCTGGGCAGGGGGACCCGTCTGCATCCGCCTTCGGGTGCGGATGCGTGAAACTCCCGCCACCTCAAATAAGAGTGGGCATCCACTGTAACATTTTTGACCCAAGGTATATGAATTTCCCTGTAAGCAACATTCAATGACAAACAACGCAACACAAGTCGATGCAGCAGCCAAACCACTGGGGGAGAAGAAGCCGACAGGCTTTTAATGACTAGCACCAGCCCCCAGATTGGTAGCTTCAAGGCTACCACTATGGGAAAAATTCAAGGAACGCCAAATTCTTCATTAGGCCCGACACATGCCAGGAATTCGGCCATGTATCGGCACACCAGCCCAAGATAGCCCCAAAACCCACCGATCCTGCCACGTCAGTGAACAAGTGCAGCTCGGCATTGCATACTTCAATTACCTGCCAATAGGGCTGGCCTTTAAAAGCCACCAGGAAGACATTCCAGACCACAAGATCCTCTCTCAAGGGGCGAGTTAAGCGCACAAAATGGTGAGGCCTGGAAATGCTGGACGTTGCGGCAGTCAGGCGCCGATTAAACACCCTACCCATGGTCAGAATGTGACAGGCAATGTTAAACTCACCCAACAGCGCCTGCAGCTGATGCAGCTGAATCTTCTGCATGCCCAATGCCGCAACCACCCGTGCACACAAATCCTCCACCTTATCCGTCAGAAGATGAAATTGCTGCGCCACTGAGTCAATCTCGATGCCAAGAATGCTCAAGCAAGTCGTTGGGCCCACTGTTTTGTCCGTGGCCAACAGCGCCCTGAAAGACTTCGCCACTGCCTGCACCGAGAACATAAGCCATGCACATCTCTCCGAATTCCCTGTACAAAATTATGCAGAACGGAGTCGCAGCTTGACTCCGTACACACTACCCATTCAAAGAAGGAGCTAAAACACTCCAAATAGAAGCAAGAGATCGAGCATCCCATAAGAAGACACAGATCCACAAAGTATTGACCATCAAAACAACACCCCAAGAGACATACAGGAAGCAACCGAAAGGTGGCTTCAAGGTCCATATTGGTCATAAGGGGACCCGCAACCCATATCCCAGACCTCCTCATAAAAAGACAAGTAGGACACCCTACAAGCTCCTCCGAGATGTCGTCATTCATGGAGCCCCCACAGGGGTACGAAAGGTGGTGAATCAGTTGAAACGTACTCACCTCCTTCTTGGGGACCACCACAAGGGGTGGTACCTGGAGGTGCGGAAGCAGAGGTCTCCGAAAGGGGCCGCCATATGCCCGAACACCATTTCCTTCTTGAGCTTATCCCGGACCACTTCATGAGGGTCTCTGACCGAGCAAAGGTTCTGTTACTCTGCCGAGGCCCCACGGCCCCAGTGGGGAATCCAAAACCAATCACGAAATCCCCCCAGTAACAGCAGAAGTAGAAGGCAACAGAGGAACCATCTGATGAACATGCTGGTTAGCATCTGGAGCCACAGGAGCCGTAGGAGGGACGAGAGCAGACACGCCTATGGGCAGAATAGGAGACGCCTGCAGGGAGAGACTAGAGGTAGAACCACACCCAGAAGGAATCCCCTGCCCAGTGGAAAGAATAGGCACAGGGAGGGAAGAGGGAGGGAGGAGGGGGGCTACCAGACCCACTGCCCGCTGGGGAGACAGTGCCCCGTGGAACTCTACTTAGCACATGCCCCCCAGATTTCCTCGACAGGCCCAAGGCCCTCCACGGACGTACCCATGGCCTACTCACCCTCCTGGAGCCCTGTCCAGCATACGAGCGTAAGGAGCGCTGAGACTCTGGGGGAGTCATCAAGGCCACTGTGGAAAGCCTCGTTGCCTGAGATGCAGCAGCCAGTGTAAGAGGGTCATCAACCAAACCCGTGGCTGCGGAATGCCAGGCCCGCAGGTCAGGACTCATAATCCCCATCAACATGTGGCCTATGGGCGCCACCCTGTGATCCACGGCTGCGGAAGGTCAGGCCATGAATCGGAGCCCTTGTCACCCGGGTCAATGGGGGTAAAATGAACAGCCACGTAACCCGAGGCCTGAGTAGCTATATAGAGGGGCTATGCCGGGCCAGAGGCCTCGCCCTGCTCCTCACTGTGCCCAAGCCATGCCCAAACCCCCCATACTCACACATGCTCCTTGATCGGGATAGCGTTGACTGCCTCCTCAGCACTGGCGTACAAACCGCGGTCGCAGGTGTCGCAGCTGCGACCAGGCCCGTCACTCCAGGCGGCCCGGCCGCCCTGGGGACCCCTGCGACCGGTTGCCCGCCTCCATCTTTTGCGACCCCGGACCGGGGATATTAAGGGAGCCCGGTCAGTGCTGGACGCTTTAACAGCGCGACCGGGCCCCCTGTGATTACATCACACAGAGCTGGGAGGAAGTGACTGCACGTCACTCCTCCCAGCTATTACTGAGAGCCCGCGCTGGAGGAAGACCAGGGAGTCAGAGTGGGAACTCTGACTCCCATCCACCTGAGCCACCACTGGACCCCAGTCACCCTCCTGCACCTAAAAGGTAAGAAACAGGAGGGTGACTTAAATATTGTGTGTGTGTGTGTGTGTGTGTCTGCCTGTATGTATGTGTGCCTGTTTGTATGTATGTGTGTTGTCTGTGTGTCTGTATGTGTGTGTCTGTCTGTATGTGTGTGTCTGCCTGTATGTCTGTGTGTGTGTACGTGTCTGTTTGTATGTATGTATGTATGTGCGTCTTGTATGTGTACATATGTATGCCTGTCTGTATGTGTGTGTGTGTGTGTCTGTCTGTCTGTGTCTGCCTGTGTGTATGTGTGCCTGTCTGTTTGTATGTGTGTATGTGTCTTTGTTTGTATGTGTGTCTGTCTTTCTGTATGTGTCTGTGTGTCTGTATGTATGTGTCTGTCTGTGTGCCTGTATGTGTGTGTGTGTAAGTCTGTGTGTATGTGTCTGTGTGTGTATGTATGTGTGCCTGTTTGTATGTATGTATTTGTATGTATGTGTGTTTGTGTCTGTATGTGTCTGTCTGTATGTCTGTGTGTGTGCTTATCTGTTTGTATGTATGTGCGTCTTGTGTATGTATGTCTGTCTGTATGTGTGTATGTCTGTCTGTATGTGTCTGCCTGTGTGTATGTGTGCCTCTCTGTTTGTATGTATGTGTCTTTGTTTGTATGTGTGTCTGTCTGTGTCTGTGCGTCTGTATGTATGTGTCTGTCTGTGTGCCTGTATGTGTGTGTCAGTCTGTATGTGTGTGTGTCGGTCTGTATGTATGTGTCTGAGTGTGTGTCTTTATGTATATATGTGTGCCTGTCTGTTTGTGTGTGTGTGTGTGTGTGTCGGTGTGTATGTGTCTATGTGTGTGTGTGTGTCTCTATGTATGTATGTGTGTGTCTGTCTGTCGGGGGGGGGAATAGAGAGGGGCCCACGGATCAGTTTTGCACCGGGGTCCCATGGATTGTGTGTACGTCACTGCTCCTCAGTTTCTCATAGAGCATCTTACAGTACAAAAAGAAAATCAGAAGAGTAAAAGCCAAAACTATAACAACATTGACTAACACCTTAAGTATTCTGTGAAATTCACTACAAAATTATCCTTGCAATCACACAGATTTACTAAGGGCCAAAAGTTGAGAAATCCATCATTGTGTCAGAGTACTGTAAAACATTCTAATTACTAGCTGTTATAACCTTTCTGTGAAGCCAACTAGTGAAATATTCTAAAATCACTCCATATGAAACCAGCCCCTTCAATATTTATTATATTTACTACTTGATGATGTCACAGGTGAAAATACTCCCAGTGTTTGACAAATAGGCTATACCTAGTAAGAGCAAGTGTAAAGTCCCCTCAGACAAGCAAAGCACAATGAATTGCTCTGTGGCACTGACAAAAAAGTGAAATATTAAAAGTAAAACATTCTGTCACAAAAAATGAAAATTATAAAGATGAATGGTTTCCTTGCCCTCTTTAACATAAATAAATAACAACAATAAAATAACCCCTTAAGGACACAGCTTCAAAAGCTGGTCTTCCACTTAAGAACCCAAGAAATAAAAAAAAATTCTGTTTGTGTTCAACTGCAATTTGCATTTTACTGTTTTATTGCACCAACACATATTATATACCGTTTTTTAAAGGACAAAAAGGGCTTTAAATTGATGTAACATATACATATATAAATGGTTATTATAAAAAAAATACAAACAAATGCCCAAGAATTTAAAAATATTGTTTTTTTTCTTCAGGTTTTGCAATAATAATGTGTGCATAATTAGTGCAGGTTAAGGAACGTAATTAAAAATAAATTAATTTAGTTGTTCTGATTTACAGAATATATAATGTGTCTAGGATTTTCAGGTTTTTTTTTTTGTATTTACAGGTCACAAAACACAAGGAGTGAAATACACTTTTAATGTGGAGCGATTTTAGAATTTGGTATGTTTGTCTTGTAAGCTTAATAGCCATCAGAGAAAACTAAATTGACACACAAAAGTAATATTTATATAAAGCAGACATCACAGACTATTTAACTAATGTTATTTTGACACTTTTTACGTAGCCATTTCACCGCCAATCTCTGCTAAATATTGGACTAAAAATAGTTTTTTTAGTTTTTTTTAGTTTTTTGACACACAAACTTATAACAAAGAACTTCTCATGTGTATTTCGTAAAGTTGGTGTGTGCTATTCCTGTAGAAAACCTAATTTTGTGTTCAGCTACATCTGCTGAGTACAACGATATCGCCATTGTATGTCTTTGGCACTATTTTGTGAAGCTACAGTGCCATACAGGAGACCTGTCCATTTCGGTATTTACAGTAGAATTTTGAGAGATGGATTTGATGGGCCTATGTTTCAATTTGGGCCATTATAGCAGTTTGTAGAAAGAGGGGTGAGGAGTCTGCGCTAAATAGCAAAGATAAGAGCTGCAACCCTCAAAAGGGAATCCCTCAAGAACCCTTAATAGGATATAGAAAAAGAAGCCTTAGCTATTTTTGATAAAGCCCATGAGGTGAAACGCGTCAAATGGTTTTTTACTGTGTAATTTAACAATAAAAACTTTTATTTGGTACCCTCATTTATAGGACCAATTTTGTTTTATTGTATAAATACAAAATTTTGTATTTTTTCCTGGCATTCAACTGTTCCTGTTTAAAGCAATCCACAGGTGGGGATTATTCTACCAGCGCGTTAATAATAGAGCAGTACTCCCTGCTCTATCATTCCGGACGGACGAACCCACTTTCTCAGTAAATCCATTAGCGGGGATTATACCGCTAAGTGCGATTCAACTAAGAGCTGGTCCAAAGCTCCAACAAATGTGAGTGTATTATCCTCCATTTTGCTTATTTTCGCTAATTCTCTCAGTACATACTATACCATTGGAAGTTTGTTGTGTTCTTATCTTTCATATACGGATTTCCTGGAAATTCGGAAGGATTAACCTTTGAGGACTATACATACAGTTTATCTACATATCAGTGAGACGCCTTTTATGCTTTTTATTGGACTTTTTAAGTTTTATTCTTATTAGTGCACGGACTTTGTTTCATCCATATATTCATTATCTTTCTTATTGCATTTTTTATTTGTATTATTTTTATATTATTTTAATATCCACTTATTTTATATTTTATATTTTTCATTTTATTTATTTTTAATTTAGCGCAGCCCTTCACCCCTTCTTTCTTTTTCATTTACCATTTGTAAAAGTAGACACTCCAGGGTATCTCATATGGTGCATATTGTACCTTAACATGCTCCCATTTTTTCACCAATGTATGTCAAAGTTTGTCGTAAAAAATAATTTGGGGCATTTTTTACATCCGCATTACTTTTTGCTGGGCATTTTGTATATTTGAAATGTGCCACTATGATCAAAGCCCCAAAATTATTCTCAGCTAAGTCTTCTGAGTAAAATGATGCCCCCATTGTATGTCCTTGGCACTATTTCGTTAAGCTACAGTGCCATATAGGAGACCTGTCCATTTCAATATTTACAGCAGAATTTTGAGAGACCAATTTGATGGGCCTATGTTTTAATTTGGGGCATTATAGCATTTTGACTGTTCGAAATAACCCCACAAAGGCCTACCATTTGTAAAAGTAGACACTCCAGGGTATTTCAAACTGCATATTTTAAACCCTAGCGTAGGATCAATCTTTTGCTAGTTTGTACCAAGTCTAGTAGCAATTAGCATTTTCTGCCTTTTTGACACACACTTGGAGATGTTACTGTATATTTTGTAATCCTTATGTGTGCTACGGCAGTATAACACCTATTATGTTGCTCGGCCATGTCGTCTTAGTACAACAATACCCCCATGTGGATGTTGAAGGGGCACATTGGAGACTAAGCCATATCAGTTTTTTTCAAACTTTGAATTTTAGAGCATCTTAGCAGGCAGATAATTCAAACTACCCCACAAAGGCCTAACATTTTTTAAAGAAGATATTAATCACTGTATTAACCTGCATCAAACTGTGAGGCACTGTCTGTCAACTCTGTCTGCTGAAAGAATTCAGAACTTCCTAAGCATTTTTTACTTTTTACACAAGAACTTTAACAAAATAATGTTATAAATGAATTTTTTCATAACACTAAACTCCCCAATTTCCCACGCACACCCTAACTAAATAAAATTAAAAAAATTAAAATAATGAAATAATCAGAGTCAGAGGTCAGAATTGCAGCAGCCTCCTTGGCCCTAAAAGTTGTCAGCAACTTTAAAATAGAAGAACTAAATAATAACAAAATGTGCAACTTATTCTCCCTGGGTGTGAAAAACTTTAAAACAGTTGCCAATACAAAGGCCAGGCTGAGAGGGGCAATTAGGGCGATAAAAGCTGGTTTCCATCCTTATGCCCCTGTGGTAGCACAACCTGCACCTTTTCTGGGGTGTCTTCTTTTTGGGGGTCGGTGGTATGCGGAAGCAGAAGTGACCTGTCTCAACCCTTCTGCTGCTAGGCCCAGCTGATAGTTCCCCACTGTGGCCTTCAATGAGCAGCCCAGAAATCAGCTGAAACTGGAAATCCAGAAATGTGGATTTAGTGTCAGCATTTGCCTTTTTGTACAGAATAAAGGCATTGTTGTGTCGCCATTTGCATACGATAAATGCCAAGCTTTGTGTACCATGCCCTGGTCTTCCTCAGTATTAAATAGGGCTGCAGCAGTTGGTCGGACAGGTCAACTCCCCCCATGTGCTTGTTGTACTGCCTAATGCAGACTGGCACCCGTCTAATTTCTTGTGTGCCACGAACTGCGACTCTTCGAGTGTGCTCAGTATGCATGGATGTTAGCATGAACACCTCCTTCTTATCTTTGAATTTGAGAGCCAGCAGTTCGTCCTGGCAGAGAGCAGCCGTTTCTCCTCTCTTGAGCTTTTTTTTGCCAGGGCTTTTGGGAAACCGACACGTGTCTTTCGGATTGTTCCGCAGGCCACAGTTTCTAAGCAATAAAGCATCCTAACAAGAGGGATGCTATTATAGTAATTGTCTATAAATAAATGATACCCCTTATTTAGCAATGGGTTAATTAGATCCCATACGATTTTTACACTCGTCCCAATGATGTCCGGGCAACCTGGGGGATCCAAGTGGCTGTCTTTACCTTCATAAACACGGAAGGTGTAAACATAACCACTGGCACTTTCACAAAGTTTATATAACTTTATCCCATACCGGGATCTTTTGGCCGGGATATATTGTTTAAACCCGAGTCTGCCCTTGTATTTCATTAAAGACTCATCTACACAAATATTTTTTTGTGGGGTGTACATTGAGCCAAATTGTCTGCTGAAGTGGGAAATAAGGGGGCGAATCTTATAGAGATTATCGTATTGAGGATTATCTCTTGGGGGGCACTTAGAATTGTCGCTGAAGTGTAAAAAGCGAAGTATTGCTTCATATCTGGACCTATTCATGGTCTGGGAGTAAATAGGGGTGCTGCATATAGGATTTTTGGACCAGTACATCCTGATGCTGGGTTTTTTAATATTGCCCATTAGCATTGTTAATGCCCACATTTTTTTTAATTCTGGCACACTGGTGGGGTACCAACTCCCTTGCCTGGCGATGAGACTCTGATCATTAAGTGTCAGGTACTGCACAGCATAAATATTGTTCTGGGTGATTATATCCCCTAAAATATAATCCCCCAAGTATAACTGCATGAAATCCAGTGCACTATAATTAGTGACATCCAACTGAATTTCAGGACTGCCAGTAAACTCTGGGATGTCAGGCATGAAATCATTCAGGGGTTCCCAGTCACCAGTGTCATGAGCCAGGTCAGGGGACTTGGCGCTTACATCAGAGGGCCCTGCAGTATCTGGCACAGTCTCATCACCAATCTGGTCAGAGGCAGTGTCTGTGGCGTCAGAGTCGGCTGCTAATATATAATAGGCCTCCTCAGCAGTATACCTTCTAGACATTATGAAGGTGTAACTTTAACTAACTTTTTTTTTTTAAACTGTTTTTTTTTTAAACGATTTTCTTTTTTTTATACTTTTTTTTAAAACTTTTAAAAACTTTTCAGAACTTTTCATCCCTAACTAGCCTAACACTCCATTTCCCAGATTCCCACTAAAGTCCACCCACTCCAGCTAACTAAGGAATCAATGTTAAATTAATAAAATAACAAATGAAATAGATTAACCCCCAAGGGTTAGAAAAAAAAATTCCAAATTAACCCTTGAGGGTACAAAAAATAATTAGATCACAGTTAAATACTGCGATCAGTATACTGATCATTGCAGGCAGTGATCAAAAGGGCAAGGAAAGGGTTAACACTGTTTTAAAAGTTATAAAATTACTTTTAAAACACAGATACATTTTTAACTAAATTAACACACAATGTTTCAGCACCGATCCGTCTGTCTCCACGTCTCAAACCACACTGAGGTGGAGGGAGGAGGATCAGAAGTCCCAGCAGCACTGTGATCGCTGTGACTGGCTGTCACAGCGATCACATGTGCTGGGACAGCGCTATTGGTGGTTGCTGGTCTGCCTCTGTCATTCAGGCACCCAGCAACAGCATTAACCCCACGATTGTGGCGATCTGGCATTAACGTTACTAAATTACAGAGATTTTCCGTCGACGGTCCTTAACGCACAGACAAGGTTGACGGAAAATCTTCGGTCGGGAAGGGGGATAATGAGGTATATTGACTTCAATAAAATAAGGGAGGCCTGATATATTGCCTCCTCTCTTCCTACACCCTGTTACTGGGGCCAGGAGATATCCAACTGACTCCCCATTCTTGAAAAAGATCTGATCAGTTTTCTTGGATAGTTGGCTTTGGGTGTAGTTTGCATTTAGGATGTCCTCGTGTGTGGCATCTGGAAAGTGTGTCTTCCATTTTCCCAGACTGTTTAGTAGTTTGTTCCAGTCAGGAGTGTACCGTAAGAGAGCATATAGTGTTGGTATGGAGTAAATGACTGGATTTAAACTACATAAAAGATAATCCTGGGGTAATACAATAATTTGTGAGTTATGGAGCGAAATTAGTGCCGCACCTGAAAATATGTGAAACATGGCAGGGGAAGGTACGTGTTTCCAGAGGCAGTCAAACAGAAATGTTTGGGTGTTAGACTCCACAAATGGGATACCATGCTAATTGGGATTGTCCACCACAGGGTTTAAAAAAAAAAAAAATGTAATAGAGCTGGCAAGATGTCGGGCAGTGCCAGAATGGATTCCAAGGTCATATCTGAGTATCTTGGCAGTGATTGGATTTAGTCAAGCGTGTGCTATAACGTAGCTGCTATACTGTATTCTCTGGCATTGGTGAGAATCAGTTGAGCACTTGGCACCTGTCAAAGAAAATGTCTCAATTTTATTCAAAAGATATTTGTCGTTTTTGGAGAGTGGAATGGGGAAGATCTGTATGGGATACAGCAATTTTGGGAAGCTGACCAATTTGTAAAGGTTAGCTCGTCCTATAAATGAGAGTGGTAATTTATGGTGCTCTATTTTGGAACTCTGGCATGAAAATAACATCTCAAAATATAGAGAATCATAACCAGATAACTGCAAGAAATCAGAAGCTGAAATACTATAAAAGTAAATCTAGATTACATAAAAACAAATTCCTTTGTGATATGAACAGGCTGTAACCACTTCAGATGAAGGATTGTACAAGTAATTTGAAAGTCTTTTGGCATATTTTCATCATGACTATAAAAACGTTGAATGGATACATATACGTATATTGTCAAAATATCTCCACATTGCAAAAAGCTGACATTTATTCTGTTTTTTTGTATTTAATATATCACCAGACATTCGGAGTGGCTAATGAATGCAAAGCTATTCAATATGTAATTTCCAGCCAAATAAAAAAAAAAATGTATGTTTATACTTTATGCCATAATGACAAACAATTAAAAAGAAGGTATAATCATATGTAAATAGGCCTTGAGCTGTGTGTTATTAGAAAAAGATGCTGCTTAACATATGAGATAGCAAGGGCAACAAAAAAATAATGCCCTGCCCCAAGAGCTTACAATTCAGTATCTGATACAGATGAAAATAACCTGTTGCTTTACAAGGTCTGCAATAAAAGAAAAATTGCCTTTTTTCAGCATGTTCTGGGAACGTAACCAGTTATCAGCAGGAAAACAGCATGAACCCAGACAGAATTCCAGAAGCTAGAAGAACAAACCATCAGAGATATTTGGGCTTGATCTGCTCTTTCAAGGTTAACTGCACAGGCTCTGTGCCACGCTTCTTCACAATATCTGAGCACAATACCATATTCCTGCTGACATAAAATCATTGCAACTGCCCCCTCCTGTGGTGCAAAATAGCAATGCAGTTTATGACTGTATAACAAGTAAAAAGGTTTAACCTTTACTCCACAGGCATTCTCTGTGGTTTTATCTGTAAACACTACGATTATTCCACTACTGGGTACCATAGCTCAAAAATGAAGTCACACTTTCCCAGCAGGGTTGAGACAGCATTAAGAGTTACTATGTGTTACTAAGTGTGTGTATGCAATTGTGTATG
Source organism: Pelobates cultripes (assembly GCA_933207985.1). Taxonomy (NCBI): domain Eukaryota; kingdom Metazoa; phylum Chordata; class Amphibia; order Anura; family Pelobatidae; genus Pelobates; species Pelobates cultripes. The sequence goes on along the minus strand of OW240914.1, from coordinate 230,987,317 downwards.
CACATTAAAATATTATAGATTCTCGTCTTGTTTGCTATGTTTTTAGCTTTCTCTTGCTTTCAAGCGGACTGTATCAGGTATTTTCAATACATAGTTTTACAGATGTACAATTGTATACTAAATAAAAGTAACACAATAAAAATACATTTGAACATTCATTATACTGGATACGTGATTTAGAACTTTTTCATTGACATAAGCTGCCATACCATTTAAATCAGTTTCAGCTGGAGTGCAAGAATCATAGAAAAATGTATACAGCGATGCACTCCAACAAAATTAACCAAGTCCTAATAACATTTTGTTTCAATTCCTCTCTGTTGTTAAATTATGGGTTGTACATCTTACATAATTACATAGTTACATAGCTGAAAAGAGACTTGCGTCCATCAAGTTCAGCCTTTCTCACATATGATTTTGCTGTTGATCATGAAGAAGGCAAAAAACCCAGTGTGAAGAGCTCCTAATTTTGCAACAAACCAGGAAAAAATTCCTTCTTGACCCCAAAATGGCAGTCAGATATCTCCTTGGATCAAGAAGCTATTACCCCACTAATTAGAAATTATATACCTTCCAAAAACACCTTGTGGATCAGATAGTCTGGTCTCTTACCAAGAAAGGCTTGGTCTTTAAAGGGACATTATAGTGTTAAGATTACAAACATGAATTCCTAATGCTCTAGTGTCCTAGTGAATATGTAGATTCAGCCCCCATTCCATTTTATCTGTAAAAAAAAAAGGTTTTACTTTTTCAGCATTGAAACTCACCTGGTGCTGCAACCTGTTCCTCCTTCTATGACATTATCCTTCCTGGAGGCATCACTTCCTCGGAGAGGAGCATTGGGGATGAGATGCACGTTTGTCGCTTGTGATGGTAGTCACCATCACCTGCACCTTCAGACTATTTATGTAGGTTGCCGGACGTTTCTAATGTTTTAGTCACCCTGTACCCAGTGTAATGTAATTGTTTAGTGTTAAATGTTAGTGTGCTCTCCTGTATTGCTATTGCTTGCAATTAACTAGGTGGATTGGGCTGTGGAGCCTGTACAGCACCACCTGCTGGTTGCAAGGATCTAGCAACTGCATGCACTATATGAATAGCAAGGATTGCACATTTGCATATCCAGGTAGATTTCCATATTGCTATTTCTACAAGCAGGAGAAATGTTTTGTGTTTATTGTTGTCTTTCCTACCCCTTCATAAATATGTAATTATGTTATTATAAGTTCTTGTATGTTGTTTAAGTGATTTGAGTGTTTGTATTTTTATTGAGTTGTCACAGTAAGCTTAATGTTATGAGCATATGGGCTAGTCTTGACTAAAAATAAAGAATAATATGACAGTTCCTTTTGGAACTTCTGACCTGTATGAATTTGTAGGGATCCCAGTTACAGAGTCTTTGGATCTGTTTGTTGGTTGCAGGATCCCTCTAGCCTGCGGATAACGCAAGAGAGCTAGGTTTTAGAGCCGCAAGTGTCTTTTTAAAGACAAGAGCTATAACATGCAGGTGGATGTGAATACCTGCCTAGAAAAAGTGCTGCAGTGGAAGAGGCAGAGGGGACTATACCTGCCTGGAAGCAGGGTTGCAGTGTATGAGGCAGAGGGGAAGCGGACTGGGTGGAGGTGCTCCGTCGGAGTACAGGAGCTCTGTCACATGCTGTCAGCCCCTTGTCCGGTCTGGCACTTATACACTCTATGCCAAATGTCGGACCTCGCCACACTGATGGACGTTGTTCCGTTCTCTGAGGTTGAAAAGTAAAGGAGGTAATTACACAAAGCCGGGGCCGTATCTAGTAATTCAACCTGGCCATAAGCCAATGCACAAGAGTCATCCTAGGCACGCACACACCAAACCTGGTGCATCTTAAAGTGTAATGAGGCGTTCCTTAAAGGGGAAGTACCGATGAGACAGGTATGGCACCATGTGGGTGTGCTGTTTCTCTCCTATTTAAACCTGCTTATACATACTTCCTGTACTCAATATTCTGTACTCCTTGCTTATATCAGTTACTTCCTTGCTCCTGTTCGGAATATCCAGTAACAGACCTTTGGCTTGTCACCCATTTATGAGCCTATGCTCTCTGACCTTACCTATTGCTTGCCTGACCTGATTTCTGCCTCATCCTTACCTGTGCTTTGCTTCAGACATTCTCATTTTGTTACTGCATCCTGGACTCTATCTACTAAACCATGACAACTGCGCACTTCCAATCAAATGCTTCTCGCCCAGTTACAAAATGCAATTCATCCGAATTTAGGCAGATCGTGCTAATTCCTGAACTCCGAGCCAAAATGTAGATGTACCTAAAACCAAAAGAACTGCACAATGGTCAGACATAGGCAAGCATGTTTTTTACTGCTGCTGTAAGGGGCCACTCAGACTGCAAAATTGGACATTGTTCACGGAATTCAACAATGTCTGGTATTTGTAATTAAGTCCCAAATGGGCCTTTATTTGGTCCAGATTTCAGTCATGCCATGTTTGTGGAGGCCCTACTTAATAATGATATAGGGCAGGGTTTCCCAATTCATTTTTCCCATGGAACCCTTTGGCATGGTATAGCAACACTGTTGAACCCACCCAAAAAAATGTTGTGTCGCAGCATAGCACCCACCTTTCAATGAGCAGACTGTAATGTTCTCTTTTGCAGGCAAATTCTTTTTATATCTGGTTTAATTATTGACAATTGTATTGGCATGTCTGCAGTTGTATCAAGTCAATACTTTGTTTTTGTTGCAGAGTAAAGCGAGAATCCAGCTTCACATAAGTACGTGCTGGCGAATGGCAACAGAACTTTGATTGCCCGCTGTGGCGTTTTCTGGGTATTCTTCGTGTAAATCGACCCAAAAAGCAATGTGGTCTGCATGTGTTACTGTGTGCTCTCACCACTGATTCCATGCGGTGCTCAAGGTCTGAGGTGTGGGCTCCTAAGGCTTGAATTTCATCCTTTACCTCCCTGGAGCTGCGGGCTATTTCCCCTGCTAGATATTGTTTCACCTCTGTGAGTTTGTGGAGGATCTGCGAGGTCTCGCCTGTGGGGCTTTCTTGGGCTTCACTGTCTGCCGCAGATGCTGGGGATTGTGAGCCATGCGGGCTGGAGCTGGAGCGGTGGCCATCTGCCGCACGCGGTAGGCTCCAAACAGTTCCCTCACGGCATTGCTGGATCCAGACCTTTCCCTCTTCTTCTTGCACGGCAGTTTCACTAAGAAACCTATGCCAGACATGGTAAGGTGGCTTAGTGCATGTTTCGGGTCATGGTGTTGCTGATACATGCTGTTTATAGTGCAGGTGGATGGGAGCACACAGTTTATGCGGCTATTAAGGTAGACGGCCAAAACACGCCCCCATAAATTTTCTCTTTTAAACACCGCTCCAGCCTTTTTTCTTCTGTAGTCTTGTACATTTTTCCCTTCTCTCTTCTCATGTAATTACTCATTATTCTACCCTTTCATACTCAGGTCATCTCTCAGTTTCACTTAATACTCATTTATTTAACTTGCAATCTTGTATGACCTTTTCCTCAACATCTTCACTTTCATAAATTTCCCCTCTTTTTCCTATTCCTCACATCCTCTATTTATTCATTATCTCATGTCTCATTGAGCCCCTCAGTTCTTCATTACTTATCAGTAGAGTCTTGTCTATAGGAGCACTTTGGGCAGCACCTCTCCAGTTTTTATGTTTTTATGTTTTATGGGGGAAAAAATATTTGAAGTAGTTTAGGACCACTAAGATTATTTCTCTGGCAGAAGGGGGTAAGCTAGATAATATGGGTAAATTTAGATTAAAATATTCCAACAGAGGGGGGCAGAGCCTAGCAAGAGAACGAGACTGACGCAAATAGATGGGCTCTTGGTACATACTGCTTATAAACCCGTTTTCCAACTAAACAAAGTGCTGCAAGGGTAGCCCACGGACCCATAGGGAATATGGGGAGAAAAAAAACAAAAAACAAAGATCGGATAAATCCAAAACCCGATATCGGCAATTTATTCCGGCAGGCGCAAGGGGCGCCTGCCTCGCTGAATACACAGACTCCTCGGACGACCTGAGCCTGGATGACTGCACTGGTGGTATGTTTGCTCCATTAACACAGCCGACCTCGAAAAACGGGCCACCCGACCCAGTCACCACAGAGACACTGCGACCATTTACAGCGCTTTTGAGGAAGAGCGGCATAGAATACAGATGGCGCACACCAAGGGCTCTGCAAGTCCAGCAGAATAGTTTGACTTACACAGTAACAGACCTGCATGGAGCGCAGGCGCTACTACCAACACTCGGCCTACCAGAGGACTCCCTAACTCCTTCAAGGCATCCAGAAAACTCCACCACGGCCCACCGCTGCGACCCAGCGAGGATTACACCGTTTGTGCCACAAAGAAGAAAACTAGAGGTTTACAACCACGTACTGAAGTTTGGGACTTACAGCCCCACTATTTCCCTAACCGCCCTAAGGACATCCACCAAGTTCCTTAGGTTTACTTTGGACTCAACCTTTACACTTTTATTTTCAGGATAATTCCAGTAATACCCGAGCACCCACTGCCTCGCAAGCCGAGACTCTTGAGCTCACTAAGAAAGCCCTGATTTTTTGAGCAAACAAATGCGGTTTGAAGTTGTTTCTATTTTTATGTTTTCACTTTCTTTTGATTTGCACTTTATGTTAACAAGCCGTACTGTACGTTACGCCCCACGAGCTGCAATGCCATGGACAAGACTCCACCCACATCCCAAACTGATACGCAGGGGTTCTCCCCCCCCCCTTAGCCTAGTCCAACTCACCCCCTGACAGAACAAGACACTGGAGGTGTAAACCCATATATCGACTGACAGAGAGCCTAGTTTAGCAGGGTTACCTATGCAGCCTTCACACCGGGCATAGAGCTCTGCTGCCACCCAGCTGAATTCATGTGACACATGAAAATGACTTCTGTCTTTTATTCTTGTGTGATGTTTTGACCTGTTTTCTGAACCTTTAATTGATTTCAATTCTTAGGCAACACCCTCCAGCCCATACATACAATCACTGCAGCAATTGAAGCCCTATATAGCAAGATCTCTACAAGAGACAGCGGATATAAAATCCCACACCGCTTGTAGTACAATAGATGCTGTGGTATATGCCTACATCACCATATGTTAACCCAATGATAACTATCTATTTGTTACTAACTATATGATCTTGATGTTATCTTTATTTTACTGTATTTATGTTTTGACCGTGCACCACTCTTGAATAAAAAAAAATAAAAATGTTTAATGTGCGCAGTTCTGCCTATATGCCTACACTGTTAAGCTAAATGTCAACACTTGTCTTGCTTTTGCTGTTGTGGCATAGCGAGCATGCCTCCTACTCTCATGCACTTCAAAAATAAAGAATAAAAAAAAAAAAAAAAAATTCCAACAATTATATATGTGTATCAAAAAAACTAGACAAGAATACAGTGTCTGGTTAGCTGTCTGGTTGGCTGTATGGAGGAATGTCTCCTGAACAGCGAGCAGCCAATGAATGCTTACTGTAATATAAAAAAAAGCTAGTGCTGCGCAGTCAGTAGTAACATACACCTCACCAGCATGTCTCCAATGTACAAAACAAGGGAGGGGTTGTCAGATCCCTGTCCAACCCCTCCGTGCCCCCAAGGTAGAGTTATAGGAACACTATAGGCACTTTAACAACTTCACTAGGGTCTCTTAGGACCTATTCCACCGGACGAGGTTGCAACTCTGTCCTTTTCAGGCAGGTATCATTACCTTTGCCTCTTATATTCCTCTCCCAGGCATGTATCAATAACTATCATGGCTAGCTCTTTCTTAACTCATCCCAGGAATCAGGGACCACTACAACCAGCCAACAGGTCCAAAAGTTATGTTACTGGGATCCCTGAATAACCCAAACCAATTAATTATTGGCTGTCTGGTGGCTGTGACAAGGTTAGTAAATTCCAGTGAAACTAACACCCAGTAAATTATTTTGGACAAGGACTTTGGAAACTTGTCCTTAAACATGTGGTGAAATCCATATAAATGCAAACAAACATACATTACTTGAAGAACAAGCAACATTTAATGGCTCAAATATTTATCACAATTATGCCTTTCCAAACTAGGAAAAGCAGAGATACACTGATGCAACTGGTCAGATGTTTGGAATGTCCTAATTTGCATATTGTGATTATACAAATCAATGCATTTTAAAGTATCACTAGCAAAGGGCAAAGGAGAGTCATCAAAAGTCTGAAAAAATCCACTTTTAAAACAAGGCTACCATAACTCTTCAACATGTCATGTCCAGCCCTCCTTTAAATGTTTATTTCTGCCCCTCATCCAGTACCCGTGGGTGGGGGCTGGCAGGGGACACTAGGTCCCCACATTCTATTAAATCGAGATGCCACCCACTACCTGTGGTTGGGGATTTGGGGGTATTATAATTAGAGCACCTGTCTATCTCTATGGATGGGGTCTGGGAGGGGACACTAGGTCTGCCACCGTTTAAAAGTAAGTAGTTATCTAGTCACTGTTTAGCAGGTTGGCTAGCAAGTGCGGTACAGCCACTACATGGTAAACCTTTGCGCCACGGCCAGAAGGCCAAAGATTAATGGTTGACCGAAATGTGATGAATCAACTAAAATTTTTACATAATTTGGTCAAACCAACTCTCTATATGTCAGTATTTTGAACTGAAAATAGATTTCTAGCAAAAAGTAAAGAAAAGAACAAAAAATATTTTTGTGTACATTTCTAATAGATATATCTGTATTCCAGTCCTGTGCAATCCATCACAGTGACCCAGGCAGTGTGGGAGGGATAGTTATGGGCATCCCCTTATTGTGCCCAACTATGTGTGTTATACCTCTTTGTTTTACTTAGCTCTATCTGTTATATAGGTATCACTGTAGTCTACCCAGCTCTGTGCATTTTATTGATATCCTTGTGTTGTGACCATCTCTCCATGTATTGTGTTGCTTTCTTCTAATTGTATCGGGTTCTTTGTATTGTATGGTTATCTCTGTATTGAACCTGGCTTGTGCATTGTAAGGGTTTCTCTGCATTGTACCCAGCTCTATGTATTGTATTAGGGCTATTATTAGAGGTTGCATACATGAGGTTAAGTGGACAGATGTCACCAGTCAAAAGAGTTAAGAGGCAAAATCCAAATTTCATGGGAGGAGTGTGGTTCCCCATCATCTTAAAACTTTAACAGCGACACTGCTATGCATGTCTCCCTTATATTCCAATTGTTTCATCTTCATTTCACCACCCTCTCCTAGTCCGTACCCCCAACCTACGAGATCAATGCTACTCTGCCTTCATCTCCCTCATATCTCCCACCTTCATTACATCTCAACCCTTACTATTAGTGGCATTAGGAGCAGAGAAATTAGAGCAGTTTATTCTCCTGTCACAGATCCTTGCTGTGTGTGTGACAACTCAGGGATGCCTGTTTATGAACTGACAGCCGTATGATATTATATCTTCTCCAGGTGGTTCTTGTCCCCTCCATTTAAATAAGTGGTTCTTGTCCCCTCCATTTACACTCATAGAAAGTGCAAGTTTTTGAGAGAAGTCTTCAGAGCTGCCACTGCATTCACTTCCAGCAATAGTAGAATAGATGACTAGAAGATATATTTTGGGCATATTGTAGTTACTCTATCACTAAGGGGCACCAGTAGAACTAAAATGAATAAACAGAGTGGCTGTTGGCAGCAAAAAGACATCTGGCAAGACACATGTGACTTTTGGGTCATGAACTGGTCTCTAAATTTGACCATTAATTGTATTTAGTGAATAACTTACTTGCTTTATCATGGGCAATATGACAAAGTCATGTATTAATATGCTAATCATTTAATCTATACATTATATCAGCAAATATATAGCTTGTATTCACACGTTACCGCTTTTGAGATTTCATATATGCCTCTAAGTAACTCAGAATTCTTTGCAATCTGTGCATTGTTAAAGTATCCTCTGCTTGAAATGTGATTCAGATTGTTTCCCATCAGGTGTCACTCTTATGTCGTATAATATAGTATATCTATAGCATCAATATATAATGAAAAAAAGTTTCCCTCTTATTTTGGTCCTTAAAATTTAACATTTATAAATAGTAACCTATGCTTCATACCAGTGATTATAATCAATGATGCAGGTTGTCCATTAAAAAAAAACTTAATAATAATAATTTAAAGGGGAAATGTCACATCTAAGGATTTTTAATTATGTCTACTTTGAATATAGCAGGTATGTATTTTTGAGATGTAAAACATAAAATTAAATATACAGATCCACACCTCTTTAACTTGCAATTGGGTGCATATATATTAGCTCCCTGTTATTGTTGCTAACTTTTCATTGCTAAAAAATGTAGATCATGCTATCTTTAGTGTACCTATGATCTTAATTTTAATAATGACATGAGGTAAATATTTTTTCCCAAACATAGTAGAGAACAATTCCTAAGAAACTGTCAGGATTACTAGTTACAGAATTACAGGATACTTGCCGAGGTCAGGGACATAGAAAGAGACACAATAATGAGGAAAAGCCAGAAGTCAAGGATACCAGAATACAGGGAAGTCAAACGAAGCCAAAGTCAATAACCAGAAAAAAACTATCAGGAACGCACTCTCGGACAACCATTAAGGGAAACCATTGAGCAATGAGCTGAAGAAAGAGATGAGCTTAAATAATTGTGGATCCTATTGGCCGTAACCGGATTTTGACCCCAGAACATCTGTGTGTGTCTTTTGCGTGACGTCACACACACGTCAACATCATCCATGCCGTGGGCAGACATGGGGCTACTAATTGATGTAGATCCACAGGGGCCAGTGTCCATTAACATGTTGCAGGGGTCAGACATATTAAAGCATGGCCACTGAACTGCACAACTGCACTTGTTGGCAAGGCAATCATTATTGATGTCGCAAGGTGAGGATGAACATGTTAAATTATCCCCCACCTGAAGGCCGGCCACCGGGTGGGCAGGACCAGGCTTGAGGCGATATTTGGTGTGAAAAGAGTGTACCTTGTGGCAAGCATGAATGTCAGAAGCTAGAACCCAAGAACGCTCGGTAGGCCCATACCCCCTCCAATCTACCAAATACTGCAATGAACCACGAGAAAATCTGGAATCGATTATGGAAGAGATCTCATACTCCTGTCCAGAAACAACCACCGGAGAAGGGGGAATACTTCGGGTAGTATACCTATTGCAAATAAACGGTTTGAGCAAGGACACATGAAAGGTGTTGGGAATACATAAAGAGGCAGGAAGCGCCAGAAAATAGGAGACAGTATTAATCTTCCTAATGATACGGAAGGGACCAAGGAATCTGGGAGCAAATTTCATACTAGGAACTTTTAATTTAATGTTACGCAAAGATAACTACACCCTCTCACCCACTTGGTAAACAGGGTTGGCACCCCTCCATTTATCAGCATAAAATTTCAACCGATCAGCCGCAGTTTTAAGAACAGAGTGAACCTTGGTCCAAATATCACGAATAGAATAGCAGGAATAGCCGTGTCAGAGAATACAGCCGGCAGAACAGTAGGATGACAACATTATTCACAAAGAAATGACTATGTCTAGAAGAATCAAGATTAGCATTGTTTCTAGCAAACTCGGCCCAGGGTAGAAATTTAGACCAATTATCCTGCGTGCTATTAACAAAACAACGCAAATACACTTCTAATGACTGATTAGCCCTCTCAGCCGTGCCATTGGTTTGGGGATGGTAAGATGAAGAAAATGACAATTCAATGCCCAACTGTTTATTGAAAGCCCTCCAAAACTGAGACACAAACTGAGAACCTCTGTCAGAAACAATATTGTGAGAAATGCCATGCAGTCGGACAATTTCTCGCACAAAAATAAGAACTAGGTCTTGAGAGGAAGGCAGTTTCTTGAATGGAACAAAATGAGCCATTTTAGAAAAATAGTCAACCACCATGAGAATGGTGGTATAGCCCTTAGAACTGGGAAGTTTCATGATGAAATCCATGGACAAATGGGACCATGGAACACTAGGTACAGGAAGTGGCTGCCACAACTCACAAGGAAGCTTATGAGGGACCTTGGAAACTGCACAAACTGAACAGGCCTGCACATATTCCTTAACATTGCTCCTGAGAGAATCCCACCAAAATGATCTCATGATTGCGGAAACAGATTTATTGATGCCCGGGTGTCCAGCAGTTACATTGTTGTGGAATACCCTCATGACATTCTCTCTTTCACCCAATGGAACAAACAATTTAGCTGGTGGTTTATTGCATGGTGCCTGAGACTAAGCCTCCATTATAGCACCAAGCAAAGGAGAAGACAGTGAAAGGACAGTGGAAGCGATGATACACTCAGGTGGCACAGGAGGGGATGTCTTGTATTCCTATATAGAGTCAGTATCAAACTGTCTAGATAAGGCTTTCACGTTCTTGGGACCAGGTCTGTATGTTATAAGAAAGTTAAAGCGAGACAGACATAAAGACCATCTAGCCTGTCTAGAAGACAGTTGTTTAGCATCCCCTATATAAGCCAAATTCTTATGGTCAGTGATGATCAAAAGGGGATCCTTGGAACCTTCCAAAAGATGTCGCCACTCTTTAAGCGCTAGGAATATGGCCAACAATTCTCTGTTGCCAATATCATAATTGTGTTCAGAGGGAGACAGCTTTCTAGAAAAGTACCCACGTGGATGCAAAGGGGTATCTTGGCTCTCCCTTTGAGAAAGAACAGCCCCTACCCCAGTTTCAGAGGCAACAGCCTCCAGTATGAAGGGTTTACTGGTGTCAGGATGTATTAATATATCGGCAGAAGCAAACCTTTGTTTAATCCTCGGTCAGGCGCAATGTGAGTAAGAACAGGATCGGGCGCATTGTGCCACTTTTACAAAAACAAACTTTTTACTCAGATAAAAACATGTTTATTATTCCATTTGCTCTACAACATTGGTGAAAACAATTTCTGAGCATTTATTACAATAAAAAGTAGCATGTTCCATACATAATGCACGTTTACACTTGCTGCACTCATATCTTGATAAGCGACGTCGTCCGCTATCCATAGTGCATGTAATGCACCTTCTTCTCTTGCTAGGCGTTTCCAAAGTTTCCTCTTTATCTTCTTCTACATTTTCACAATTACGAAATAATTTCAGTTTTGATTGAATATGCAGCGGAATGCCGATTGTTTTTTCACTTCGTCTTTGAAGTTCATCTAACGTAAGTTTGTGAGAAAGCTGCTTCAGAAATAGACGCCTCTTTATTGGTTTCAAATCATTTCCCAGATAAATTATCTGCAAATTTATGCCAGCAACATTAAACATTGTGAAGAATATATTCATAGGCCAACGTTTTATGTTCCTTGCAACGCTGAATGTAGCACGCATTTTGTCAACATTATCTACTCTTCCCTTTGTGGAATTGTAAAATGTAATTATCAATGGTTTCTTTTTCTCGCCTGTTTCTGAATTAAGAGATTTATCGTGATGAAAGCTGGACAAGGATAACAGTTTTGTTCTTCTTCGGTACGTATGATACTAATGTAGTACCGCGATTGAATTCAAAGCTACTTGAATACACTTCCCTAGATTTCGTTGTGACAAATTCAGGTGGCAGCTCTCTTTTGTTTTTCTTTACTGTGCCAACGTAGGAAAGTTTCATCTCTTTCAGTTCTTCCACTAAATCCAGGGCTCTATAAGCTTCAGCCAAATATAATGTACCTATGAACGCTTTTATTTCAATTTCATCAGCAAGTTTGGCATCTCGTTCGCGTCCATATTTATTTTTGATAATATTTATATATTGGTTAGTATATTTTACAATGATATCCAGAATATCTCCAGTGAATAAGTATTTCCAACAGTCAACTGGAGATTTCGATAACTTTGCGGCGCCTATAACACCTGGAACTGCTTCAACAAATTATGAGGCATGGTGCGATTTTTCTTGTTGGGAATATCTCGATACCATTACTGGACTTTTTCCGTGAAAATATGAAGCATTATCTGTGCTGTCGTCATCGCTGAATTCTTCATCGTTTTGTTCTCATTCAGAACTCTCAATGCATGCTTCCATGTTATCTTCAGTCACGCTATTGTCGCTTTCATCTGAATCTTCAAAAATATTTTCATCAGCTGATTCATCCTCTAGCATTTTCATCATATCCTCTACATCATTCGGATTATTGAAATGGAAAATTCTCTTTGAGTTGTCCATTTTTATTGCCGTATCTACAAAGAAATAACAAAAATAGCATCATCGGGCGCAATTTGCCTGAGAGGAACATCGTGCCTCATTATGGAGTTGAACATTATAACATTGAAAAACAATCAGGTATGGCATTAATATGCCTGAATCAATTAGAACAAACTACTGAGGTGGCTGGGTGGTAATGAGCGCTCGCTTTGGTAGGACAAAACAACAAACATTGGCTGTGCCTGTTGGATCAGTTGCGCCTGACCGAGGGTAAAGAAGTTCAAAGGCTTCTCTAGCTTCCTTAGACCATACCGTACAGCTAACCCCATTATGTGTCATATTGGTGATGGGGGCTATTACAGAAGAGAACCCCTTGATAAATCTTCTGTAATAGCTCACAAACCCAATAAACCTTTGGATGGCCTTTAGTCCGTTAGGAAATGCCCAATGTATAACAGCCTCTAGTTTCTTAGGGTCTATCTGAAAACCAGAGGCAGAAATGATATACCCCCAAAACTGTACTTCAGTCTGATCAAACAAGCATTTTTCCAGTTTGCAATAAAGTTTATTTTCCAGTAAAGTCTGCAAGACCTGTTTGACATTTTTGTGGTGGGTCTGAAGGTCAGGGGAATAAATAAGGACATCATCCAGGTAAACCAGGACAAATGAGTAGATATAGTCTCTGAGTACATCATTGATAAAGTCCTGGGATACGGCCAGGGCATTGCATAGCCTGAAGGGCATAACAAGGTACTCATAGTGCCCACATCTAGTATTAAATGCCATCTTAGACTCTTGATTTTCCTTAATTCTTACCGAATTGTATGCACTCCTGAGGTCAAGTTTAGTAAAGATCTTAGCACCCTGGAGTCTGTCAAACTTGGAAATGAGGGAAATGGGATAAGCATTCTTAATGGTACAATAATCCGTTTTCCCACTGAAACCGTTCCTGACCTAAGTCTTCCTGGTGCTTCTCGGCTGCTCGTCTGTATCCCCTAAGGTGGGATCCTTCCTTTTCAAAATCTTGGGGGGTGCCCCAGTAGGGAGCGGGGTTTATGGCCAGGGTCGGGGTATCAGTTCCTATCTAAGGTTCCTGAGAGTTTGTGGTCTCCATCACTTGAGTCTGCTGGTGTGCCGTTACAGGCAAAGCTCCCTCCTGGGCTGGAGGGACAAACTGAGAGGTCAAACATCCCAAGTCATTTCCTAGGAGCACCTCCACCAGCAAGTCTGGCATAATCCCCACTTCCAGGGATTTAGCTCCGGTGCCCTAGTCAATGGAGCCGGGCAGTGGGTAATTTGTGGATAACCCCCCGCTACTCGGACACCCACAGTGCATCCGGTGTGTTGGGACAGCTTGACCCGGTGTGGTTGCACCAGGGTGATGGTAGCTACACTGTCTCTCAGGCCTCTAGCCTCTTGTCCATTTAGTCGGATGATCTGACGATGATGGGCCCTGTTGTCGCCGGCTGCCTGTACTGGGTTTACCTCATGTAGTACAGACCATTGTTCAGTAGTGTCCTGAGTCGAATAAGATAAATAACCCCCTTGTGGTTCTTTATTATAGTCCTCCTTGAGGCAATGTGCTGCTGCTCTAGTCGGTGGTGCAGGTTGTCATCCCCACTTGTCCGCAGTGCGCTGTGGGCAGTGTGGTTTGATGTGCCCGATTTTGCTGCATCCATAGCACATAGAAGCTGTCTTCCAATATCCCGGAGTGGTTGGTGCAGCGTTTGATGTAGTCGGCTTAGGTGGTACTGTGGTTGTTGGGGTGTAGGTAGAAGGCCAGGGTACCAGGGGTGCCCTGTTGCTCTCCATCCATCTGCTATCGTGGAATTTGTCTGCTAATCGGGCCGCCTCTTCCACCATCTGAGGCTTGCGGTCTCGAACCCAGTCTCTAACCTCTGGTGGAGTATAACCATAAAATTGTTCCAGAAGCAATAATTGAAGGGCATCCGCCAAAGTGGTTGCTTGGCACCCCTGCATCCAGTTGCGGGTAGAGCTTTGCATGCAAAATGCCCATTCCGCATAGGAGTCTCTGCCAGCTTTTCTAAGACCCCTGAATTTCTTTCTATATGCCTCTGGTCTGACGGCATAGCGGGCCAGCAATATTTCCTTTACCTGGTCATAGTTCTTTACCTCCTCGTCTGGCACAGCTCTGTATGCTTCGGCTGCTCGTCCTGACAGTTTGCTGCTCATTATCGCAGCCCAGCTGTCTTTCTCTAGGTTCTCCAATGTACACTGCCGCTCAAAATCCTGCAAATAACTGTTGATGTCCATTTCGCCATCTGTAAATGCTTTAAATGCAGCCTAGTTAATTTTCTGTGCCTGTCCATTAGCAGATCTCTGCAGCGCTATCACATTCTCTGGTTGAGTTCTTGTCTCCTGAACTCGGGCGTTCTGTGCTTGTGTCACTTGTGCCATAATCTGCATAATAATATCCTGCGATGGATTGGGCCCCAAAATATTGAGTCTCCATCTTACATCTTTTTGGAACTCTGGTTCCTCTGTAAACTCCATTGTAGCGTTGCTGGTTCTGTCGGCTATTATCGTGGCTTTCAGTTTGTTGCTTGACACTATGGCTCAAGCTTCCAGGAGTTCCTTTAGTGTTGTTCGCTTAAGCCATTCGTATCTGTGGGCCATTCACTTCTCTTTTTGGTTCAGAATATCCATTCGGGAGAAAATCCCGTCGCTTGCCACCAGTGTAACGGATCCCCTATACTCCGGCTGAGTATATCCGTGCAGAATCTCCCGAAATCCCAGTGTAGCAGAAGGTGTAATGAATTATAGCTCCCAATCCCCCAAACATGAGCCAAGACTTCATGAAGGGGTAAAACGATCTGTTTAATGGTGGCAACAGCTTGGCCTTTTATGCAAGTCCTCCAGCAAGGGATACTCCCACATGGACCTTGTGGAGGACTGGGACACAATTACAGTAACCAAACATACAGTTACAATGTAAAACACTCCCACATAAACAGTAAAATCCCTCCTCTCTATCCTGGAGATAATTGGGTTAAGTGGCCATAGTAAACTCAATTATCTCCAGGTACAGAAAATATTTCCAAGTTAAAACTTTCCCAAAACACATTAAAATACATAAATCATCTTTCACATAACTGAAGCCCATATTCGACATATCCCCAGATAGCTTGGATCTGAGCGCTCAATATATCCGAAAAGCATTCCGATCCCACGAACATAGTCGAATCGCCATGGAGTTAAAGGGTTTTCACTGACCGTTATGAATAAGTCTGTCCAGAATTAGTTCCATGCTTTTAGCTATAAGGGTCGGTCTAGTTCATGAGTTTTTAGCAGAACAGAAAGTGGGAAAATCAGCAAAAAGGTGAATACATCTCCTTGCTCATAATATAGTATAGCTTAGTAGATTTAGTCGAACAAATCGTCGAACCAGGTTCTCATAGCTTGCCGCAATTGGAAGCAGGTGTTCATGTGTTTTGACTGGTGGTCGGGTCGTCGAGTAGCTGTCTCAGAGTTCCATGCATTCAACGACCAAGTCCCGCTGCCTGCGTTCGTGCGACAAGATGGCCACCGTTTTCTCCAC
The DNA here is from genome assembly GCA_933207985.1 of Pelobates cultripes. NCBI lineage: Eukaryota > Metazoa > Chordata > Amphibia > Anura > Pelobatidae > Pelobates > Pelobates cultripes. The sequence goes on along the minus strand of OW240914.1, from coordinate 230,971,556 downwards.
CACGTGGCGTTCGACTATACGAATGGTGGCCACATAAAGAGAACACTGCATTCTTGTGATTTGTTTCACGTTAACAAGCCAGGAGGGTGATCGTTGTTCGGTGATTTGGTCGGTAAACGAAATGTCCGAACAGCATATGAAAAGGGCATTGGTAATACAAAACAGTGGGTTTTGTCATAGTGATAAACTCATTTAATTTTTTAGGTAGTTCTTTGTCAGCAATCTCATCTAGAATTGCTTTGGAAAATCCTTTTTTAAATGCAGAGATTAACCTGCTATTAGTCCAGTCTACCTCAGAAGCCAAGGTGCGGAATTCTATGGCATAATCTGAGATAGACCTGTTCCCTTGTTTGATATGCATTACGGCAGTGGAGGCGTCATCCTCCCTGCCTAATGGTTCAAATGTTAATTCCTGGTAATTGTGTGCAATACTCCTATTACTCTGCCATAACGGATTGGCCCAAGCTAAGGCTTTACCTTTAAGTTGGTTCATTAGGTAACCAATTTTAGCTCTATCCGAAGGAAAAGATCCCGGTGAGGCCTCAAAGTGGTATTCGATTTGATTCAAGAATCCCTGGCATTCTTGAATCTTACCTTCAAAATGCGGGTGAGGAGATAGGGAGATAGTAGGTGCCTTGTGTACTATGGTTGGAAGTACACTAGGCGGAGGTGACATGATTAGAGAAATCTCAGGCTGAAGAAGCACTGTACAAGTAAGCAGCGTACTGAAAGCCTGGGCAAATTGATCCATACGGTGATCATTCTCCTCTAGCTTTCTCTCGCAAGCTGTTATGTGCTGACACAATTCTACAGGATGTATGGTCATGTCGTAATGTCAGGATTACTAGTTGATCCAGCACGTAGAGCTGTGTCACACTTTGTACTAATAGGTAACGTCTTACCAGGCCTTAGAATGGCCAGACTTAACATACCAGAGAATAGTCAGAATACTTGTCGAGGTCAGGGACACAGAAAGAGACACGAGGAGGGAAAGCCAGAAGTCAAGGATACCAGAATACAGGAAAATCAAAGAAAGCCAAAGTCAATAACCAGAAATAAACTATCAGGAACGCACTCTCGGACAACCACTAAGGGAAACCACGACAGGGCAATGAGCTGAAGAAAGAGATGAGCTTAAATACCCCTCTTGTGGATCCTATTGGCCGTAACCGGCCTTTGACCCCAGAACATGCGCGTGTCTTTTGCGTGACGTCTTGCACACGTCGAGGTCGTCCATGCCGTGGGCAGACGTGGGGCTACTAATTGATGTAGATCCGCAGCGGCCGGCGTCCATTAACAAGCTGCAGGGGTCAGACATATTAAAGCATGGCCGCTGAACGGCACTACCGCACTTGTTGGCAAGGCAATCATTATTATTGTCGCAAGGTGAGGATGAATATGTTACAGAAACAAAGGAGAGAAGAAAAAATGGGGGGGGGAGGGGAATATTCGCCTTCTATCATTATTAAAATTAAGATTATGGGCACACTAAAGATAGTATAATCTACAATTTTACAACATGACAGGAGGCTTCATATTTTGCTATTTTACAGAAAAGTGCAAAAGAGAAAAGTGCAAAAGAAGCATGAGGAGAAGGACGCAAATACAATTTTCTGCATATGTCCTCCCGAGACCAGTCCATGGACCTAACATATCACAGAGGGAAGCTCCTGCTGAAAGAGCCCGAAAGGCCACCACATCCTGAACCGAGTGTGCTTTCAAAGTAGGAGCCATGGCGTCAAGGACAGCCAGTAGGAACGGAAATCTCAGACCACACCATATTAAAAGAATGTAAAGATGATATGATAACATGATACAAATATATTTGGGGCCAATACAAACCATTGACTAACTATAGGACATAAGTTCATGCATTTAGACTAAAAGAAAGAAGATTTAGTCTAAGCAAAGGAAAAGTTGTTTTTTTTTACAGTAAGAACAATAAGCATGTGGAACTCCCTGCCTGAAGAGGTGGTTTTATCAGACTTTATACAGAGGTTTAAATAACAATTGGGTAAATAGTTGCAAAAACATAATATACAGGGATATAATTTTAATTAGTGGGGCAATAGCTTCTTTATCCAAGGAGATATCTGACTGCCATTGTGGGGTCAAGAAGGGATTTTTCCCTAGCTTATTGCAAAATTGGATGCCCTTCAGACTGTTTTTTTTTGCATTCTTTTGGATCAACAGCAAAAACATATGTGAGAAAGACTGAACTTGATGGACACATGTTTCATTTCAACTATATAACTATGTTACTACGTAACTTCCCAAACTCTAACAGATGTGACAGGAAGTTTAAGACAGAAGGAAAATGGTCTGTAAAGGTATCTCTTTCCAAACACAAACTACAGCAAAAGTTCCAATTCTGAAATGTAATACCTTTTTGTACCTGGTGCCCAGGAGTTCCAAAGAAGCTGCTTGCCATCAGTGATAGACTACTAACATTCCAAGCCCTCTGGAAAGAGTCCAAGCCACTAATTGCAGGTGGTCCGATAATATGAGCGGGCGAGAATTCCCCCGAGGGACAGTGAGAGGATGTGGAAACAATGGGAGGAGAAGTGGATACTAGCATGACAAATCCAGAAGATCCAGGAACCATGCCTGACTCTGCCAGAATGAAGTTATAAATACTAGAGAGACTCATTGACAATGGACTTGGGAATCATGGTGTTGGCTGGATCTGATAGCCAGCTAAAGAACTTCATAACTACAAGAGCCTGTCACTTATTCCCAGCTTATATAGAGAGGAATAGGAGTGAGGAGGAGGTGGCAGACACCACACAGGCAGCAGAGGATGATAAGGTGGCACAGGTGGCTGTCTTAGGTTGCACTGACTCAAGGGATGCAAAAATGTCCAAGTGACTTGCGGGAGGTGGAAGCACAGAGAATCCCTCTCCCGCCATTGACTCTCTGTAGCAATGCCCTTGATACTAATGACTAGTTACTAATTTACCGAGCTAGCTGAGTGATGGAAAAAAAAAGGTGGGGGGTTCCAGCAATGGGAACAGCAAGGAGCAGCCACGACCAATGTCTCCATGAGTTAAAAGCCGCTAGGATCTATGACATCATATCCTGACAGCCGAGCACTGTGGAGAGAGAAGGAAAGCTTCTACAGTGCAGTTACACGTAGTGGGATCTCTTTTTTTACAATGATAATAAACAGTAAGTGTGTGTGTGTGCTGGCAGCCTTAGGCCTCGGGGGCAAAACCAGTCAAGTGGCCCATTGCACCACCAAATCAGTTCACCATCCATGCCCACCTTTTCCTGGTTTTATAACGGATATTGATGTAATGCTAATCAGTAGCTCTTTGCCATACCCGCTCCATCACGGCTCTGAATTTCAATGTTGTCAGAGCGCAGGCTGAGAATCTCTGAGCCTGTGCTTTGACTCACTAACTGAGCGCCGGAACCACGAGGGAGAGACTATAATCTGACTGCACCTACTGCTGGTGTGCACCTGTGGACCAACAGCGAATCGTTTAAATTGAATATGCTGGTGTACCCAACTTGTGAGCTGTGTTGGCCGCCGGGCGCTTCTGTTGTCATGGCACCCTGCGTGACCGCACAGCGTGCACACTCCAATGGCTGGTCCTGCTGACACACACTGACGTTACTACTTAGAAATCCCTCAATATTAATACAGACATCAGAGTAAACACCAATAAATTGTGGAAACAGAGCTGATCCCCCCAAATTTATAAAGATTTGCTTAGTGGATTTGTTGTAAGATTAAATCATGCCTCCTCCTCTCTCTCTCCCATGCACTGCTCTGTAGGCTGGGAGGAAGTGAAGAGTAATCACATTCTCCCAGCACAGCGCCACCTGTGGCTGCATGGGGAACAGCTGTTTAATGTAATGCTTGCAGGACAGCCAGCTGCCGCAGAACCTCTTTGTTTCCGTCTCTGGAAAGGGCTCCAGGCCTTGCTTGTTGTGAGTGTGAGCCACTGTAAATTAGGGACAGAGGGCACTTGCACTGCGGTAAAGATGGGTCTGGGCAGGAGGAGAGTGCAGTGCAATCAGTGCACTCCCCTCCTGTGTAGACTGGTGCACCTGCCCAGGATCAGAGCCGGTGCAAGGATTTTTGCCACCCTAGACAAAAGAAAAAATTTCCACCCCCCCATGTGACATCACAATGCCCCACCCATATGATCTGCCATAGGAACTAAGGCCAGTGCTGCACACAGTGTGTGTTTACATTAAAAAGCCTGCAGGGACCGGCTATAGACACCAGAACCACTTCATTAAGCTATAGTGTCCCTTAATGTGAGGTAAATTATAGATTAGTGTCACTAATAATATACTAGATTGCCTACTTACAACCAGATGAGGATGATGATGGGCTGCAGTTTGGCTCCACTGGTCTGGTGTAGAACTGGAGGCTGTTTGCAACTGTGGTCACAAAATTCAATGTTCTGGGAGAATTGGAAGCAGCTCCATTTTTTTGGGGCCCCTTACACAGCTCAAGGTCTGGGCCCCAGGGCCTCACAGTGAGTATGCCCATAAGGCCCACTCATAAGTCCATTATATGTTCCACCCACCCATGGGTTCGCTCACAGGGAGTGGAGTGTGTAGGGGATGTGTTATGTGTTATTGTAGAGGATCTAATATGTGTGCGTATGGTATGTAGTGTATAGGGATACCAGTTTGTGTAGGTGATGCAGTGCATCACCTGTCATTCTGAGTGTTATGCACAGGCAGAACTTCAGAGAATGACAGTGTGGAAGCAACCTGCTGTATATCATTGGCAGAAACATAAAAAACTTCCTTTACCTCATTGCAAGCCAAGTCATTTTTCCCTAGATGGACAAGTACATCCAATTCCCCTTTCTGCTTTGCTAGCTCAACAATATTACAAATATGTCTCCTGTCTCTATGAGCAGTAGCTCCAAAAAGACATCTAACAAGGCCAATATTGTCCACCTCCACACCTCTTATGATAGAATCCCCCAACAATAGCTGCTTTCTATCAGGCCTTTTAAGTAATTTTTGTCATTGCCTACAGTCTTGCACAACTTTTGCATAGAGGATGGTGGTTCCACAAACTCTGTGCCTGAGCCTATCTCCATAACACCACTACACTCTGTGTCTGTGCTTGTCTCCATAACAACACTCCACTCAGGGCCCGAGCCTGTCTCCATAACACCACTACACCCGGTGCCTGAACATGTCTCCATAACACAACTACACTCGGTGCCTGAGCCTGTCTCTACAACATCACTACACTCAGTGCCTAAGCCTGTCTCCACAACACCACTACACTAGGTGTCTGAGCTTTTCTCCATAACACCACTACATCAGTGCCTGAGCCTGTATCGATAGCACCACTACACTTGGTGTCTGAGCATGTCTCCATAACACCACTACACTCATAAAGTGCTGAAAATTAATTATGTTAAGCAACAGACTGTGCAATATGCCTTTTATCCACAACTCTAAGTCTACCAGATCCTACAGTAATCCATCTGCCATTCCTAGGATGTCTCTGCGGCAGAGACTTTGCAACAGTTCCAGCCTGAGTTTGTTTAACGGATAATTTACAAATCTTAGACTTCAAAAATACAATCTCCTGGGGGCGTGGCCTGGCAGCGCGCGAACATGGACGCGTAAGCTCCCAGCTCCGACGAGGGTGATCAATTATCCAGCGAGTAAACGAGCCTGAACTGCCTAATTCAGCCAGAAACTATAGCGGTAAGCGGCAGAGACACACAATGTCCTTACGAACAATGAAAAAACCCAAATTGCGCCAGTCAGAGCTGCAAATCCAAGCGCTCAAGCCACCCAGGAACCGGGCCCAAGATGGCGGCGACGGCCCCACACCCCCAGCAGCATGCTCCGATCGGAGTGACAGCACATCTATTTCCCTGGGGAATTTGGCACCGGCCTCTGAATCCTCCATGCACAGAATGCTGCAGGAGCTGCAGCACAACTTACAAAACAAATTCAGTAAGCTAGCCAGAGATGTTAGGGCTGATGTTAAGGCCATAGGGGAGCGCACAAATATTCTCGAAGTGAAAACTGAGGAAATCATAGAAGCACATAACAACCTGGTAGAGGCCTATGACTCCTTTGGAGCCAAAATTGACCTCCTGATTGCAAAAGTGGCGGACCACGAAGACCGCAACAGAAGGAACAATATACGCCTGAGAGGCATACCGGAGGACATTAAGCCAGCAGAATTACATGGTTTCGCGATAAAACTATTCCAAACAATGTGTCCGGATCTTCCGGAAGCAGACCTGCGCCTAGACCGCATACACCGGCTTCCCAAGCCAAGATTCCTCGCAGCCTCCGTGCCAAGGGATGTACTCACTAGGATACATTATTTTACCTCCAAAGAATGTATCATGAAGGCAGCAAGATATAGGGATGGCATCCCAGAAGAATATGCTGGCATACAGCTCTTCACAGATTTGTCAGCCACGACGCTAGCTAAACGCAGGGAAATGGCACCGGTCACTAAAGCGTTGCGGAACGCTGACATACCTTACAGATGGGGCTACCCCACTCGAATCATTGTCAAGAGGAACGGAATGGAGCACCAAATCCATAATGCCAGCGCAGGCATCCAAATGCTCAAGGAGTGGAACCTTTTTTTTTCTCCTGTATACCTCAGATTACCTCCAGTTTATATCCAGAATATCTCAGCACACACTTTGAAGCAGCACTCTCCAGAATATCTACAAGCACACACTTTGAAGCAGCACTTAGAGGCAGCAACCAAGCTAATGTCTACAACCCTTAAATAACTCCTAAGAGCACCACCCACTAGGAATGTTAAACACCTAGGTGTGCCTATGCTTATTTGCAAACAATAGCTAATTAACCAACAATCAATAGCAAACTCCTAGCTAATCAAATCAAATACCTTACCAATTACCAACAGGAAATTAAACCTTGTGAAATCAGTAACCTTTTCCTATAGACGACTCTTACCTGTAACAGTAAAAAGAATATCTTGGAAAAATCTTAGACAGTTGAAGAATCAGTAAAATGTCCAAGCACACACTTTCAAGCAACACTTAGAGGCAGCAACCACGCTATCTCCCCCATAATCCCATTCTCAGCCCCTACCTCCCCCCTCTCAGTATCTATCTCTCCCATCACAGCCCTATCTCCCCTATAATCCCATCACAGTCCACATTTCTCCTATAACGCCCATAACAGCCCCTATGTCCCCCATCACTGCCTCTATCTCCCTATCACAGCTCCAATCCCCCTCATCACAGCCCCAATCCTCCTCACCTCAGCCCCATTCCCCCTTCCATTTCTTGCCTTCACAGCCCCATTTCCCCTCAAGAGCCCCAATGCCCCCATAATTCCCATCATAGACCCTTATCCCCCTTATCACAGCCTTATTCCCACACTACTGCACCATTTCCACATCATAGCCCTTATCCGCATGCTTGTGATTGCATGTATGACTCTCTGTGTCTGTATGTCTCTGTATTACTGTCTCTGTATATCTCTACATGTCTGCATGACTGTCTTTATGTCTCTATATGACTGTATGCCTGTGTATGTATGTCTCTGTATGCCTGTGTCCGTGTGTCTCTCTATGACCGTAGTTCTGTGTTTGTATGACAGTGTATCTGTATGTGTAGATTGTATGGCTATCTTTCAGTATTATTGGATTTGTTTGATTGTACACCTTTTACGGCTGTGTGTCTGTACATCTTTGTGACTGTGTGCCTGAATGGTAATGTCTGTGTGCCTTTTATGAATGTGTGTCTGTATATCTTTGTGACTGCATGCCTGAATAACTATGTTTGTTTGCCTGTATAGTTGTGTGTTTGAATGTTTGTGTCTTTGTGCATGTATATATTTTTGCCTACAAAAAAAAGGGCTGGGGGAAGGGACACACAAGTGTGGGTTGTAAGAGACACACAAGGGGGTGTAATACACACTAAAGAGGGGGTAAAATACATTAAAGGGGGTTTAGGACACAAAAGGGGTAAAACTCAAAAGAGGGGATATAAATCACTACAGGTGGTAAGAAATTCAAAAGGTGGGTTACGGGACACAAAAGAAACTTCTTGAACTATATTTTTACCACTTACAAGCTACACACTATATGGGTATGGGATGATTACTTATGATAAGGTTGAAGTGTATACTACTAGCAAATACCAGCTAAGGGGTGCCATCTATTTTAACACTTGGGAACTGCAAAACATTGCAGAGTGGATGGATTATTGGGAGGGGCTGGGGATGACCCAGAGGTCATGGTCCATGTTGGTACCAATGACAAAGTAAGAGGAAGATGGAAGGTCCTAAAGAATGATTTCAGGGAATTAGGTAGCAAACTTAAGAAAAGGACCTCCAAGGTGGTATTCTCTGAGATATTACCTGTGCCACGCGCTACAGTGGAAAGGCAGCGGGAGATTAGAGAGGTCAATGCGTGGCTTAAGTCTTGGTGCAGGAAGGAGGGTTTTGGGTTTTTAGAGCACTGGGCCGACTTTGCGATTGGGTACAACCTTTATAGTGGTGATGGATTGCACCTAAACGGGAGAGGGTCTGCAGTGCTGGGGGATAGGATGGCTAGAAGGTTGGAGGAGATTTTAAACTAGTAGTAGGGGGGAGGGTCATAGCAATCTACAAAATGGAGATAGGACAGAAAGGAGATGGGCTTTAGCACAGTATAAGGGGGGTGGAGACGGGGGGAGGGGCAAGCTCAGAACAGAGAAGCTGTGTAATGTTGAAAATTCACAAAATATACAAGTGACACATAATATTAAATGTATGCTTACTAATGCAAGGAGCCTAAATAACAAAATGGGGGAACTAGAGGCATTAGCATACACTAAACAATATGATATAATAGGCATAACTGAAACATGGTGGGATGAGACACATGACTGGGCAGCTAACTTAAATGGGTACATGTTATTTAGGAAGGATAGGAAAAACAAGAAGGGTGGTGGGGTATGTTTGTATGTCAACCATGATTTAAAGCCAAATGTTAAGCAAATGGAATGCGAGGAGGATAATGTGGAAGCTTTATGGGTAAATATCTGCTTGGGGGGAAAGAAGGGAAACCAACTATTGGTTGGGATATGTTATAAACCACCTAATGTTAATATTGACGAGGAACAACAGCTGTTTGAGCAAATTGAGAAAGCTGCAAATCTGGGTAACACTTTAATTATTGGAGATTGTAATTACCCGGATATAAATTGGAACAGAGGGACTAGTACCTCAGCAAAGGGAATTAGGTTTTTAAACTTGTTAAATGACACCTTCATGTCACAACTTGTACAAGCACCAACTAGAATGGACGCTTGTCTGGACCTGGTTTTAACAAAAAATGATCTTTTGACCAACATTCAAGTAGGTGAGCACTTGGGAAATATTGATCACAATATAGTGTCCTTTGAAAAAAACTAAAAAAAACAAAAGCACATAGGGAATACTAAAACATATAATTTTTAAAAGGCCAATTTCAATAAGTTAAGGGAAGCTTTACAATATATTGACTGGCATAAACTCTTTAGTGAAAAGAACACTGAGGATAAATGGATCATCTTCCAACAAATATTAAAAAGGTACATTTCTCAGTATGTACCATTGGGAAATAAATATAAAAGAAACAAATTAAAACCAATGTGGTTTAGTAGAGAAGTAAAACAAGAGATTACAACTAAGAAAAGGGCATTTAAAGCATTTAAATCGGACAAATCAGATGCATCTTATAAAAGATATAAGGAAGCAAGACTTGCTAAACTTCAAAATGAAATAATGATAGCTAAAGAGAGCAAAACCAACCCCAAAGCATTTTTTAAGTACATAAATTCTAAAAAAAAAAAAAAAAAATGAAAGTGTAGGTACACTAAAAACTGAAACGGGGGTGTTAGTTAATAAAGACCAGGAAAAGGCAGGAATGTTAGATAACAATTTCTCCCCTATATTAAGGAAGAACCCATGGCAATAGATGTGCAAATGATTGCTACTAAAAACTTGCAGAATAATTGTAATTGGTTAACTCAAGACAAGGTGCTGCAGCAACTAAAGAAAGTTAATATCAACAAAGCTCCAGGGCCTGATGGTATCCATCCACGTATACTTAAGGAACTAAGTGTAGAAATAAGTGAACCTCTGTTTTTAATATTTCAAAATTCTTTTCTTTCAGGAAGTGTTCTGGAGAATTGGAGGAAGGCAGATGTGGTTCCTATATTCAAAAAGGGTTCAAAATCCTCGCCTGGAAATTATAGACCTGTGAGCTTAACTTCTGTGGCTGGTAAAATATTTGAAAGGTTATTAAGGGATAATATTCAAGAATTCCTTGAGAAGAACATGGTTATCAGCAAAAATCTGCACGGTTTTGTGAAGCACACGTCATGTCAAACTAACTTGATTGCGTGCTACGAAGAAGTAAGTAGAAGTATAGATCAGGGTGTTGCCGTGGATGTGATCTATTTGGATTTTGCCAAGGCATTTGATACAGTTCCACACAATAGATTAGTGTTCAAACTCAAGGAAATCGGTCTAGATGAAAATGTTTGTTCTTGGGTAGAACATTGGCTTAAAAACAGAAAGGTTAACAAATTTAAACCTATTTAGTTTAGAAAAACATCGCCTGAGAGGGGATATGATAACATTATACAAATATATTCGGGGCCAATACAAACCATGGTGTGGAAATCTATTCACAAACCGGACTTTACATAGGACACGAGGCCATGCATTTAGACTGGAAGAAAGAAGATTTCATCTAAGGCAAAGGAAAGGTTTTTTACTGTAAGAACAATCAGGATGTGGAATTCTCTGCCTGAAGAAGTGGTTTTATCAGAGTCCATACAGATGTTCAAACAGCTACTAGATGCATACTTGCAAGAACAGAATATTCAAGGATATAGGCAGAGTGCAGAATTATTAGGCAAGTTGTATTTTGAGGATTAATTTTATTATTGAACAACAACCATGTTCTCAATGAACCCAAAAAACTCATTAATATCAAAGCTGAATATTTTTGGAAGTAGTTTTTAGTTTGTTTTTAGTTTTAGCTATGTTAGGGGGATATCTGTGTGTGCAGGTGACTATTACTGTGCATAATTATTAGGCAACTTAACAAAAAACAAATATATACCCATTTCAATTATTTATTATTACCAGTGAAACCAATATAACATCTCAACATTCACAAATATACATTTCTGACATTCAAAAACAAAACAAAAACAAATCAGTGACCAATATAGCCACCTTTCTTTGCAAGGACACTCAAAAGCCTGCCATCCATGGATTCTGTCAGTGTTTTGATCTGTTCACCATCAACATTGCGTGCAGCAGCAACCACAGCCTCCCAGACACTGTTCAGAGAGGTGTACTGTTTTCCCTCCTTGTAAATCTCACATTTGATGATGGACCACAGGTTCTCAATGGGGTTCAGATCAGGTGAACAAGGAGGCCATGTCATTAGATTTTCTTCTTTTATACCCTTTCTTGCCAGCCACGCTGTGGAGTACTTGGACGCGTGTGATGGAGCATTGTCCTGCATGAAAATCATGTTTTTCTTGAAGGATGCAGACTTCTTCCTGTACCACTGCTTGAAGAAGGTGTCTTCCAGGAACTGGCAGTAGGACTGGGAGTTGAGCTTGACTCCATCCTCAACCCGAAAAGGCCCCACAAGCTCATCTTTGATGATACCAGCCCAAACCAGTACTCCACCTCCACCTTGCTGGCGTCTGAGTCGGACTGGAGCTCTCTGCCCTTTACCAATCCAGCCACGGGCCCATCCATCTGGCCCATCAAGACTCACTCTCATTTCATCAGTCCATAAAACCTTAGAAAAATCAGTCTTGAGATATTTCTTGGCCCAGTCTTGACGTTTCAGCTTGTGTGTCTTGTTCAGTGGTGGTCGTCTTTCAGCCTTTCTTACCTTGGCCATGTCTCTGAGTATTGCACACCTTGTGCTTTTGGGCACTCCAGTGATGTTGCAGCTCTGAAATATGGCCAAACTGGTGGCAAGTGGCATCGTGGCAGCTGCACGCTTGACTTTTCTCAGTTCATGGGCAGTTATTTTGCGCCTTGGTTTTTCCACACGCTTCTTGCGACCCTGTTGACTATTTTGAATGAAACGCTTGATTGTTCGATGATCACGCTTCAGAAGCTTTGCAATTTTAAGAGTGCTGCATCCCTCTGCAAGATATCTCACTATTTTTTACTTTTCTGAGCCTGTCAAGTCCTTCTTTTGACACATTTTGCCAAAGGAAAGGAAGTTGCCTAATAATTATGCACACCTGATATAGGGTGTTGATGTCATTAGACCACACCCCTTCTCATTACAGAGATGCACATCACCTAATATGCTTAATTGGTAGTAGGCTTTCGAGCCTATACAGCTTGGAGTAAGAAAACATGCATAAAGAGGATGATGTGGTCAAAATACTCATTTGCCTAATAATTCTGCACTCCCTGTAATCTTTCAATGTAGGGTAATAACTGCTTGATCCAAGGATAAATCTGATTGCCATTCTGGGGTCAAGAAGGAATTATTTTCCTAGCTTGTTGCAAAATTGTGCTTCAAACTGGGTTTTTTTGCCTTCTTTTGGATCAACAGCAAAAAACAAATGTGAGGAAGGCTGAACTTGATGGACGCAAGTCTCTTTTCAGCTATGTAACTATGTAACTATGTAACATTCTAATTTTGAATTAAGGGTTAAGCCCTGGTTCAATATATCTTGTAGGTCCAACTGGCGTATTTTTCTTTGTTCTTTTTTTTGTTTTAATGTTTCAGTTTCTCCTCATCTTGCCTTGCAAATACAATTATGTTTTATCTCCAAAGATGCAGAAATGCGATGGAGATAAACGCTGTGCTCTTTTCTGCAAAAATATAGGTTAAATGAACATAAAATCTTTGGAAACATTCACAATTCTAGAAAGCACATTCATACTATTGACAAATTTCTATTTATTTGTTCTGGTAGCATTGGTGTCTTGAATCTTTTTTGAAACCTTTTATAGGACTAAAGAGTTAATTTGCCATTTACTATGCTTAGTAATATTTGTATAGGTATTTTTTTAGAGAGAGAGTACTTATAGAGTGGTATCCTAAGAGACAATTGAACTACACGATAAGTTATGACAGTAGTAGAGACGACATTCTATATAAAACAAAAAAAATAACTATTCAAATAAAAACATTTAAAAAATAATTTATTCCTTGTAACTAACTTTAGCATTTGCTCACATTATGATCATCATATAAAATAAAATGTGTTCATTTTGTATGTTAACACAGAACACTTTGAAGTTTTGAAAAGATTTACGTCACAAAAGATTGTAACCTTAACTGTTCAATAGTCCCAATTTATGTATTTGAATCAAGTTGCAAAACCTGGCTGTCATCTGTTGGTATATTCTGTTATAGAGTTCGATGTTAATGTTTTCCATATGTCAGTTTCTAAAAACAATATTTTTTTACATGTAGTTTTTCATGTTATTAGAAATGCTTTATAAATTGTAACACTCACAATGTAATATATATCTTGATATACACTGAGTGTAATAGCCAATATGTTGGACCAACTGTGATGTATTTAATGGAACATATGAGAAAACATAACTAGGACAAAGTGAACTACAATAAGCAATACTTTGAAATAGACATAAAAAGTGTCCTGAAAATATGTAAAGAAAGTGATTTATGTTAATTTTTCCAGGCATTGAAAAGTGTCATCTCCACTTGAAGAAGCCCTAGAGACAAAACACGTTGTGGTTACTATTTATGCTGTTTTAACCTGTGTTTTATTATTGTATGAATAAAGTTACTTTGGCTTATTTCACACTTTATGACAGTGTGCCTTTTTACTCTTTTTTTCCCCACATTTTTATTATCACTACTATTTTATTTGGATTTTATTTTACCTCATACTGCCTGGCACCTGATTTTTATCTCCAGTAAGTACTACTCCAAAGACATCCTTGGTGGGGATTATACCACCCACATCTGATCCATAGAGCAATCCGTCTGCTCTGGCAACAGTGGGTACATTTCCCTTTATCCTTACTCCTGGCATTTTATTCAGTGAGCACTATTGTTGTTACTTTTTATTTTTATGGTCCACCTACTACAAAGACTTCATTCTCACGTATCCTTGCAAGTGGGGATTGTACCACGTATGCCATTCCAACTGGAGCTAGTTATAGCTCCATAAAACCTGAGTAGGGCTATATAGTTTTCCTTTTATTTTCCCCTGTAAGAACATACTACCCTATTATTCCTTTCTGTTGTTTCATATGGACTCCACTGCTCTACCCACCTTGCTACGCCCACTGAGGAATTACCCAGACACTTGGTAGAAAAATACTTCTGATAAGTGCATATCTACATTATCTCTTGGCCTTGTTTTACTATTTTGTACTTCAACTATATATTTGTTTATCTATTATATAATACATACTGTATATATCAGGGTACATTTTAAAATTGTAGCTCTTTCTTTTTGTCTCTGTTTTATTTCCATTAGTAGGAAAAGAGGAATCCCTACTCTTGGTGTTAGCTGTCAGCCTCTTTTCACTCCCTCTATTTAGATATCTACAGTGCTGATCCATCCCTCCCATTATTGAAAAGTGTGTGTTCTAGATCCTTGGAGTACAATCCTTAAAGGAGTTCTATAGTGTTAGGAATATAAACATATATTCATAATGATATAATGTTGTCATTTTAGATTTAGTCCCCACCCTTCATGAATTCATTTTAAAAAAATATTTTTACTTACCTGTCTCCCCCCTGGTCTCTGCAGGTCACCCCACCTCATCTGGTTGATTCATGCATCTCTATGTGGAGCATTCAGAATCTCTATGCAGAGATGATGCTTAACGTAGTGCAGACGCTCGTCCAGGAAAACCCTCTAGTAGCAGTCTGAATGGCCACCAGTTTTTAGGTGGCCATAGCAAGCATACCTACACTGCTGAGGCTGGAGGGATTGTCTATTTGCCTTAGAACCACTACATTATGACACACAGTAGGTGATAGAGGAAATAGAGATAAACACAGAGGGTTGAGGGTAAGAGCAAGACACACAAAAGCTAGAGAAAGCAACATAAGTGGTGGAAGTGGAGCAAACAATGTGATACACATAGGAAGTAAATGAGAAGGTAAAGAGGGGAGAGATAGGGGTTGAGGTAAAAGATGGAGAAAGGCAAAATAAAGAGATATACGGCATAGAGGAGTGGTGATTATACAAAACTGGCGGAGAAAATAGAGGCGCTACAAGTGAGGGAAATACAAAGGATGGAAGGATGTGAGGGACAGGGAAGTAGGGAGATTTTTAACATAAAGATATACTACTGCAACATCCAACCACATTCACTCAGATCATTTTGCTTGACCTCTTTTCTGCTTCCAACACATACAATTTAAGAACTGCTGCCTAATACATATCCCACCTATTGACGGGCGCCATTGTAGTGATATAATCTATGTTATTCACAACACCTGTTTGTGGTTTTATTGCTGTGGCTGATCAGTGTATTTATGGTTGATAATGAAACTCCCTCTGTATATTACCTGAATCAGAGCTGTTTGGCATTTGAACTCTGAGAAACAATGCTACATCCTTAGTCTTTTTCCACCGTAAAAAGTTGTGGTGGATGTGGTGCTATGAATGTCCCTTTAAATTATAAAACTTACTAAAAAAAAGCAACCAAAGATTACTGTTTTGGTCACTTCATAGGTCTCATCAGAGAAACAATGTATCACTTGTATTACTGTAAACAATGGATCTGCTGAGTTGATTATTGATTTGACTGATAGCCTTGATGTGACGACTCCAGTTCCAATCTCCATTCATTTGTGTAAGAGTTAAGAATAATAAATGAGGAAGCAATCTATGTGCAGTAACACTTCTTTGAAGACAAATTCATTAAGTGATAGAGATTAACATAGTCTATCAGAGTATTTGTCAGTTGACTTATAACATTTGTACCTAGAATACCTGTAGTGTTGACCAGGGCCGGACTCGGAGAAAAATTCAGCCCAGGCATTTTTTTAACACAGCGGCCCACTAAGAAGGGGGCGGGGCAGGGCAGAGGAGGTGTGTTTTGTCATCACCAATGACAAACACGCCCCCTCTCAAAGTGAGCATGTTGGTTCAATGCTCTTCCAGGGCAGACCATGCGCAGAGCTCTGCTGAAGAGCCCTAGCATGAGAAAAAAGCCCTGTATTTGTTCTGCACAGTGCAAGCAAATTTAATAACATGCTTGCACTGTGTTTCCTTGCAAATTGTCTCTGGTGTCTCTATAAAGATACCAGGAGACAAAAATGTCAGGAAAGAGTATTGTGCATGTGTTTGGAGCCTGCTTGTGGTATTGTGTGTGTGTAGAGTGAGCTGATTGTGGTGTGGTATTGTGTAATAAGGTTGGTTTTAGTCATGTTGTGTTTGTGGTGTAATGTGATGCATATGTGGCTAGGGGCTGTAGAGAATGTGTATAGGGGATATAGCAAGTGTGTGCATACAGGCTATAGTGTGTGTGTGTGTGTGTGTGTGTATAGGTGATGTAGTGTATGTTTAGGGGTGTAGTATGTGTTTGCTTACAAGTAATCTAGTGTGTGTATAGGGGATCCAGAGTGTGTATGTTAAGAGTGTAGTGTGTGTGTATATATATATATATATATATTTGGAAGTATTGTGTATGTGTGTGGTGCAGTGTGTTGAGGGGGTTCTGTGTGTATGTGAGGGGTGCAGTATGTGTGTCTGAGGGGTGCGGTGTGTGATGTGTGTGAGAGTGCGGTGTGTGAGAGTGCTCTGTGTGATGTGTGTGTGTCTGATGAGTGTGAGAGTGCTGTGTGTGATGTGTGTGAGAGTGCTGTGTATGATGTGTGTGAGAGTGCTGTGTGTGAGATTGCTATGTGTGTGTGTGATGTGTGTGAGAGTGCTGTGTATGATGTGTGTGAGAGTTGTGTGTGAGAGTGCTATGTGTGAGAGTGCTATGTGTGAGAGAGTGCTATGTTTGAGAGAGTGCTGTGCGTGAGAGTGCTGTGTGTGAGTGCTATGTGTGAGTGCTATGTGTGTGAGAGTGCTATGTGAGAGTGCTGTGAGAGAGTGCTGTGAGAGAGTGCTGTGTGAGAGTGCTGTGAGAGAGTGCTATGTGTGTGAGAGAGTGCGTGAGAGTGCTATGTGTGAGAGTGCTGTGTGTGTGAGAGTGCTGTGTGTGATGGGTGTGAGAGTGCTGTGTGAGAGACTGCTGTATAAATGTTAGAATGGATTGTGTGTGTGTAGGGGGGGTTAAATAAATAAAGTAGGCATTATGTCCCCCCCCCCTTCTTATCTTTAGCCTGGGAGGGGGGGACAGGCACGCTGGTCCCTGGGACTGGGAGGCGGGTTCCCTGGTGGTCCTCGTGGTGAGTGAGATCCGGTCGTTGCCATGGCAATGCGCCGGATCTCGCGAAAGGAACCCGGCGGAGCTGCAAGTTATCGCTCCGCCGGGTCCTCTCTCCAGGCTGGCTGTCTCCCTCCCTCTCTCCCCGCCGGCGGCCGCATTTGACAGCATGTGGGCCAGTGAGGCCCATGGCCACCACGGCCCACCGGGCATTTGCCGGTGTGCCCGATGGCCAGTCCGGGCCTGGTGTTGACTGTTGTATGTTGACCATATTGGTGGCTTATTCCCCAAACTGGAAGAGTTAATACATACTTTAACAGGGTTATTCACTAAAATGAGAATTCAAAGTGAATTCTAAATTCATTTTTATGTATAGTTGAAAGTAGCCAAACTGCTAGCATAGCTAGCTTAGATATTTTTTTTCCTATTCAGAGATTTTGACCTTAAATTTGAAATTCACTTCAAATTCAGTTTGAATTCTCACTTTAGTGATTAACCATAACCTTGTAATAACCTGATTCATAATATAGGAGGTAAAAATCATTAAGATTAAAGTCATACTAGATTTAGTGTTAACAAATTGAGATTTGGTATCAGATATTTCTATAGGTGACTTTAATCTTCCTGATGTGAATTGGAAAGCAAAAATAGCTGCTTGTGCCAGGAGCACACATATTCTAAACTCCCTACTGGAATTGTCTCTAAAACAAGTCGTTGAGAAGCCAACTCGTAAAGAGGCCATACTAGATTTAGTGTTAACAAATGGAGATTTGGTATCAGATATTACTGTAGGTGAAATTTTAGGATCCAGTGATCATCATTCAGTGTGGTTTCAGATGACATGAGCAAGGTAGAAAGCATTTAAACACTCTTCCATTTTCGTGTTTCACTGAAATTGGTAATTTCCATCTTTACTTTATGAAAGGTTATTCTAGCATAATTTCTTGGGACTATGTGGTTTATATCCCCTCAGTTGGGATTTCTACAGTTAATGTTGTTCTTTTTGCTTCTGTATGGTTGTCTCTTCCTGTCAGACTAATCACTCTGATCAAAATTTACGATACAAACTGTGAGATTTCTAACAGAATATTAGCTGGTTGCTGTTAAACTGCCATGATGTGAACTAACCTGGGGTTTTAAAGTGCACATATTTCTTTTGTGATTGCACTTCTTACTAAAAATATTTTGTATATATTTAGGATGAGTAAGAAAATGTATGTCACTTTGTACATAGAAGCTAAGATCATTCCCTATACAACTGTTTGCATCAAGGACACCCGTCGGTACTGACCTTACCCTATATATGTCAGGTAGCTGTGAAGAGTAAAGAGATACAGAACCTTGGGGAGACATAAACATCAAAGCTTCTTTGTTTTGGAAATGTATTTCCTGAGGTAATTAGATGAGAATTTGTGCTGAGCAACAGAACATGGGGAATTTCTGACATATGGACGCAATATGCTGACTATGCATTTCATAGTTACACAAGATGTAACCAACAGCAGTTATTTAAGCAATCTCTCAGGAAACCTTTTACAAACTCCCAGAATAACTTGCAGCCTTACATAAATAAATAAGGTCCTAAAAGACAGCAGAGAGTTAATTGAATGCTGTAAATATTAACATAATTATTCCTTGAATATTAACATAATTATTCCTTGAATATTAAAACTTTTATTACTTAAAAATTGTCCTAAATATTAGGAGTAGGAATTTTAATATGGAAATACATGGGTCCTGTATGGGTTAAATGTAACGGATCACCTGGCACCCCGACTGGGTACCTCCATTGATGGATGCTCCTAGCGCTTCTTGAGGATTCCAAGCACTCTAGCTGACACCACAACCACCACAGGCCGAACCTCTCTTCCTTCAGAGTGAAGCAAGAAGGAGCTCTAAAAAGAGCTTATGATTGATTATAGCAAGGGAATAGGCAGAGCATATCAATCCCTTGTAGTAGATTCCCCCAAAAAGAGACAGGACTCCAAATTGAGTGTGAAGTAGAACTGTCTAAAACGTTATTTTACTTGGGACTAACCCATATGGTCATTACATTAACATTGCTGTGAAAACTCAATAAATTTGCAAACAGTCGAATCATAGCAGACAACATACAGTGACTTATTATAACATAATTACATATTTATAAATGGGTGGGGAAGGCCATAATTAACTCAAGATGTCTATCCTGCATGCAGAATTAGCGATATGCAAATCTACCTGAATATACAAATTACCAGTCTTGCTATTCAGGTAGTGCATATTACTGTTGCTACCAACAGAAGGCACTACACAAGCCCCATAGCCAAATCCACCTAGTTGGTAGCAAGCCTCAGCAGTACAGGAGAGCAGGCAATACATCCCAGGGGCCATAGTCACATGGCAATCAGTCTTCTCCAATGCCCAGTGGCGAGGCTGGCTCTGCCACAGTCATAATGTCAAATTTTTTTATTTTGTCTCCAGTCAATGGACAGAAAAAAAAAGGCATCCAAAAAAGAAGTAAACTTCAGCAGAAAGTGACTCCTATTAAAACTGCTCAAAATTACATTTGGAGATTTGTTTTGTTATGAACGATTTGTGAGCAATTTGTTGAAATTTATACTGATCAGGTGCTCGTACGAATTCCCGAACCTCAAGCTGAAATATAGCCAAATCACAAACCAAATGAATCATATAATGGATGAGTTTTGATTAGTGATTCGGAATTCTGCCTGTGGCACCAAAAAAAGATTACTGATGGGACAAAAGAGGGTACAGCCACTAAATGTTGATTTTAATCACAGATCAAGTGATAAGTGACCAATATGGGGGAGGAAAGGAGGAAAAGTAAAAAGAAAAGAAAAAAAAACTTATTTTTATAGATTATGTTATTTTTATAGAAATCTGTAACATAAATATAGATTTTATTACTGCTTCTATTTTTCCCTCTATTGGTTACTTTTTCTCATTTGATCTGTAACAAAAACAGTGGTAAAATGTGCCTATTAGTTTACTGCACAATATATTATGTACATATTTTATAGTACACTAATTGACCCACTTTTTGCTCCTTTTTTGTTCATCCGATTTGCTTTCCCATCTGTTTTATTGATAAAAAACAAATTTGGTTGAGTCAAACCACCATAAGCTGAATATCATCTTTCTGGGCTTTTTTTTTCTATTTCTGGATGAAGTGCTTTGAATTTCTTTCTCTGGGGGAAAAGGAGCTACACAGGGGTTGTGGGGGAGAAAGAGGCACACAAAAGGGGCTGTAGGTAAGAAAGAGACACACAGAGAGGCTGGAGGGAGAAAAATAAAGGGGAGCTCGAGTGGGGAAAGAGACATAAAGAGGCGCTGAGGGGAAAAGATACACAGAGGGTAGGGAAAGAAAGAGACACACAGAAGGGCTTGAGCAGAGAAAGAGACACAAAGAGTGGCCTAGTGCAGAAATAGACATACAGCTGGGCTGGGGGAGATGCTGGGAGAGAAATAGACACACAGAAGACTGGGAGATAAAGAAACACAAAAAGGGCCAGAGGTGCAGATAGAGACACACATGGGAGAAAGACACAGAGGGGCTGTGGGGGAGAAAGAGGCACACAAAAGGGGCTGTGGTAAGAAAGAGAGACACAGAGTGGCTGGAGGGAAGAAAGACACACACACAGAGGGGTGGGGCAGGAGACACACAGCAGGGCTTGGGGGGGGAAGAGACATACAGACAGGCTGTGGG
Source organism: Pelobates cultripes (assembly GCA_933207985.1). Lineage (NCBI taxonomy): Eukaryota > Metazoa > Chordata > Amphibia > Anura > Pelobatidae > Pelobates > Pelobates cultripes. The sequence continues at coordinate 230,950,522 of OW240914.1, read as the reverse complement.
AAAGAAAGATGCACACATAGGCATTGGGGGAAGAGACACATAGGGGCTATGGTGGAGACAGAGACACACAGAGGGGCTGTGTTGGAGAAAGGGAAGCACAAAAGGGGCTGTGAGGGAGAAAGAGAAACACACAGGTGCTGGGGGAGATAGAGACACATAGAGAGCCTGGGAGGAAGTATGAGACACATAGAGGGGCTTGAGGAGATAAAGAGACACACAGAAGGATTGGGTAGAGAAAGTCATACACTGAGGGGCCGAGTGGAGAAAGAGTTAATGAGCACGTATTGGGACCAGGGGCGTTTTAGCCGCGAGGCAAACAAGGCATTTGCCTTGGGCGGCATTTTCTAGGGGGCGGCAAAATACGCCGCCCCCAAATGCCCAGGGCAAATGCCTTGTTAGCCTTGCGGCTAACAGACATGCTGGGCTGATGAGCGGCGCTGGCTGCTGGGCGGGCGGCTGGCAAGGGAGCTCTTCCTCTAAACTGTCTGCTCAGCTTCCTCACGCGCCGCAGAGTGAGGCTGGGAGCCGGAATATGACGTCATCAACCCGGCTCCCAGCCTCACTCTGCGGCGTGCGAGGGAGCTGAGCGGACAGCTCAGAGGAAGTGCTCCCTAGCCCAGCAGCCAGTGCCGCCCAGCCCGACCGGCAGCCACTGGACCACCAGGGAGATACAGAACCCCCTCCCCCCCCAGCATTCCCAAAGGTAAGAAGGGGGGGTAAATTTAAAAAAAAAAAGTGTTAATGTGAGTGTGTGTGTCTGTTAATGTGTGTGTGTTTGTTAGTGTGTGTGTGTGTGTCTGACTGTGTGTGTGTGTCTGTTAATGTGTGTGTGTTTGTTAGTGTGTGTGTGTGTGTCTGACTGTGTGAGTGTGTCTGCTAGTGTGTGTCTGCTAGTGAGTTAGTGTGTGTCTGACTGTGTGTGTCTGTTAGTGTGTATGTGTGTGTCTGACTGTGTGTGTCTGTTAGTGTGTATGTGTGTGTCTGTTAGTGTGTGTGTGTCTGATAGTTTGTGTCTGTTAGTGTGTATATGTGTGTCTGACTGTGTGTATGTGTGTGTCTGACTGTGTGTGTGTGTCTGTTAGTGTGTGTGCATGTGTCTGTGTGTCTGTTAGTGTGTGTGTCTGACTATGTGTGTGTGTGTCTGTTAGTGTGTGTGTCTGTTAGTGTGTGTGTGCCAGTGTGTGTGTGTCTGTTAGTGTGTGTGTGTGTGTCTGTTAGAGTGTGTGTGTCTGTTAGAATGAGTGTGTGTGTGTCTGTTAGTGAGTGTGTGTGTGTCTGTTAATGAGTGTGTGTGTGTCTCTTAGCGTGTGTATGCGTATCTGTCAGTGAATGTGTGTGTGTATTTAGAAGGCGGCGCAGGGGGAAGGGTTGGGTGGGGCACCTGAGTTTTGTCCTGCTTTGGGCAGCACAAAACCAGGATACACCACTGATTGGGACAATATTGTTGCTAGGTGCACACTCCAGCACAATAATATATTCAAATTGAAGAGAACACTCACAGGACTTTAAAATAAACAAGATAACGTTTGTGGAATAGTATACATTCACTATTTCAGTCCTATTACCAAACTTTCCTTAATATGTACTTGGACTGAAACTGTCAGGATCCAAACCTTAATTTCTGTATTTCTTTCCTTTCATTCAAGTGTATATCAGCAATACCTATGTTTTACCGCTAGTGGCCTCCCTAGCCACTAGTCTATCTATCTAAACTCACTCTCACCTGCATAGAATGATGATTATACCTGCTACAAAAGGCCATGCCCGACTAAACCAAACTGCCTTTAGATTGATTGAGGTTGTGGTTCTGGACGTGACATGACTTCTGTTCCTGGATCATACTGAGAAACCTGCTCAACTCCAAATGCATCTAGGACACCTGTCTGTACTGACCTTAGCCTAAATATGTCAGGTAGCTGTGATTTATTCAACCAACCTGCTTGTTTCCAGACTGCTCTTTTTTTTTTTTTATTATTCTTTATTTACATTGGCATAGATTACATAAACATTTCTGGTACATTTCTTGGTTCAATGCGAATCCTAGTATACATGGTAGATAACATGGATATTACATATTTAGTACATTTTCATACATTGACTGGTAGTCGAAGACAAATATACAACACCCTCTAGCGTGTGCATTGATCCCATCTGTATTGTTTGTGGTATTGAGTTTCAAATTGTCAACCTTGGTTTTATTTTTTTTAAAACAAACAAAAAGAAGAAAACACTTAACTCTGCTGAAAGTGAGACTGGTTTACTTAACCAATATGACTGCATCTTAGGTGTGCCTCACTCTGGCAGTCATGCCTGTAGTGAGAAAATCTCCTCAGAATGTTGGGGAGTCCGTGGCTCTTTTTTCGCTCTTAGGCCCTAGTTCGAGCTTTGTCGATGTCCATCTACGGGTCATACTGAATGTGTTCTGTGCCACCATGAGACAGCTATCACCCTAAGGAGTGACCCAAATCTGCCATCACAGTGAAACACCTGTCCTTTTACCAGTTCTCAATCGTTCTCCCCTCAATAACATAGGGGGATATGTTTTACTCAGGTTAAGGAAAGAATAGTGATAGAAATAGAATAGAAGAGAAGAGATAGATAGTAAAAGATAGTAGGGTATGGGTGTGGGGTGGGGTCTCAGAGGCTTCCACTCTCTGTAGCTCCGTATTGCGTCCCAGGTGGTCACATGGATCTTAGTGACCCAGGGGGCTGTCTTCCCAAGGTGCCCATATTTTCTGGAAAGTTTTTTTGAGTAACCCTAGCCGTAAGGTCGTACATTATGTATACTTCCCTAATTCTATTAATGACCCCCGCTTTAGGTGGGGTGCTTTGTTTAAGCCAATCTGAGGCCACCGCTCTTCTAGCTGCAAGGGTTATTTTATGTATAAGTTTTGGTTCGTGTCTGGTCTACCCATCAGTTGTTCTGCTCAGCACATATAGCCATGGGTCCAATGGGGCCAGTAGGTCTCTTTTCAGTTGACAAACAGTTTATCTGAGGGCATTGCCACCACATGTGAATGTATGTCCCCTTCATTCCACATCCTCTCCAGCATTCGTCCGTTGGGGTCATTTTCATTTGGTAGAATTTTACAGGGGTTGTGTACCATCGGAGCATCGTTTTAACCGCCTGCTCCTGTATTTTAACTCACACAGAGGACGTGTGATTAGCCTCCCAAATCTCCTTCCATTCTATGCCCTCCAATTCCTCCCCCAGATCTCTCTCCCACTGATCTGTGTAAGCTTGGCATCCCTATTCGCTTGTTTCCGAGCAGAGGTGAGCATATAGCAGTGTTGTCAGACCTGTTGGCATGGTTTCCTGTAGGCATGTTTGGGCTGCCACTTGGACGTGTGGAAGATTTACGAAATCTTTTATTTGGAGATATCTGAAAAAATCTGCTGGTGTGAGGTGGCCTCTTTGCTGTAGCGTGTCAAACATTACTACTTCTGTACCCTACATCATCTGGCAGATGCGTTTTAGGCCTATTCTTTCTAGATTCCTGAAATTCCTTGCTATCACCCCTGGAGGGAATGCTCTGTTGCAAAGATAAGGCATCAGAGGCGATGGGGTTGAAGCCAACCCATGTTTTTAGTTAGATATATCCCATATGTGTATGGAGTTGAGAATTGATCATCGGTCTGCTATCTTTAGGTACCCATATGAGGAGTTGCGGTATTTCTGCTCCCAACATCATCGACTCCAAGTCTACCCATTTCCTCTCTCCAGGTGGCGAGTGCCACAGTGCTATATGCAACAGTTGTGCCTCCATATAATAAAAATATACATTAGGTAACACTAGGCTCCCCCTTGTCTTCGGTCTGTGCAATATGTGTCTTGAGATTCTATGGCATTTGTTTTGCCACACAAAATTCCCTATCGCCTGCTGCAGGGGTGCGAGATGTGCCTTAGAAATATGTATAGGTATTTTTTGGAAATAAAATAGTATCCTGGGTAAGATGTTTATCTTGACCGCATGAATTCTCCCTATCCATGATATAGGTCGATCATTCCAAGTTTCCATCTCCCTAATCAGTTGTTTCATGAGTGGCGTATACTTTTGTTGTAAGAGTTGGTTTGGATCTGCTGTCAGTCTAATGCCTAGATATTTAATCGACTGTCTTTCTACATGTATGTAGTGTGTGTTATGTATTAAGGTTATGTCTACCTCCGGCACACTGATTGGGAGGGCGCTAGACTTGGACATGTTTGCTTTATACCCCGATATAGCTCCATAGTCATCAAGAACCCCCTGCAAGGCTCTCATTGAGTTGACAGGGTCAGTGAGCGTCAAGAGCACATCATCACGTATGCCTAAACTAGATACTCCTTCCTGCCCACACGAACCCCCTGTATATCCGGGTGTCTCCTTAGAGCTTGGAGCAAGGGTTCCAGGGAGAGAACGAATAAGAGAGGGGACAGAGGGCAACCCTATCTAGTGCCATTGTGTAGTCTAAATGGATAAAGTGGGGCACCCAAGATTTTCACCTGTGCTCGTACATGGTCTTAATCAAGGTAATCGCTTGTTCTGGGAAACCCATAGGGGTCAGGAGTGTAAACAAGTATGGCCACGTGACTCTATCGAACACTTTTTCAGCGTCTAATGAAACAAACATAGCTGGGGCAGACTGCTGTTTTCTAAGAAGCTTGGTAACAAATCCTGATTTCCAATTCCAACCTGTTTTATTCATACTGGACTTTATTACCTCTTTACTTTTGTTGCTAACCCCTTTTACTCCAACCGAATTCAACACAACATACCTGGATAATACTGACTATTATAACTATTTGCTACTATCCTGAATAACCCTGCTGCAATTATCTAATAACTGCATTACTGCCTCCAACCAAAAGACTCTGAATAAGTAAACGTCTATTTTAGCCTGAATTCATTATATCTTTTATTATATTATGTTTGCCAGTAACCTATAATTCCGCTTATAGGTTTTTCCTCTCTTGATTTACATGTTCCTTGATAACCTGCTTGAGGCATATTACCTAAACTCTTAATTCTGTTCTTTCCTTCTAACCTATATTTCCGCTTATAGGTCCTCCATCTTCCTCCTAACCTATAATTCCGTTTATAGGTTCTGCTTCTATCAATTTCTCTATAATCTGTCCGGGGCTTTTTGTCTAAACCCTTTATGCTATAACCATCATTACTACATTCCGTTTATAGGTACTGCTTTATCCATTTGTCTTTTTATTTCCTTTAAAGCTTGCTTCACTTATTATTTTAAGTTAAAACATGTCTTACTATTCCAATAAAGAACCTAAACTTAAACCCGGTATAAGTCTCTTAACTGACCTGATCAGGACCATGACAGAAACATTGATTATATGCAAATGGACGTCTACTTGAAAATAAAAGAGCTCTTTATTTTTGCAGCCATACGAGTGTTTTCTTTCACATTAAAGTAATTTTTTTCAATTTCAAGTTATCTTTTCCACATCTGTATCTGCACACTATGCTGGCGCGACACATTATTGGGCTGGTCTGCTTTAAGTTCCCAGTCTGGCCCTGTTCATAATATTCAGAATTTCAAGAATTAGATAAGAAACTCACTTTTGCTTCCATTTCTTTATTTTTTGAACAGCTATACTTTGTTGGTGATAGAACTTTTTGATAATATCACATAAAAAGCATTACAGAAATTGTTTGTAAATTAACAATTGGTATGCATTCTTTTTGAAATAACTTTTGACTGATACATTAAACTGTAAGATATATGATATAATAATAAAAAAACAACCTACCTTAAAAAAAGCGAACAGCCTGTGGAGATGACTCCACAAAATGCATAAGGCAAACAGGTGAATTCGGCCAATTGAACACAGACGAATCTGAAATTGAAAGCGAGGCCAAATCAGTGGAACAAAGATGGTGAGGAGAAACACACACTATTTTGGATTATCGGTTTTACCGATATTATGGGCCGATATTCGGTATTTTCAGCAATATCGGTATCCTCACCATCTATGTGTATGGAGTTGAGAATTGATCATCATCTTTAGGTATATGATACCTCCCAATATTGCCGATAATACCTCCCAGGACCACCGGACCACCGGGCCCATTACAAGCCCAGCGGTCCTGGGGGGGCCCGCAGCAAGCTGTTACTTACCTCCCAGCAACTCCCTCCAGCTCCCCAGTGTAAATCTTGCGATTCCCGCGGCCGTCAGAGCTGCTGGGATGTAAGTAACAGCTTGCTGCGGGCCCCCACTGCTCAGTACAAGCCACTGGACCACCAGGGACTGTCATAGCCCCCCTCCCTGGCCAGGTAACAAACAAAAATTTTAAAAATATTAAAAATTTAAATTCTACACAACTTACATTTTACAAAAGTTACATCCCTTCAGAAACACACACACACTACACAAACACAAACACACACACACACTGCATTATACACACACACTACACAAACACACACACTGCATTATACCCACACACATTACACAAACACACACACACACACTCTGCATTATACACACACTACACAAACACACACACTGCACCAACACACACTCTGCATCATACACACACACACTACAAACACACACTCTGCATTATACACACACACACTACACAAACACACACTCTGCATTATACACACTACACAAACACTCTGCATTATACACACACACCACACAAACACACACTTTGCATTATATACACACTACAAACACACACACTGCACCAACACACTCTGCATTATACACACACACTACAAACACACACTCTGCATTATATACACACTACACAAACACACACTCTGCATTATATATACACACACACACACACTATGCATTACATACACACACTACACAAACACACACTCTGCATTATATACACACACTACACAAACACACACACTCTGCATTCATTATACACACACTTCACACACTGCATTCACTGTGCACACACTACACACACACTGCATTCACTTTACGCACACTACACACACACAGTACATTCACCATACACACACCACACAAACACACACACACTCTGCATTCACTATATATACACACTACACAAATACACACTGCTCCCGTGTCTAAACACTCAGCATCCACTACATGTGGCATGTATATTTTCTGCATATACCTTAAGAAATAGTTTATTTTTTCAAAATGGTAAATGTACAGAATATCGGCAAGTTATCGGCTATCGGCCTGAAAGTTCACAGATTATTGGTATCGGCTCTAAAAAATCAATATCGGTCGATCCCTAATTGGTTCTGGATCATTCGGGTGGGCAGACTGCAGTTCGCATCCATCTCATCCGTCCAACAGACTGTAGGACTCGATCCCCTATTTGACACTATAACATCCTTGTAGATGTGAGTGGTTTTAATCTTATTTTTAAATAAAGTGGTTTTACTACAGTGAGCACTATGGGTCATTTTCTCTAATTCAGGCACCTCCTTGTTACTAAAGTGAAATAGAGTCTTGGTTAGTATGGTCATTTTCTCATGTATAATTATATTTCAAGATTACTGTACTTCCTTATTTAACCAACAAGTACTATATTATTGCAGAAAATTAAGTGTTATAGCAACATTTTCACCTTAGTTTCCCCACTGTTGCAACTGTATCTGTTGCATGAGCATTCAGACCCATTGCTACATACATTGCGGACAAGACAGAGAGATAAAGGTTGCGCCAGAGAAAAGGAACGTATAAAAACACTTAGATAAATATATATACAGACAAGTCCAATATAATGGCCAGGGTTGGTGGTCACGGGTGGATAGCACAAAATTAAGTCCGAATGGGAGACCTTGCCAAGGGATATGTCTTTTGTAGGAGCGGGTAATAGATAGTCCTGGCAATCCGTAAGTGGGGACAAAAGAAAAGATAACAGTGCAATAAATCCTATACAAAATGGTGTATTATAAAATGTAGGGTCGAACGTAGTCCTAATCACGTGTGGTAGAGCTAAAACACGGCTCAAGTATGGATGGCATACAACGGTACAACCCCCACTTAAAGAATACGTGATTTGTCGACCATAAAAGGCATAAAAAGAAACAACAAACAGTGTTCACTGTTTAAAAGAAAATAGATATCAAAAATATTTAGACGGACTGCTCAATGAATCAGGTGTAAGTGGAATAATTCCCACCTTGGATTTCTATGGAGTAATACTCTACTGGAATAATAAAATCTGGATACCAGGCAGTGATGGTGAGAAAATAAATAAAATTGTTGCAAAAAAGAGAAAAAAAAAGTAAAATGGCATAATCCAACAGTTTAAAAGTAGCCAAAATACTTTAACTATAACACAATACTGAAACTAAAATATCCACAACGCGTTTCACCTTTTGGGCTTTTTCAAGTGGAGATAAAAAAACGCATACTTGGTAGTATGAAGTATATATAGGGGACTGATAGTGAAATAATCACTAAACAATAAAAAATGTTGCACCTAAATGACATCATAGACTGAATAAAAAGATACTCAAATTACAAATAAAATCATACAGTTCGATAATATATAATGTACAGAGCTTATAGTTACAATTTGTCAATAAACATAGTAAAAATTGATGTTGAAAGTGATTATGTGACCGGTGGCCATTTTGTGTATCGCGCCGTGCCACAGTGCAATAGGGAATATGTATTTTGAGTGAGATAGAGCTGTGCCCTTAGAGGCAGCCTGACAGGGTTGGTGAAGAGAGAGTGGAGCGGGCGTGGCAGGCAGCCGAGATGAACTAGTGGGAGATGTAGGAAATAAGTATATTGAAAGGGGCGTGGTGACTGGCAGATATAAACTGTGAGAGGGATATAGTGGGCAGCATTTGCTGCTCGTATGTGTTGGGCATTAGTAGAAAGAGGGCGTGGTTATTGGACAAAATGTGGGGCGTGGTAAGAATTATGAGATATGTAGTATTGACCGAAGGGGGCATTGTTATCGGCCGAAATGTGAGTAAACATTTTATATATCTGTACTCCTATTGTCTTTTAACCCCTTAAGGACTGGACTGTTTTTGCGATGTTGTACATTTGCGACCAGGCATATTTTTACACTTTTGTGGTGTTTGTGTTTGTCTGTAATTTTCCGCTTTCTCATTTACTGTTCCCATACAAATTATATATTGTTTTTTTCAGGACAAAATGGGCTTTCTTTACATACCATTATTTATATAATCTCATGTATTTTAATTTAAAAAAAAAAAAAATATGATGAAAAATTGAAAAAAATACATGTTTTTTGACTTTTACTTGAAAAATCTTTTACTCATCTACAAAATCGAATGAAAAAAACTGCTAAATAGATTCAAAATTTTGTCCTGAGTTTAAAAATACCTAGTGTTTACGTGCTTTTTGCTTTTTTTTGCATGTTATAGGGCTATAGGTACAAGTAGGATATTGCGGTTTCAAAACATACATTTTTAAAATTTATCAATAGTGACATTGTAACACTATTATCTGTCATAAATCTCTGAATAACACCCCACATGTACATATTTTTTTTAAAGTAGACAACCCAGGGTATTCAATATGGGGTATGTCCAGTCTTTTTTAGTAGCCACTTAGTTGAAAACACTGGCCAAAGTAAGCATTCATATTTGTATGTGTGTGAAAAAAGTAAAAAAACTAAATTGAACGCTAATTTTGGCCAGTGTTTGTGACCAAGTGGTTACTAAAAAAGACTGGACATACCCCATTTGCAATACCTTGGGTTGTCTTCTTTTGCAAATGGTATGCCATCATGGGGTAATTCTCATTCCTGGGCTACCATACGCTCTCAAAGGCAACGTAACCAACCTGGCCATTTTCAATGTAAAAATATTTGACCCATATATTTGACCTTGTAACTTTCAAAAATGCTATAAAACCTGTACATGGGGGGTACTGTTTTACTCGGGAGACATCGCTGAACACAAATATTAGTGTTTAAAAACTGGAAAACGTATCACAACAATTATATCATCAGTAAAAGTGCTGTTTGTGTGTGAAAAATGCAAAAAAAGTAACTTTCACTGACAATATCATCGCTGTGATATGTTTTACTGTTTTGAATCACTAATATTTGTGTTCAGCGAAGTCTCCCGAGTAAAACAGTACCCCCCATGTACAGGTTTTAGGGTGTCGTAGAACGTTACAGGGTAAAATACAATGCTAGCAAATTAAATTCTCTGGAATTTCGGCCTGGGTTGGCAGGCAGGTCCCTCAAATTGCAATCAATAAAATTACTGAATTATGTAAAAATATTACATAAATACGCACGTAGAATTTAAATATATATGCATATTTATATAGTTTAAGTCTACGTGTATATTTATATAATTATTTATGTAATTTTGTATATGGACATATGTATATTTCGTATTATTTTTATTTATTTATATATACATAGATATATATACAAATTCATTCTAAGTGTATTTTGATATAAATATATATATATTAATTTTAAAATACAGTTAGAATAAAATTTCATATAGATATATAATTTTTTTTTAAATTGTTATTATTATTTAAAAAAAATTATTTAATTTAAATTACTTATTATTTATATTTTATAATAATATATATATACAATATATATAGTTATTATATATATTATATATATACGTGTGTAATTTAATTATAAGTGTATTTTTATATTAATATAAGTACATATTAATATAAAAATACACTTAGTATGACATTATATATATGATATATAGACATATATTATATAAATATAATATATGTCTATATATCATATATACACATATATAATTATTATTATTTTTTTAATTAACACTAACTTTATTTTATTTTTTGATTTTACACAGCAGGGAGACTGCCTGTCAGCACAGACAGTCCCCCTGCAGGCAGACACATGGACACCTATTGTGACCATGTGATCGCTGTGTTAAGCGATCACATGGCCACAGGGGTCCTAATTCAGTGTGGGGAGACTGTTTGGGCTGCAGGCAGTCTCCCCACAACCGGAGCCACGCTGATCGCCGCCGGGGGATCGCCTCGGTCGGGATGGGGTTTTTAACAGTGAGCACTGTTTGTTGTTTCTTTTTAACCCTTCTTTTTTTTTCTCTTCTTTATTTTATTGCGCATAAAATGTTACAGAACATAGGTGTTGTTTGCCACCCGTGTATAACAGTTAACAATTCTAGACATGCAGGCAACAGAGTCTGCGCATTTTTATATTTTTCACAGTTGTACAACAAAGTAGGGTAACAGTAATTAGTTCGAAAGAATGTTGACATTAGGAGGATAACATAGTTCGGTCTATTGACTTCGATTCAATTTTAAGCGTGCTATAGTTTGTAGAGTATAGTAACGAGGGAACAACGGGGGAAAGGTAGGGACGGTGCAGGTAGTAGGGTATTCGTGTATAGGTGGTAATTTAGACAATATTTAGGTGGCTCTATTGCCTAGATAGGTCAACCAAGGCTGCCATGTTAAGGTGTAGGTGGTGTATTTGTTCGAGTATGATGCGTCAAGTTCTTCCATGGTCCTTATGAATTCTACCTTTTGTATCCACTCCCGTACTGATGGGGCATTGGTGCTCTTCCATTTCAACGGTATCAACATATTTGCTGCTGTCAGCATATGGTTGACTAGTTTGCGTTGGAGGTTCGGTATGTGTGTTGTGTGTACGAGAAAGAGGAAAGTTTCGGGTGTTTGTGGTAGTTGATGGCCTGTGATAGCTTTGATTAGCCCTCCCAACCTCCGCCAATAAGTTTGGATGGCTGGACATAGCCACCAGATATGAGCTATAGTTCCCTTGGGTTGCCCGCACCTCCAACATGTATCTGGTGCTGTTGGAAAGATAGCATGTATCTTAGCGGGTGAGTAGTGCCATCTGGAGATTCTTTTGTATGTGCTTTCCCTCACTGCGGTGCTAATGGACGTGGTATGGGCGTATATGAATATTTTGTGCCATGTACCAACTGGAATGGTAATCCCCAGCTCAGTTTCCCATGCCGCTGTGAATGGGGGGGGAGAGGTGAGTTTGATGGTGTTAAGGAGTTTGTAGAATATAGATAGGTGCTTGATTTGTAGGCTATGGGTAGTACAGTAGGTTTCATATTTGGTGTGTGCTCTTGTTCCTCGAAAAAGGTGTGATTCCCCCTTCAGGAAATGTGTCAGCTGGGCGTATTGGAAATATTGTTGGGTAGTTGGGTGGTCTGTGGATGTTAGAATAGATAGCGGAGCTATCCCCGTTGGTGTGATGACCGTGTTAACCATCGGGTATCTCGTTTTTTGAGTTGGTGGGAACTGATGGAAGAACGGGGGGCGTAAGCCTGGTAAAAAGTTGGGGTTGTGTGCTAGAGGGTAGAAGGGTGAGGGATGTGGTGAGATGTCATTCTGGAGTCTAATGCGTGACCACAGACGTAGTGTGGGTATGATCGTTGGGTGGTGTGAGTGTTGAGGCAGAAGGAGTGAACGACCCTTGTCATGCCATGGGATCGTATATAGAGGGGATTGGAACATGGAGCCCTCTATGTGCACCCATTGTTTGAGTGGGTGTATTGCATTCCATTCGTATATCCTTGTCAGTATGACTGCCTGGTAGTAGCGTTCAATGTGAGGTAAGCCCAGCCCTCCCTGTTCTCTATGTCTGGTCAGAACCGAGTATGCTATTCTCGGGCGCTTATTCGCCCAAATGAAGGTCGTGAAGATTTGTTTGAGTTTAGTAAAGAAGGAGGGGGGAATTGTGATGGGGAGTGTTTGTAGGAGATAGAGCACTTTAGGTAGCGTGTTCATCTTCAATATGTTGATCCTACACAGCCAGCTGAAGACCGGTCTCTGCCATTCCCCTATATCTTTATTGTCGCAAGTAGTGGTATAAAATTTAGGTCATATGTGTGTTTTAAGTGTCTGGGTAGGTGGACCCCTAAATAGGTGATGGACTTCTCGGCCCATGTGAAGGGATATATGGTTTTAAGTTCAGCTTGTGTGCGCCTGTCCAATCGGAGGGGTAAAATTTCGCTCTTTGTGTAGTTGACCTTGAAGTTGGATAGTTCAGCATATGCCGTCAGTTCTGTAATTAAAGGTGGTAGGGAAGTGAGTGGGTCCGTGATGGAGAATAGTAGATCATCTGCGAATGCAGAGACCTTAAACTCCTGTGGATGGACAGTGAACCCGTGAATGTCGTCGTTGTCTCTTATTCCCTGCAGAAAGGGTTCTAAAGAGAGGATAAAGAGTAGGGGGGAGAGAGGGCACCCCGTCTCGTGCCGTTTCTAATGTGTACTGGACTTGATAGTTGGCCGTTTATTCTCAATTTCGCCGTCGGTAGAGTATATGGCTCCCATCCATTTCATCCAATTTGGGCCAAAGCCTAAGGCTTGGAGTGTGGCTGTCAGCATTTTCCAGTCTACTCTATCAAACGCCTTTTCTGCGTCTATGGATAGAAGTAGGCTCTGTCTTTGAGTTGCATGGGAGAGGTGTATGAGATTTAATAATTTAGTTGTGTTATGTTTGGCTTCGCGCTTGGGGACGAAGCCAGATTGGTCTGGGTGTATTAGGGTGTGTAGGATCGGTTGAAGTCGCATGGCTAGAATTTTGTGCATATCTTTAGGTCTACATTGATGAGCAATATTGGGCGATAACTGCCGCACTCAGTGGGGTCTTTACCTGGTTTTGGTAATAGCGTGGATGTGTGCTTCTAGAGCCGATGCTGGGAGTGGGGCCGGATCAGTGAGAGCGTTAAATGCCCTCAAGTATGGTTCCGCCAGAAGTGTGGCGAATTGTTTGTAGTATTTGGCCGTTAGGCCATCAGGACCTGGGCTCTTGCCCAGCGGTGTGGATTTGATCGCACATTTTAATTCGTCTTGGGTAATAGGCATGTCTATGGAGCGAGCTACTTCTGCAGGGATTGTGTTTTTGAGCCTGGCGGAGAGAAACCCGTCTATGTCGGTTGTGGAGGGGGGTGAGTTTCTGAGGTTATATAGTTTGGTGTAAAATTGTTGAAAGGCTTCCATGATATCTGGAAGGGTGTGAGATAGTGTGCCAGTCTGTGTCTTGATTTTGGAAATGTATGTGTTTTGTCTGGACTGTCGTAGGGCATTGGCAAGCAGTTTGCCGCATTTGCCTCCCCTCGCGTAGTAGGAGTGTTTAGTGTTTAATAGCTTTTTCTTGGCTTGGTGTTGCAGTAATTGTGTCAGTTCTGCGCGTTTGGTTATAAGAGTATTATACGTTGGGAGGGAGGGAGCTGTCCCTGGTGTGAGTATGTTCCAAGGACCTGATTTCCCGTGTGAGTGTATCGATTCTTTGTGTCCTACGTTTTTTAAGGGTAGCCATAATTGCTAGAAATTCTCCCCGTATGACACACTTGTGAGCCTCCCATGTTGTGATGGGGGAAATGGATGGTAGCGTGTTTTCTTGGAAGTAGTTGGTGAGAGTGGTTTCCACTCGTGATGTAATGGTGGGGTCGTTGAGTAGGAAATCATTAAGTTTCCATTGAAAAGATGTTAGCGGGAGTGTAGGGATTTGTACGGCAAGAGACAGGGGTGCGTGGTCTGACCAAGTGATCGGGCCGTAGGTGCAGGAGGTGGCCAGATGTAGGTAGTCCTGGGGAAGGAATAGCATGTCTAGCCTAGAGTATGTGCCTGAAGCTGTGGAGTAGAAGGAGTAGTCTCTAGTTTGAGGGTGCATGGTTCTCCAGCAGTCATGTAGCCTAGCCTGATCGAGAAGGTGTGATACCAGCTTCCTTGTAGTGGTTTGGTAGTGTGTGGATTGGGAAGTCGTGTCGAGGGCAGAGTCTAAGGACATGTTTAGGTCACCACCCAAGATTAGCATGCCTTCCATGAAGGATTCAATTATGCGGAGGTGTTTCTTAAGAGCCTTACCCTGGTGTCTATTGGGCAGGTAAGTGTTAGCAAAGGTAAGCATGGTTTGACCTATCTGGCCTTTCACCAGGATCAGCCTGCCCCCATCGTCCGTTTTGTGGTCTTTGTATGTGAAGGGGGTGTGTGCGGAAAATAGTATGGCCACCCCCCTGGCCTTAGTATCACTGTAGTTGCTGAAAAAACCTGTGGGGTATGCCCTGTTTTTGAGAGTAGGGGCTATGCCTTTTTTAAAATGGGTCTCTTGTAGGAAGACCACATCTGCTCTGAGTTTATGCATTTCCGTGAGAGTCATGGATTGCTTCTCAGGGGTATTGAGACCTTTAACATTGAGGGTGACTATCTGAAGAGTGGCCATCGAGTCTGAGTGTGTGTGTGGCCCTTGCGGAGGGTCTGTTTTGTTCATTGTGGGGTGAGAGGGATGGGGAGGTTGGGTTGGTTGTAGAGTTGAGGGAGTAACAAAAGAGAAGGAAAAAATATATAAATACAGTAAACAACTTATATACAAGCAGATATTCAATAAGTAAATTGAATTTATAATTATCCCCCTAGGTCGCGGGAAGGCGCAGGTTTGACCAGTCGCCTATCAGCAGCCTGAGGGGAGAACCTCTGGTGTCGGACCCAAAGTGGAATTTTGCCACTTGGGTGCGTCTGTGACACCGTGGTGTAGGTCGTGTCGACCTAGTACGGTGAGAGTTATCAAGTATGCATATGATAGTAATCAAACAGTGGGGGAGAAAGGCGGGGGTGGTCTCGGGTAGCCGACATCAACCAAAGATTCCCGTGGTGGAGCAAAAGAAGAATTGGTTGATAGTTAATCACCGCCAGATCACATATCCGCTTACATAATTTACAACACATCAAACATTCAGGCATATTTAGCAATGATAGGATTTAAACATATTAAACTGTGCCATTGTATATAAGTTTTTTTTTAATAAATTTTAGTTGACGGTTGTTCTTAACCTGTTTAGTGGGCCTATATGTGGGACTCCTTTACCATGCCACGGCTGTCCGCTGCCAGCTTGGCCACTGGGTCCACAAGGTGGGGGGTTGATTAGTGCTAGAGAAACCTTGCCGTCTGGCCTGCAACCATGTCCTCATTGGAAGTAGTTAGCACTGTGAGCTGTTATATGGGGTTACTTGACATGATGTTATGCACAAAAGGTTTGATAGCGGGAGGTATTAGGCTGGATAAGTCTAATAGGGGATAGTAGGTGGGGGCTTATTGCTCCCTGTTGTAGTGGGCGCATTATTGCGTTATACAAGCAGCGGACAGTTGATACAGTCACCTGAATCGCAGAAGGTGTGCAGGAGACTGGGAGGAAAAGTGGTCCTCTAAAGCATATCATTGTAACGAGAGTGTCCGTTTCAGCAGGTTTGTGTGGTCGTCTGAGGTAGGCTTCGGCTAGTAGTTGGTGTCTTTGAGGTTTCAAGAAGAAATTAGGGTGTGGGCCCCAGGACCTGGGCCGACAGCAGTTCATGCCGTGTTCTCCGGGTCAGAATCCATTTACTGTTGCATCGGGTCTCGGTTGTCCATTTTCTTTTTCTTGGGTGCTTGTTGCCATCTGGGTCTCTGTGGCAGTTGAGGGAGTAGTGGCGTTTGCAGTGGTCCATACCAGTCTTGGATGTGCGGATCTGTTAAGTTGAGATTTTGGATAAAGAGTGGAATGTCTGCATGGGAGTGGATGGTGTGCTGAGCGCCTTTGTGTGTGACGCTCAGCACGAGTGGATATCCCCACCTGTATCTTATATTTCTAGATCTCAGTTGATCTGTAATAGGTCGCAAAATCCTTCTCGCTTGTAGTGTCAGCCAGGAGAGATCTGGATATATTGTGATTGGAGCTTCATGGAACAGGAGGGGTTGTGAATTTTGTTTCAGCGTGTTTAGTATGTCTTCTCTGCAGGTGTGGTAGTGGAGTCTGCAGATGACATCTCTGGGTTTGTCTGTCGCTACACCTCTGGGTTTCAATGCCCTGTGTGCTCTGTCTAGGAGAATATGGCTGTCTCCTGGTTTTCCCAATATAAGGTTGAAGAGTTCATTTAGGGTTGCATAAATATCTTCCTGCTCATATTCTGGGAGACCCCGGATCCGCAAGTTGTTGCGGCGCCCCCTATTGTCTAGATCATCTATGGACCTATGGAGCGTGGATAGGTAAGCATTTTGATGTTCTACCGTTGCCTGTAGGGAGCTTAATTGTGTTTGTATGGCGTCCCTATCATCTTCTAGGATGACCACCCGGTCAGAGACCTGGCGGATTTCCGAACTAAAGGAGTCCATCTTGGCTTGGACTGAGGCTTCTAGCCGGGTCAGCATACCTGCAATGTCCTGCTTGGAGGGTAAGTTCCTCAAGATCTCCTTCAGGTCTCCTTCTGTTGGGGGGCCCGAATTGTACGAGTCCGCCGGGCTGGAGGGGGACATGCAGAGAGGTGGGGAGTCAGCCGCCATGTTGGGGCCTAACAGGCCGGTGTTACTATCCGCCCGGTCGCGGAAATATTTGGTAAGCGCACCTGATTTCCCCAACGGGGTTTTACTGGGGGCTTGTTGAGACGATGTGGCTCGTTTAGGGTGACCCATCTCTGTTCTGTGTGGCCCGATTAGGTCGGATTGTGTCTGGCGTGGTCGGAGCTATTTCAGATCGCGGCCATTCAGTAGCTTGGTTGGCCCCGCCCCCCAAATCCTTTTTAACCCTTTTATGGTCGACAACTTTTCACGTGATTAGGACTACATTAGATCCGACATTTTATAATATACCATTTTGTATAGGATTTATTGCACTATTATTTTTCTTTTGTTCCCACATACGGACTCCAAGAACTATTACCCCACTCCTACAAAAGACATTTCCCTAAAGACTGGGGAATATCCCTTTGGCAAGGTTTCCCATTCGGACTTAATTTTGTGCTGTCCACCCGTGACCACCTACCCTGGCCATTATATTGGACTTGTGTGTATATACATTTATCTAAGTGTTTTTATACGTTCTTTTTCTCGGGCGCAACCTTTATCGCTCTATCTTGTGTATTGTTATTGCCAGTAGGGTATTGAGGGAACCCTATTTTATGTTTGCTGCCCCTTTTTATTCCATTCCTCTAGTTTGGTTTTCCTAGCGCTGTTTCCTATATTTCTATATTTTTATGAACATTGTGGACTCTTTTTAAAGACATGCTTTTTATCCAAGATTTTTTATTGTATTTATATATTGTTTTTTTTATTATAATCTCTATTTCAGTCTTTTTGCTATTTTCTTATTAAAATCCTAATTTATTTAACATCTTTGTATTTTTATATTCTTGTTTTTAATGTTTCTTATGTTTTTTTCAGTATCCCCACTACTGGCCTTATTTTACTTTATATATTACTTGCTGCTATATATCGTCTGTTTTTAGTCTAAATTATACTTGTCTATATTTTACATGCTATTGTATACTCTAAATATTAACTCCAGGCAATTTTACTAGTTTCTAGTTGAATTTGATCTTAAAAATATTACATAACAAATGCTCCAAATAACTTAAAAATAAAATAAAAATATGACATTGAACTTTGGTGAATTGACCCATAAAGTTACCGTAAATAAAATATCTAAATGCAGTATGTAAACACAGTATGAGAGGGGCTCCAAACCGTAGCTCTCCAGCAATGCACATGTAGAGTCTCATGTGAGCACAGGTGGAGCTGTCAAAATCCCGCACCCGTTGATTAATCAACCTGCAATGGTTGAGAAGCTATTGAGAAGTTGCACGGTTGGGGGTACTTGAAAACTGAAGCTGGGCACTTTTGACTCCTCAATAAATACAAGACGCATTTTGATGGATAAAGCAACTATTTTGTTTATGATTTTTGACAGGCAAATATATTTTGATTAATCCGCTCTCCATCAAAAACACGGTGTGACTGTAAAATGCAAATGAGTGCATGTCTACAAAGTTTATATTGAATGTTACTTAAAATGCACATCGCTGTGTGACTCCATGGCAGGCAGAGCAGGGGATGAATACACTGCAGAGAAAGGATATGGATTTTTAGAACCCCTGTGATGCACATCAAAGATCATCTGTAATATGCAGACATATATATGCAAAATAAATATGGCTTTAGAAAGCTGAACAATATACATAGTTTAACAATATACAAGATATTATGTAAGTGTAGAAGTGCACATACGTTTCTCAATATCTGTGACAAAACAAGCCTTGATCTTTCCTTACTCTAAAGTATGCAGCATCTGTTGGCTGCAAAAGACATCTGGGCAAGAGCTCACCATTTGTTTCCCAGATGGTCTGGAGATGTCCTTTAAAAGAACAGGCTTTCTCTGTGCATAAGGACATCTTAAATTCGCTTCAAGCAAAGTTCTTGTTGATCTGGACACCTGGGTCAGTGGCACTTCCATCACTCGTCTTTTGATGAAAATGTTCTTGAAATAAATTTTCCTGTCAAGGTTGAATTTGCAACAAGTTCAATAAAGTGACTCATTTAGAAATGTATTTACTTCACAATATAGCTATTCAGATTAATTTTTATAACTAAGTGAACATCACTCACATGATTTCTCATCCTAAATAAAGAATATTTTACACTTTACAGGTTAAGTTATTGCTGTATTAAATCCATGCCGCTAATCCACCTGCCACTAATCCATTCTAGTCTGATCACAGTGGCTGGTATGTAATGCCTTTATCCAGAAATAATGACATTAGGCTCAGGATAGCGACATTGTCTTACTTGGATTAGCCACATTAAGATCCCCCAGGGCTTCATAGGCAGGTTGCCAGCCTTATGCCTCTATCTAGAGCCCTGCCCTCAGTCTGGCACTTGGTGACATCATTCTTTATCACTATCAGTATCTACCTTCTGCCTTCATATTACTCTTTTCTCCTATAGTATCTCTCCTGCTGCCTCTATACTACCCTCCTCCTCCCATAATGTCTTCAGCAACCTGGGATGGGGGGTGGGAGGGAGAGGGGACCTGCAGTGACACTCGAGAGTCCCTTTAAGGGTAGTAGGAGTTGGCACCCAGACCACTCCAATGGGCATAATAGTCTGGGTGCCTGGAGTATCCCTTTAAAGATAGAAGGTGAATATTTGCTTCACCTTCTTTACTGAAAGCCTCCAGCAGCAAAGAAATAGTTAACATAATTTTTCCAAACATCCAATCAGAACAATATAACAGCAGTATAATATCCCTCAGGCAGACCCTCCCACTTCCTCTTTCTTTGATGAGGTTGAGCAGGAGAGCGTGAAACCAAAACTAAACCAACTTGTAGCAGGCACATCTAGAGAAGAAACCGTATTACACTGCAAGGAAAAAGAAACACTGTGAAAGTAAACTGCCAAGGCAGTGTGTCATACCACATACAACATTACTTCAACATGATGAATAAATGCACACGGACAACCAAAACTGTATAATAGAAAGAATATTTATTATACAAACATGAGACCATACATTACAAAAACATAACAATACCCCCTCACCGAGGCTAGAATAATCCCTAATTTTATGGCAAGTCAGGAGGCTTTATATTTGCAATTTTAACGCCCAGTCATAAAAACAGAAGAAACATCGCGGATGGAAATAAAAAGTATGGGAAACCGATTACCCAGACCAAATCAGCGGCGCTGAGAAATATCCAGCTTCTAGAGCTGCTGAAGCACCAGCGCCCAGAAACGAATGTGCCCCAATGGAACTCGCCACACCAGCCGATGAGAGAAGCCACAGAATATAATGAACAATTGTAGGTGCAGGAACAGCCCTAAATGGTCGTACATAGGAAATCAACAGCTGCCCATGAGCAGAAGGGCGAAAGTATGAGGTCCTGGATATAAACGTCCATAGTTAACGTGCCACACATAGACGTGGCCTATCTGGAGAATAGGGATTCGATTTTGTCCTGCATGAAATAGAAACAGATACACCGTCCGGTAAAAAGGAGAAAAGTTCTACATCAAAAGCACGAACATCAGAAACGCAACAAAAAGATACAAGGCATAATAGGAAAGTCAGCTAAGTGGAAAGCTGGCGCAAATACAAATCCCCATTATCAGGCCATTCCTCAAGGAATTGCAAAACAAACGATACATCCCAAAATGAGGAATAGCGAGAGGTAGAAATCTCGAAAGGCATAGACCTCGGAGTAGTCTGCAGACCGAGGGGTCTTTTCCAATGACAGAGTCCTGAGAAGGCACATGAGCCGTCGAGCTAACTGACCGAAAGACATTAATGGTCCTATACAACTTACCCTGAGAAAACAATTCAGCTAGGAAGTTTAGGACTGCCATGATAGGGGCCGTAAAGGGATCCAAACCACTCTCCAGACACCAGCCATGCCAGGATCATCAGGTGTGCAGGTATGATCGTTTGGTGTCAGGTGCCCAAGAGTTCCGGAGTAACTCTCTAACTGTTGTCAATAGGCCTGACACATCCCAGGAACCCCGGAAACGGCCCATGCCACTAGCATTAGGTGATCCTCTAATATCAATAGATGTGGATTGCCTTGCAGATCCCGTTGGAGACACCTAGAGACAGTGAGTAATAGATGATCTTCACACGACAACTCCAGCAAGAGAGGGAACCACGGTTGACTCCTCCAAAGTGGATGGATCAGGACCATGTGGTAGGCTTGCCTCAGATCCAGTCGAGAGAACCAATCGCCCTCGCAGAGCAAGTCACTGAGGAGATGGATGCCCTCCATCTTGAAATGTCAATAGATGACCTATGCATTGAGGGAATGCAGATTGATAAAAGAGTGGAAGTCCCCTGTCTTCCTCCATACAAGGGAGATATTGCTCAAGGTGGGCCTGTCGCCCACTCCACTGCACCCTCGTCCAGCAGGAATGCATTTTATGAATGAACCAGATCGAATGCCTCTTTGGCCATACATATCGGCTGCGGAGCAGTGACCTGTCTCAGAGGTTTGACAAAATTGAACCGGAATCCGGACACGGTCTGAGAGACATCCATGTCTAGTTTAGAGATGTAAAAATAGAAATGTGTCGGTTCGACATCTTCATGAAGGCATCCCCGAAGAGTAGACCTTAGACATCAGGACCTTGGTCGCCAAATCCGTAAACTTGCCAAAAAGCGTGTGAACCGAATCCACCACGAAACCCAGCAACTGGACCGACTGAGAGGGAGTAAGCTCCGATTTTTCCACGTTAATTGTGAATTCCAGGTCCTGAAGCAGATGGATCAGGACCATGCGGTAGGCTTACCTCAGATCCAGTCGAGAGAACCAATCACCCTCGCAGAGCAAGACACTGAGGAGATGGCCACAATGGCATTTCCTTATAAAGAAACAGTTGGCCCATTCTCGTAGGAGATGTAGCATCCACCGGTGTTCCACTTTGTAGAGCGGCATCCGCCATGAGGAACATCTGTGTCATTGTGCCACTGACATCCCACAGTCTGCCCTGGGCACAGCGTAGACCCTGTTTCAGTTCTTTTCCGTACTTATTCATGAAGCTGGCAAACGCCGGGTCGAAATCAGGCGAAAGAGCGACTTTGTTAGAAAACGTGGGGTGGGGGGATTTCGCCCGAAGCTCCACTCTGATCTCCTTATCCTAGGGGCGCAAGAGTTCTGCAATGCGGACCGGAGG
Organism: Pelobates cultripes; assembly: GCA_933207985.1. Taxonomy (NCBI): domain Eukaryota; kingdom Metazoa; phylum Chordata; class Amphibia; order Anura; family Pelobatidae; genus Pelobates; species Pelobates cultripes. The sequence goes on along the minus strand of OW240914.1, from coordinate 230,928,117 downwards.
AGCCCATTACGAGGAACAAGGGTGTTTAATGAATCGGTGAATCAAAGATGGGAGGGATGGAAAGATCCAGGATCTCACCGGGTTGTCAGCAGTGGTTGGCGGGTCCGTTGGTGATCATTCAGGGGAGAGTCCAACACCGTCTCCCTCACTAAGTGGGAATGGCCGCTGAGAAAAAACCTCACTGGGGGATGCGGCACCCGAGTTGTCGGGCTGGTACTCATCTTGGTTAACTTGGCAGGCAGCATCTTCTTTATCTTTATGCAATTAAATACACAACAGAACCCAGAGCAGACACACTGAGTTGGACAGTGCTCACCTGGAGGCAGCAGCAAAGAAAGAGGAAGTGGGAGGGTATGAGTGAGGGATTTTACACTGCTGTTATTTTGTTCTGATTGGATGTTTGGAAAAGTTAACTATCTCTTTGCTGCTGGAGGTTTTCAGTAAAGAAGGTAAAGCAAATATGCCATGAAATCACTGTTACTCACATAAGTGGTCATATTCATTTTAGTTTTTCTGTCCTGTTTCTTCCATTGTATTTGTTCTGCATCAGCTGCTGCTCTTCCACTGTGTCCTAGATATCCTTTCTCACAGGCTCACCTCATTCTTAACTTCTGTACCAAGTAATTTGTAGATATGAGAACAGACAAAGCAACTACCAAAATATTTGCAACACCAGTGTATGTGGTCATCCTTGTAGCTTTACCCATAACTATAACAAAAGTTTTACAGATGATGGTTATCACAGCAGCAACATGTTGAAGTCAGGGCAGAACACACATATTAAGAAAAACAAGACAAAAATACTTCCACCGGATTGTATGTGATAGGCTGCTAAATAAATCCTTTTTTTGTTTGTTTTTTTTTTTTAGGCCAACGCCTTTGTTTCTATTTTGACTTTCCCTTTAATGACTTTATTAGCACCCTATCCTCAAGCAAAGCTTGTTTTAAGGACTTGCAGAGTATTTTTTTCCTAAGTAAGAAATACTCAGGTAGACACATAGGCAGCAATGCGTCTATCTTTTCAGCAACTTGAAATGGGTTTTTGCACATGTTAAGGTGTTTGGATTTTGATACTTTTTATAAACTTTGTTTAGCTACCCAAACCCTAGCTATTTGTGTACAATTTTATAACATGACAGGAGGCTTCCTATTTTGCATTAACTCTCTTTACTAAACTCCACAGCAGTAAAGAAAACGTAAAGAGTAACAAATAAATCACTGAGCAGCATAGTATATAAGGGTCATGCTGCCTGTACACTTCCTCTTTCTTTACTGCTCCATCGCAGACAGGTCAGAATATTTGCTCCCCTGGAGCTTTCTACATTTATTGTCATTTCTTGTTTGTTCCATATATATATTTCAAACATATTTTCTCACTTTATTTACATCCTTTATTTCTATTTCTTATCTTCATCAGGGCTGTGGGACTAGGGGCTCTCTGTGGGTCTTTTCTGCCCCTATTTGCCCCTCTATACCTCCTGGGACCCTCCCTTGGCTTCCCCTTGGTCCCCCCGGGTTCCCCCACTGCCCCCCTTCCTTGGAGTGCCCTCCTGGGCTCCCTCCTTGCGGCCGGTTTCATTCGCGGCCGTTTTCGCGCCGGCCCGCTTCCATCCGCGGCCGGCCTCAAAATTTAGTCCCCGGCTTGCGGCCTACCTCGCGGCCGCCATTTTGGATCGCGGACATCGCGAGATTCTCGCGGCCATCTTAGTTTTGCCTCGTGCATCTCATTAGGGACTCAGTGTGGCTGTGCTAGCTTGCTGGTACCTCTGAAACTGCTGTTTTCCTCACCTTTTGTGTCTGACACCATCTGTGACTATAGGATTATCTACTCAAGCACCCCATCTGCTGCTTTCAACCTGCTACTCAGTCTGTGCCTCATCTGCTTCTATCAAGCTATCCTGTGGCTGGGTCAGTCAGGTCAGTGCTGCTGCCTGTTTATTATTACTGTGACCTGCACTTAAGGGTCCCAACCCTGTGCAACCGGGGTGAGCCCCCACTATAAAGACGCTGCTTACTGGGAGACTAGCTGTTGCAGTTCTCTCTAACTGGGTGAGCCCCAGTTTATAAGGTCACTACTATACCCTGCTGGGGTTATTCTGGGCTTGCTCCCACAATACTTCCAAATCTGACCCTACGCCTACTACCAAGACCTGGGTGCCTGTTTATTACTGTGCCTTTCAATAACTTATAGCCTACCCTACCATGGAAGATTCCCAGAATGTCCCTGTGGACTTCCAGGCCATGATTAACGCAGCTGTCGCTGCCTCTGTGGAGAAGGCACTCTCCAAGGCCCGAGCTTCGGCTCCTGACGTACCTAAACGCAGACGTCCACGCCACGAGTCGGAATCTGAATTGTCCGACCACCAGGCACGGGAGGATTCCCGCCCTAAAAAGCGCCATGACAAAGGCGAAGATTGCACACCCAAACCAACTAAGGGTAAGGCACCTGCCAAGCACAAGTCTGCCAAATTACACACCCCGGCCCCGCGTCAGGAGTACTCTTCTGACGAAGAGCAAGAAGCCCAGTCCATGTCAGTGCTGGATGAATGGCAAGCTGACGCCTCTGACTCGGACTACGACGCATGGGGTTCGGACGAGAAATCTGTCTCCGCTTTCATGCGAGAGACTCTCCTGGGTGCGGCCCAGACAGGAGGTGTCGAGGACACTGCGGACGCAGAACCTCCTCTTGATTCAGACACCATCTTGGACCCCTCAGGCCAAGTGATGTTCGACCCCCGCAACATTCGGCACCCCAGGTCGGGTGACTGGTCGCCTCCTGAACACCTTTCTAGGTTTATGCACCTGTGGCTCCGCAAACCTCTGGAGAAAGAGGTCCGCAGCCGACTCAGGTCCGAATGCCCACGCCCTTCCCTGCCGGATAAGGTCGCGCAGACCCCGGAATTCGACAAGGTTATGTCAACCTTCATGATGCGCAGTGGTAGAGACCCTCGCCGAGGGGTGGAGAAAGGCCTATGGGGCGCCCAAGATAACCTGCTGGATTCTGTAGGCCCCCTGGCTCGCATTATGTATTTGGCGGATGATGCCTACACCAAAGCCGATTCCTTCTCCGCTGAGGACATCAGGGAATGGGCACATGATGTTCGTGAGTGGGCACAACGGTGTTTTTGTTTCATCGGAAACACTAATGTTACGCTCTCTTCGGAGAGAAGAAAAGCAGCGTTGTACCGTATTAACGGCAAACTGGCAGACCTTGGCACAAAGGAGATTGGGCCCCAGGCACAAGGGAAATTATTTGGCGAACCGTTCCTCAAGGAACTCAACAAACACGTGAACGTGTTCACCTCCCTTAACAAGGCGCAGTCCTCAATGCGCAGAGTGTTCAGAAGCAACCCTACCAGAGGGGTTTTTGGAAGGGCTGGCCGGCAACGGGGCCGTGCCGCCAGCCGATTTTGGCCTTCAGGCCCCCGCACCCAACCAACACCGTTTTACCCGACAAGAGACTACCGGCAACAACCCTTTTCCAGAGGCTCGGATAGAGGTCGTGGACCCCGCGGACGCGGACGTTCCCGCTTTGCTGCAGGTAAGGACCCACATTCCTCCACTGTTACCATGTACCCGCACTGCGGGCCGTATTTCCCTTTCTTTCCAGAATTGGGCCGCCCTATGCTCAGACACATGGATCCTACAAACTGTACAGGGATATATTATAGACCTAGTGGGGAACCCCTCTCAGGTTCAGCCCCCTCCCCCCATCCACATGTCTTCCTCCGACCACAACCTCGTCAACGCGGAGCTACGCGAGCTCCGAGACAAAGGGGCTATCCAGCCGGTCCGCGACGGGGGTGGTTACTTCAGCAACATCTTCCTGGTTCGGAAAAAGTCGGGAGAATACCGCCCCGTCATCAATCTACGCGCCCTCAACGCATATGTGGTCTACCGCCACTTCAAGATGGAAGGCATCCACCTCCTGCGAGACCTTCTTCGAAGCAACGACTGGTTCACCAGGCTCGATCTAAAGGACGCATATCTGTCAGTCCCGGTACACCCGGACTGTCGAGCACTCCTACGTTTCCTCTGGCACGGACGCCCTTGGCAATTCACTTGCCTCCCTTTCGGGCTCAGCTCAGCCCCATGGTGCTTCACCAAACTCCTAAAACCAGTGGTGGCCCACCTAAGATCAAGGGGCATTCGATGCATCATCTACTTAGACGATCTCCTCATCTTCTGCGCCGACGAACACAGACTACGCCAACACACTCACCTGGCAGTGTCCCTACTGGAGTCTTTGGGTTTCGTGGTAAACCAACAGAAATCGGAGCTGACCCCTACCCAGACGATACAATTCCTCGGCTTCGAGATCGACTCGACAACTTGCACTCTGAGGCTACCAGCCTCAAAGATCACAGCCATTCGCAAGGAGATTCGCAGGGTTCTTCGTCTCGACTCCATTCCACTACGCAATCTGGCCAGGATTGTAGGACTCCTCTCTGCCTCCATTCAGGCCATATTTCCGGGTCCCCTCCACTACAGGGCCATGCAACGTCTCAAGGCGAAATACCTACGCCGCAAGCCTACTTACGACCAACCCGTCCCGGTGACGATGGAGGTTCGCGAGGAACTATCGTGGTGGCTGGACAGTATGCAAGCCTGGAACGGCAGGGCCATATTCGGAGACGCTCCAGACTTCGTACTGGAATCAGACGCCAGCCTGTGGGGATGGGGTGCCACCAACGGAACCATCTCCACGGGGGGAACATGGACGACGCAGGAGCTCTCCATGCACATCAATTGCCTCGAACTCCTGGCAGGATCCTTCGCGATTCGCAGCTTGGCCCGGGAAAGATCCAACTGCTGCATCCTCCTGCGCATGGACAATGTATCCGCAGTCCAGTACATCAACCGCCTGGGAGGCGCTCGCTCTCGCCTGCTGTCGGATATCACGAAAGGCATTTTCGACTATTGCCTCCCTCGCAACATCACGCTACAGGCAGAATACTTGCCAGGAGAAATCAATCTCACAGCCGACTGGTTCTCTCGCCACTGGAGAGACGTCAGCGACTGGAAGCTAAACACGAGAATCTTCAGGGCCCTTGCAGCCCGGAGGGGTCCCTTTCACCTGGATCTGTTTGCCTCTCGCAACAATCACCAGACCCCGGAGTTCTTCAGCTGGCTCCCGGAGAGCAAGGCGACAGACGCATTTCTCCAACAATGGCCGTCGACAGGAGCCTACGCTTTTTCCCCATTCTCCATGATTGCGAGAACACTACACCAGATACGGACGCAACAGATCAAACTGGTTGTCATAGCGCCCTTGTGGCAGAGCCAACCATGGTTCCCGGACCTCCTGGCCTCCTCCTACAGGGACCCTCTTCTCCTACCATCCTTCCCGGACCTACTCACGGATCCCAAAGGGCATCTCCACCCACTACTCCTGGAAGACCGGCTACCCCTGGTGGCTTGGTCTCTTTCCGGGGTTCCTGGCGAGTCAGCGGACTATCGCAGGCTGCTAGGGACCTCTTATGGGACTCATGGGCCCCGGGAACTAGACGCTGTTACCTTTCAGCTTGGACCTCCTGGTCTACTTGGTGCATGGAACGGGACTCCGATCCCTTTACAGCACCTATTCCCATGATTCTTAATTTTCTCTCCTCCTTGTTTTCATCTGGCCGCTCTTACCGTTCGGTCAACGTCGTGCGCTCCGCGATTTCGGCGGCTCACACCCCCGTCGGGGATCTCCCGGTCGGCAAAGACCCTCTGGTCTGCCGTCTACTCCGCGGTATGCGGCTCCGCCGTCCCCCGGCCCCCAGATACCCTCACCTATGGGATGTGGGACTGGTTCTCCGCTTCTTCAGGGATTGGCTTCCGAATGACCGCCTCTCCCTACGCCAACTATCCGCTAAGTGCGCTTTCCTCCTCTGTCTCGTATCTTTCCGACGGGTTTCGGACGTTCGGGCCTTCGACGTGGACGCTTTCGAAGTGGCCCCTGAAGGGGTCACGTTTCACATTTCCCGTCGCACTAAGTCGGGTTCGACCTCGGTCTTTTACCCATTTTTTCCCGACGACCCGCAGCTTTGCGTCGTGTCCACCCTCCGCAGGTATGTTTCGGTTACCTCCTCGCTCCGGTCCTCTACGTCGGGCCAACTCTTAGTCTCCTACGTGCGCCCTCACGCCCCAGTCTCGGTCACCACCTTGGCCCGATGGATCCGCTGGATCCTTTCCCTCGCAGGTATAGACCCCGCCTTCGGCGCCCACTCCGTTCGCGGTGCGGCGGCTTCATCAGCCTTCCTGGCAGGGGCGTCCCTCTCGGATATTCTCAGAACGGCGGACTGGTCTAGGGAATCCACTTTCCGTACATTTTATTTTCGCACTCCCCCTTCTGCTGGGATGTCACTTCTTCAGCGTTAAAATTGCAAAATAGGAAGCCTCCTGTCATGTTATAAAATTGAAGATTATGCTAGCTTTAGTGTACTAATAATCTTAATTTTAATAAGGACAGGAGGCGAGTATTTTCCCTCCCTTTTGTTCCCTACCCTGACTCCTCGGGGGAGTGGATCTTAAGGTGATGGATTTTGGGATTCATATTAGTGGTTCCACTATCTCCTGGACATATTCGGTATCCCTTCCATCTCTATTCCCAGTGTTTCCACCTAGACGGACAGTTTAGTTGTACAACATGCTTACACCTACACATATTTAACCTATGGCCAGCTTACAATCTGTCTGTACTGTTTAATTTACACCATTCTGTTAAAGCCCACAGGCGTGAACAGTTACGGTTCAGTACCTAACCGATTTTATACTCTCCTTTCAGTGTAACCCTCTTCAGGACTTCCACTGGTCGCTGGTTCGTTAACCTCACGACTCCGTAAGATGGGATGACGGCTTCGTTTGGTCTCTCCTCCTATCTCGTTACCAGGAGTCTCCTTAAGTTCCGCTCGCCAGAGACCGCAGTTACCGTTTCATTGAGTTTCTGGATGTTCGAGCTCTATCTGGACTTGGATGTCGCTTTAAGAAAGAGGAAGTGTACAGGCAGCATGACCCTTATATACTATGCTGCTCAGTGATTTATTTGTTACTCTTTACGTTTTCTTTACTGCTGTGGAGTTTAGTAAAGAGAGTTAATGCAAAATACTCGCCTCCTGTCCTTATTAAAATTAAGATTATTAGTACACTAAAGCTAGCATAATCTTCAATTTTCACTAGGTTAGAAAATACTCCAGAGATTCTCTGTATCTGTATATGCTACAAACTAATATTAGTATATTGAGATGTTACGTGCATAATTAACACGTTAACATTATTATATAAATAATTGTAAAACATAAGAAGCAACTATAATTGCACTTGTTCATTAATTGCATGTATGATATCTAATTTTCTCTATGTTCACACTCTAACTGGCAGCACAAAGGTTAATGGTTTGAGATACTGAATAGAAATTATCTATATTATAGGGGAGATGGCAATCTATTGGATTTACATGTAAAGCACTGATTTTCACAGCATATTATAACAGATGTTCATTAGTGGATACAGTGCTTCACAAAGTTTTCATTATTTAGAATGTTATTATATTATTCCCTTTGTCAAATGCATATGTCCCCTGATTACACCATAAGTCTTAATAAGCCTTATAAGACTTCTATATCTCATACTATAAACATGATTGAAAAGGCCATTCGTTATTTCTTTATTCTTGGATGTATTAACCTGTATCCCTCAATACAGTGATTACTTCCATAAAATAAAGCCAGAAAATAAAGATTGCAAGCATTCAAGTTGTATTGAGGCTACACATTTATTGTGATTATCACACATTACAATTCTTTGTAAATCTGTAAGAAGGATAGATTAGGCCCGGGCACATAAAGCCTTAAAAAGACACGCGAAACCCCTTGCTAAAAAGCTTTATGTGTGAAGAGTGTGTCTTCTTTTTTTTCCATTTTGCAGAAAATGCTTTGCTTTTCAATGCTTTCCTATGGGAAATTGAGCGACGCTGGAGGTGCTATGATGCAGGAAGTGCCCTCTAGTGGCTGTCTAGTAGACAGCCACTAGATGTGGAGTTAACCCTGCAAGGTAATTATTGCAGTTTATAAAAAACTGCAATAATTACACCTGCAGGGTTAAGAGTAATGGGAGTTGGCACCCAGACCACTCCAATGGGCAGACGTGGTCTGGGTGCCTGGAGTGTCCCTTTAAGCTGCATAGGGAGGCATAAGTCTGTCATTGGACAGCCACAGAAAGTATGGGAGGGGCTAGAAGGGGAGGGTTTGCAAAAGCTACAAACAGGGAAATGCAGGTTTTGCAAGTGGTTTTAAGGTAAATGTGACGGACCGACTGGGTACCTCCGCCAATCATGCTTCCTAGTTATCACGAGAACCATAAGCATTTAGCCGCAGCTAGGCTTGGGTATCGCCGGCTCTATCCACCCTGGACCCAAGCCCTGGATCCAGCTCCCAGTGGTTAGATCTCTCCTCCAGAGAGTATAGCAGGTATAGCAAGTAAATAGAACAGTATAGCTGTTCCCCCCCCCCCACACACATTAGCTGAGACTCAATGCTGGGAGTAGACTGGCTTTATTCAGGGTCACACACGGCCTTCGTATGCAAAGTTCCCAACACAAAGTTACAGGGTAATCCCTCCCATGACCCTCTGTGCCTGAGACATAATTGAATGAGGAAGCCTCAATTTAATTATCTCTCAGGTACAGAAAAATCTACAACAATTCCAAACCATCACACACACACATTTTACTATTTCAAAAGGGGTTAATTCATTGCATGGAAGGTCCGAGCTTACAACCCAGTTCCTCTTTGAAGCTGGGACCCCCAACAGAGAAACTGTGCCAGGTGTGAGAAGTCACACACAAGTGGCCTGGAAGTCTGACTGCAGAACAAATCAACTCTTTCATTTGTCACATGTCCTAATTGCCTCCTAGATAGGAAGTCCTTTGACATGTTAATGCTCATCAGCTTTCAGGAACAAACAACCCCTTGTGTTTCAAAATCATATCCAGAATGGGACTAGCACAATCTCCCAACCCAGCCCAAATATGATTTCCGAACAAGGGGTACATACATTGCCTCTTAGATAGGGAGATCCCCAGCTGGATGACCTGAAAATAATAAGCAGGCAAGTGAGCGGGCACGGTACACATTCATTTTACAGGTCTTTGTACATTGCCCATAGTCCTTGTGCAGGAGGCTAGCCAGCAGGCTCCTCCAAGAGCACATGGCAGAGGCATCTTTGCCACAGTAGACCTTGGTCACATGAAGTGGAAGTCCCCACAAGAAAGCATTGATTCAGCTTTGGATTGGACCTACTATGGAGGAGGCCATGCTTCCTTAATGACGTCATGGAAGGTGGAGAGGAAAGCAGTGCCAAAGAAGCCTCTGCACTGGAACAAGGTAAATGCTTTTAGTAGGGACAGACACAGGAATATAGTCTTGCATGCCTAGTTTTCTTTTAATTAATTTAAAATACCTTATATTTTTGCATATTTGCTGGTTCGTAAAGCTTTATAACTATTTTTTTCCTGTCAGCTAAATAAATTTAGCAAGGCTTTAGTTGACAATGCTTTGGGAACCATTGGAATACCAATGTTTAGCCCCTCTGCATTTTGTCAACTGAGGCTTTAACCATAAAACAAAGTAATCCCTACTTTACTTATGATATCCTTTGATTGCATTTGAATTTCAATGACATTCCAACACAGTCAGTACAAGTATTTCAGATAAGAGTTTCTCCTTATTAAATATTCAGAAGTGACAGGATGGTGACAGAGATCCTTTAAATCTTCATGAACTGACTCTGATAGCCTTCTTGACACTGCCTGGCTTGCAATAAACAAAAAGATGACTTTCAAGGAACAGTAAGCCAGAATCAAGAGTGCTGATTGGGAAAAAATAAAAATGAAAACAGGATCAATGCTTTCAGTACACTTCTGCATTATATAGTTGTTTATGTCTAGACATCAAGAGCATCTGAGTGACTATTCTGAAACAGAATAATTAGTTTCAGGATCTTATTACAAGTGAAAAGTAGACTTGCTATAGTTAACATAATGACAGGGTGACTTTGCAACTTAGTAGTTTTTTTAGTTAGCTGCAAAGATGGTACAACCCAGTCTGAAATGCATAGATCACTACATTTTTAGAATGGAAATAGAATGCGTTAAGAAGGTTTTAGCATTTAACCCCTTCCCGACTGTGGATCTGCTAGGTACGTCCGACAAAAATGGTCCTTAAAGACCTCAGACATACCTAGTACCTCTGCGGTATTACTTATTTACTTACTCGATCGCCGCCGTTCCCCCATGTTCCTCTCAGTATGGCGGGACTGTCTGACAGTTCAGACAGTCTCCCCCTCGGCAAATTAGGATCCCGCGGGCCGCAATAGGCTTCCACAGTGCTGCCTTCAGGGAGACTGCATGAACTGACAGGCAGTCCCCCCTGCTATTGAAAAAGTAAAATACAAATGTTTATAAAAAAACAAAACAAAAAAACAAAACACACACATATATATATATATATATATATATATATATATAAAAAATATCATACTAAGTGTATTTTGTATTAATATATACATATATTAATATAAAAATACACTTAGAGTAAAACTACAGACATATATATATATACACACATATATATATATATATATATATATATATATATATATATAATAACTATATATATTGTATATTATATATTATTCTAGAAAATAAATAATTATTTAAAAATAAATTTAAAAATGTAAAAATGATATATATATATATATATATATATATAATGCAATAATTGTAATAATAGTAAACTAACTCACCCCAGGTGCTGTTCGTGACGAAACCGGCGTTCTTTCGGATCGTGTGCCCATTTTCGTGATGCTAACATCGTTGCCATGGTATCGCGGTATACCGAAAATGGCCACCATGGCAACGTGTAGCAATAATAAGCTTCCACAACACCGTGTATGTATAACTACAATAAGTGACAGCTCATACAGAAGTGTATAATAGCTGTCCAAGTGCTTATATCAGGACAAAAAGTGGAGTGCAACTGAAGAAAACATCTAAACAGTTATTGTTAAATACCCACATATGTAGTGCATGGTGCAACAGCAAATACAATTTAGCTGTAAATAGTAGTGCATTATAATGTCAATGTTATAAAGTACCCATTTTAATGAGGTGATTTTCTTAAAGTGCCATGCTAATGTAAAGTGCCATTTCATTATAAAGTGCATATCATATTTTAAAAGTGCTTATGTGACTTGTGCTAAAGTGACATAATAACTGCATATATTAAAGTGGAAGGAAAAACCCTAAAAATACTAGCATCCAATTAATATAAATACTAAATATACAGGGTTCTGCTAAGGTAGAAAGCTTAAAAATATATATATATTTCTTCCTTGTAAAAGGACTAAGGGATAATCCCTATTTACAAGTCCTTATTTACAGGTGCTGACATATATGGTGTGTTATACCTAAATACTTAGTTAGCACCCCCAAATAAAGCTACTACCTGTGCAATATCTCAATAACAAAAAAACAATAACTAATTACAGTATAATTACAGGATAAACAATATGTTTGCAAGGTACCCAAGGCACAATTCTTAAGGGTCATTATGAATAATTTGGATGTCCCGACTATGGAAACCCAGATATCAGAGATGAAAGCTAAATTCCTACAAAGGGGTTATGATCGACAAACCCTGGAGAAAGCGCTTCAAGAAGCACAGAGTGCGCGCGCTGTGGAAAATAGGAAAAAGCCCTCAGAACTGGTGTTTCCAATGTAGTACCATCACGCATCCCCTCAAGTAGCCGCCTCAGTCAAGAAAAACTGGAAGATACTATCTAGTGATGAGACACTTCCAAGGGAGTTTAAAGAAGTACCATTGGTTTGCTTTAAAAGAAATAGAAATGTAAAGGGCCTTCTGGTCCATACAGACAGTGCAGTTATCAGAAAATATCAAAGGAACAAATAAGAGGATCGGTCAGATGCCTGGGATGCGTAACATGCAGCCATATGACTCCAGCACGGACGTTTAATCATCCCCATAGCAACAAAGACTACCCTATTAAATTTACGATTACATGCAGAACCACACATGTAATCAACAAATTAAGCTGCCCACGTGGTCTTTGCTATAGAGGGAAGACAGAAACGGCTATCTATGAATGCATCAGGGGACATAGGTCCAGTATTCGACTGCATACAGGGATGGCCAATCGGACAAACCGGTGGCAAAACACTTCTTGGAACTGAGACACACATTGGCTACATTAAAGTTTGTAGCGATTGACCACATCCCGCCACCAAGGAGAGGTGGTGACCGGGGGAAGATGGTCCTTAACAAGGAAGCATTTTGGATACATGAGCTGGACACAGTATCCCCTAGAGGGTTGAATGAATCCCTGTCTCTACACTTCTTCCTGTTATATCCAAGTATTTCTTTTAGCCCTCGCTTGCAAATATATTGTTTATACTGTAATTATACTGTAATTACATAGTTACATAGCTGAAAAGAGACTTGCGTCCATCAAGTTCAGCCTTCCTCACATATGTTTTTGCTGTTGATCCAAAAGAAGGCAAAACACCTAGTCTGAAGCGCAATTTTGCCACAAACTAGGAGAAAATTCCTTCTTGACCCCAAAATAGCAGTCAGATGTCTCCTTGGATCAAGCAGCTATTACCCCACTAATTAGAAATTATATCCCTGTATGTTATGTTTTTGCAAGTATTTATCCAATTGCAACATCTGTAATGACTATGACAAAACCACCTTTTCAGGCAGAGAATTCCATATCCTTATTGCTCTTACTGTAAAAAAACCTTTTCTTTGCCTTAGATGAAATCTCCTTTCTTCAAGCCTAAATGTGTGACCTCGTATCCTATGTATAGCCCTGTTTATGAATAGGTTTCCAGATAAAGGTTTGTACTGGCCCCGTATATATTTGTATAATGTTATCATATCCCCTCTCAGGCGCTATTTTTCCAAACTAAACAGATTTAATTTTTTTAACCTTTCTTCATAACTAAAATGCCCATTCCTTTTGTCAATTTTGTAGCTCGTCTCTGGACTTTTTCTAGTGCCATAATATCTTTCTTTAGAACAGGCGCCCAAAATTGCACAGCATATTCAAGGCGTGGTCTTACCAGCGATTTATAAAGAGGCAAAATTATATTTTCATCCCGAGAATTTATGCCCCTATTTATACATGACAAAACCTTAATGGCCTTAGCAACTGCAGATTGACATTGCATATTTCTGCCTAATTTGTTGTCTATAACAATTCCCAAATCCTTCTCATGTGTGGTTATCCCTAGTTCAGGGTGTAAATTGCTTGTGCATGCTTAATCCTGAAGTGCATAAATTTGCATTTCTCTACATTAAATTTCCGCTGCCATTTTAGTGCCCAGTCCCCCAATCTATCCAAATCCCTCTGCAGCAAATCAATATCCTGCTCACATTTTATTACTTTACAAAGTTTTGTGTCATCTTCAAACACCGATACATGGCTTTCAATGCCTATTTCAAGATCATTTATAAATATGTTAAATAGAAGTGGTCCCAAAACAGAACCCTGAGGGACACCACTTACCACTTTTGTCCAGCCTGAAAATTTACCATTAATGACAACTTGTTGTACTCTATCCTTAAGCCAATGTTCTACCCAAAACAAGAATATTCATCTAGACCAATTTCTTTTAGTTTGAAGACTAACCTATTGTGAGGAACCGTATCAAATGCCTTGGCAAAATCCAAGTAGATCACATCTACTGCAACACCCTGATCTATACTTCTACTCACTTCTTTGTAGAATGCAATTAGGTTAGTTTGACATGACCTATGTTTCATAAAACCATGCTGATATTTTTCCAGTTACAGAAGTTAACCTCACAGGTCTCTAATTTCCAGGCAAGGATTTTGAACCCTTTTTAAATATAGGAACATCTGCCTTCTTCCAGTCCTCCGGTACAATACCTGAAACAAAAGAATCTTGAAAAATTAAATACAGAGGTTCACTTATTTCCCCACTTAGCTGCTTAAGTACTCGTGGGTGAATACCGTCAGGCCCCGGAGCTTTATTTACATTAATTTTCTTTAATAGCTATAGCACCTTGTCTCGAGTTATCCAATCACAAGTTGTTTGCAATTTTTTTGCAGCAATCATTTGCATCTCTCTTGCCATAGGATCCTCATTAATATATACTGAAGAAAAATAGTTATTTAAAATTTCTGCTTTTTCCTGGTCTTCATTAGCTAATAAATCCAACTCTGTTTCCAGTGTACCTACACTTTCATTTTTTTTTTTTTTTAGAATTGATGTACTTAAAAAAATTTTTGGGGTTGGTTTTGCATTCTTTAGCTTTCAATTTCTCATTTTCTAGTTTAGCCACTTTAATTGCCTTTTTGCAAGCGTTATTGGCTTCCTTATATCTTAAATAGGATGCCTCTGATTTATCTGATTTAAATGCTTTAAATGCCCTTTTCTTATTTTTAATCTCTTGTTTTTCTTCTCTACAAAGCCACATTGGTTTTAATTTGTTTCTTTTACATTTATTACCTAATGGTACATACTGAGAATATACCTTTCTAATATTTGTTTGAATAGTTTCCATTTTTCCTCAGTGTTTTTATCACTAAGGAGTTTATGCCAGTCGATATGTTGTAGACCTGCCCTAATCTTATTGAAATTGTCTTTTTAAAAATTATATATTTTAGTATACCCCACTTGCTTTTACTTTTTTGAGTTTATTTCAAAATTTACCATATTGTGATCCCTATTTCCCAAATGCTCACCTACTTGAATGTTGGTTAAAAGATCAACATTGTTTGTTATTTTGGTTTTTTTTGTTATTGAGATATTGCATTGGTAGTAGCTTTATTTGGGGGTGCTAACTAAATAAGTATTTAGGTATGGCACACCATATATGTTAGCACCTGTAAATAAGGACTTGTAAATAGGGATTATCCCTTAGTCCTTTACAAGGAAGAAATGTATATATATTTTAAGCTTTCTACCTTAGCAGAACCCTGTATATTTAGTGTTTATATTAATTGGATGCTAGTATTTTTCAGGGTTTTTCTTTGCACTTTAATATATGCAGTTATTATGTCACTTTAGCACAAGTCACATAAGCACTTTTAAAATATGATATGCACTTTATAATGAAATGGGACTTTACATTAGCATGGCACTTTAAGAAAATCACCTCATTTTAAATGGGTACTTTATAACATTGACATTATAATGCACTACTATTTACAGCTAAATTGTATTTGCTGTTGCACCATGCACTACATATGTGGGTATTTAACAATAACTAAGAGAAATCAAAGGAAAGAGTCAGCGCTAGGCTGCCACAGAAAATGAATATTGTATACAGTACACGGCTGCACACCTCAAGGAAAAAAGTGGAGTCCCCTTTAATCTACAGAGCTAGTATCCAGCTCTAGTTTAGGGTGTGCTAATATCCAGCTCTGGTTTAGGGTGTGTGGAGTGGAATGATCCCCACTCAAGGATATGTGACCTCACATGCACCACTTCACATATCCTTGAGTGGGGATCATTCCACTCCACGCACCCTGGATATTAGCTCTGTAGATTGTGAGTAGTACTAATTACCACTTTTTGTTTTCCATTTTGCCTACATTCTGTACCATTGGAGTTTTTCTTGTGTTCTTTCTCCTCATATGCTCCACCGAATTTCAAGTGAAGAGCTTTTCCATCTTATTGTATCGCAAGAGTCCTCCCTATAAACGTGGATTGCATCATTCTGGATTTATGATAAGTCATTTGGACTATTACTATTATTTCTATCATTTGTTTTGATGCGCACCCTTTTCTGTTTTGTGTTATTTTGATTTAACAATAACTGTTTAGATTTGTTCTTCCGTTGCACTCCACTTTTTGTCCTGATATAAGCACTTGGACAGCTATAATACTCTTCTATATGAGCTGTCACTTATTGTAGTTATACATACACGGTGTTGTAGAAGCTTAGTATTGCTACACGTTGCCATGGTGGCCGTTTTCGTTATACCGCGCTACCATGGCAATGATGTTAGCGTCACATAGTGACGTCACGGAAATGGGTGGAGCTTATGCCACACATGTGCACACGATACGGAAGAATCCGTGAGTGCAGCTATACTACTTTACCATTTGGATATTTAAGCCTCGGTATTGCGCCCGGTTTGGCAAGTTTGAAGCCTGAGTGCAAGGTACATTCTAATATATATCATCTCTAAAAATACACTTAAAATGAAATTTTATATATATCCATCCATATACATAATTACATAAATAATCAGAATTACCCCCATGATGGCATACCATTTGCAAAAGAAGACAACCAAAGGTATTTCAAATGGGGTATTAGTAGCCACTTAGTCACAAACACTGGCCAAAGTTAGGGTTTATAAAAAATTTTTGCATTTTTAACACATAAACAAATATAAATGCTAACTTTAGCCAGTGTTTGTGACTAAGTGGCTGCTAAAAAAGACTGGACATACCCCATATTGAATACCCTGGGTTGTCTACTTTCAAAAAAATATGCACATGTGAGGTGTGATTCAGAGATTTATGACAGATGTGTTACAGTGTTACTATGTCACTATTGATAAATTTAAAAAATATATATTTTGAAACCGCAATCTCCTACTTGTACTTATAGCCCTATAACTTGCAAAAAAAGCTAAGAACATGTTAACATTGGGTATTTCTAAACTCAGGACAAAATTTAGAAACTATTTAGCATGGATGTTTTTTGGTGGTTATAGATGTGTAACAGATATTGGGGGTCAAAGTTAGGAAAAGTGTGTTTTTAAAAAAAGTCATCATATTTTATAATTTTTTTATAGTAAATTATATGATATGATGAAAATAATGGTATCTTTAGAAAGACCATTTAATGGCGAGAAAAACGATATATAATATGTGTTGGTACAGTAAATGAGTAAGAGAAGAATTACAGCTAAACACAAACACCCAGAAATTTAAAAACGGCCCTGGTCCTTACCAGTAAGAAAATTGAAAAACGGTCTGGTCACTAAGGGGTTAAAGAGAATATAAGCCATTTAGAAGCAGGACAAACTTGATGTTATACTATTCATGAACCTGACCAGAGACATCACATTTCTCAGTACTATGAATAGAGGTCAGGGAGGGTACATTATGACATTGAAAGGAGATTTAGGTATTAAATATTATAGATTTAAGTATTACCACTGAAGCTAAATATATTCTAATACCTATTGTCTACTCTTAGTAACGTGTGTGCCCTGAATTATAATGTAAGTATAGAATTACCATAGCATAGGATTTCCGCAGACACAAAACACTTTAATAAAACCAATGGAACTGTGCCAAGAAATGTGAAGCTAATTAAAACTGGGAAAATCTCTTTTTTTAAATACTCATTCTAGGAAAAAATGTGATCAGCTTAGATTATGGTATAGAAGCTGTCAAAAAGCAGAGACATTATTGACCCACCAACATGGACCATTGTTCATTGTACTGAAGGAAGCAGAACTGAATGACATGGTAGGATATCTCTGCCGAGGGTATTGTAGACCTATATACAAAAGAGAGGAGGTAAAGACAAATTTCTAAATTGTGGGGAATCTGGAATCACCCCACTGTCTTATTTAAAAGAACATTTACCATTGAATTGAGTTAGTCATATACTACAATTTTGCATTTTGTAAAAACATATTTTACAGCAATGTAAACTCTCTATGCGTGTATAAATAAAAATTGCATTTATTATTTTAAAACTTTTAATGGTTAGATTTAATTAAAAGTAAAAAATGTAAATGTATTTAAAAGTCCCTTAGTGGACAACTTACAACTTACACTCGCTCAAACCATGTGAGGTTACAACCAGTGGCTGAACCAGGGGCGGGGTGAGGGGGCAACAGGGAAATTGCTCTCCAAGGTAGTGCTGATGCTCTCCCATGCTGGGCACTATCCCATCAGAGATTATTATTATTGTTTTATTATTTATAAAGCGCCAACAAATTCCGTATTGCTGTACAATGGGTGGACTGGCAGACACGTAATTGTAACCAAACTAATGGACGCACAAGAACAGAGGGGTTGAGGGCCCTGTTCAATGAGCTTACATGCTAGAGGGAGTGGGGTATAGTGACACAAAGGGTATAAGTAGGGGTAACGAAATTGGTTGCTAGAAAAGTAATCACAAAGAATTTAGTAGGTTATTTTTGACAGTTGCAGGAGAGGCTTCATGGGAGGGGGGTTGGGGGATGAAAACCCGCTAACAGTATGCTTTCCTGAAGAAGTGTGTTTTCAAATATTTTTTGAAGGAGTGGAGACTGGGTGAAAGTCTAACAGAGAAGGGAAGGGAGTTTCACAGAAAAGGTGCAGCCCTGGAGAAGTCTTGGAGGTGAGAACTCTCCCAAGCTCGGAGCGTTACAGCAGTTACCATGGCAACACTGATCTCGCAACAATGAATTCTAGCCTCAGGAGCTGCAGGCTAGAGTTCACTCACCATTTTAAATAATAAAAATAATAATAATATAATAATAAAAAAAGCAAATAAACATATATTTTCAATTCACACACTGCACGCAACACCCACAGTACCCACATCCAAACACTGCACCCCCACACAGCACCCATGACCCCTCACACATACACACACACACACACACACACACACTCTATCCTTCACATACACACACACACTGGACCCCTCACACACACACACACACACACACACTGCAACTCTCAGACACACAGGGGCGGGTCTTCTTTTTGGCACCCCCTCCTCACTTTAAAATGTAAAAAACACTTGAATTTTTTTTGAATGTATATAGCACTGCTATATACTGTACGCTGCCAATACATTATTACAGAAGCACGGTCATACTGTTAAACCACTGCAGTGCATGTCCAGGCCCCTGAAGCACTGGCGACTCTAGGAACAATATATAGAGGAGGCACATAAGATACCACAGTCAACTGGGGGGGTGGAGGGAGGCATTAATAATATTCACTAGGGGATGCGGTAATGTGCTGCCATTGGCTGTCTGATGACAGCATGTTGTGCATGCTGGCATCAGACAACACATTTGCATAGAATTCACTTTAGCCACCCAGATTTCTTGTTCTGAGCTGGCTGGCACCCCTTAACTTCGACCTTCATTTAGCAGATAACTCCCATAATTGCTATACTTATGTGAGATTGCCATATTTAAGGACACCAAATAAAGGAGCTATCTGCTAAACAGCACCCTCATTTGGTATCTTTACATATGGAATTTCACATAAGGGCACCAATTTAAGGAATTATCTACTAAACAGCTAAAAGATCTATATTTAAAAAGCCTTATTAATTTTAAGCTTTAAATTGTTTAGTAGAAAACTCCCTTATTCATTATCCTTATGTGGGGTTGACATATTTAAGGACACCAAATTAGGGAGCTATCTACTAAACACATACACATTTATATACACACACATACGTATGTCTCTGTGTGCACATTTGTGGTTGTGTGTGTGTATATAAATACATACACAATCACAGACATACACCAACATAACCACAGGCACACATAATCACAGACATACACAAACACAATCACATACACATATAATTACTGACATACACACAAAAATCACATTCATATACACACATTTAGTAAGAGGTCCACCCAACATCCCTACCATCCCTATTTTGACAAGGTGGGGATTGGGGGTATAATGGCAGGGAGGGTGGTAATATAGGACAGGGAGGGTGGGGGTATAGGGCAGGGAGGGTATTATGACAAGGTGGGGATTGGGGGTATAATGGCAAAGGGGGTATTATGACAAGGTGGGGATTGACGGTATAATGGCAGGAAGGGTGTATGTATAAGGGCAGGGAGAGTTCTGCTCTGCTTCCCTATATGTACATTTTATGTAGCAATGTAAAATAACAACTGCCTTCAGTAGCTCATACATCAATATAGGTTGTATAACTATTGTTTTATCATTATACTGTGTCAGCATAATTTTGGAAAGTTGAGAAATAGATATTACTGTATTTGAAATGTAAAAGAATACAAATAGTCCGAGTTACTAGGAAAAGGATTTAAAACCTTATATGGCAATTTCTTGCTGACATGCTCAGTATTAAATTAAGCAGATACTCTGGGATCTCTCTATACATCTCTATCACTTGTCTAGATAGGAGCTGACTACACATGTTTCTGACAAGGTGGGGACTGGATGTATAATAGCACGGAGTGTGGGGGTATAGAGCAGGAAGTGTGGGGGTATAGAGCAGGGAGGGTATTATATAGCTATGAGCAGGGCCGGTGTATCTTTGATCTCCCCACCGGCCCATGGAGGCACACAGCGGGGCCGGCGCTTGGGTAGCACTGGCCCTGCAGGGGCCGGCAGGGGAGATTCTGTGATCTCCCCTGCCAGCCTCGGCCCCATGGCCATCGCGAGCCCACCGGGCATTTGCCCGGTATGCCCGATGGCCAGTCCGGGCCTGGCTATGAGGATGGGGGATGTGAATTTACAAGTGCTGTATAATATTAGGGGGTATGGGGGTATAACAGGGAGTGTGGGGGTATAGAGCAGGGAAGGTATTATATAGCTATGAGAAGCAACCTGGCAAAATACATGCTCTGCCCCCCCTGCTGGTACACTCCATAATAACCTCTCTGCTGCTCGGTGATGACTCAACACAGTCTGGAAATCCCTTCCCTGTGCTCGGACTCACTGACTGAGCGCCCGAGCCGCAAGGGAGAGGATATTATGGCTGAAGCAGCAGGAGGTACAGAGGTTGCCCCCCCCCCACTACTGTGAATTTACAAGTGCTGTATAATATTAGGGGGTATGGGGGAATAGAGCAGGGAGGGTATTATATAGCTATGAGCAGGGGCGTACCTAGAGCATTTGGCACCCGGGGAGGATCCTGTGCTTGGCACCCCCTTGCCCCCTCCAAAGCCCCGCCCCCAGTGCCAGTTTGGCGCTACTTCCGATTTTGCTTAGCTCCGCCCCACTTTTCCTCTGTGCGGCCAGTTTATCAGCTGTTTGCTTGTGTGAGCTGTACTGGCCGCACGGCACCCTAACTACCATCGGGCACTGTGCAGCCACAGCTCACACAGCCCCCTCCAGCCAGGGCCAGTGCAAGGATTTTTGCCGCCCTAACCAAAAGTAAAGTTTGCTGCCCCCTGCATGTGACATCATAATGCCCCACCCATATGATTTGCCATGTTACCTTATGCCAGTGCTGCAGTGCCGCTGTGTTTACATTAAAAGGCCTGCAGGGACAGGCTATAGACACCAGAACCACTACATTAAGCTGCAGTGGTTCTGGGGACTATAGTGTTTCTTTAATGTGAGGTAAATTAGAGATTAGTGCTACGAATAATATACTAGATTGCCTACTTACAACCAGATGAGGATGATGATGGGCTCTAGCTGCAGTCTGGCTCCACTGGTCTGGTGTAGAACAGGTTTTCTGAGGCGTTTTGTACTGTGGTCACAAAAATTCACGCCGGAGAAATTCCGGGAAGTGCTCTAGTTTTTGCGGGCCTTTTTACACAGCCAAGGTCTGGGCCCCAAAAGTCTACCTTTTCATGTTCCACCAATGAGTTTGTAGGGGATGTCCTGATATGTGTGTAAGGAATGCATTGTGTGAATCTGTGTTTGTATGTGTAAGGGCTGCAAGGTGTGTTTCTGTGTATGTACTGGATGCAGTGTGTGCGTCTGTAAGGGATGCATTGAGTGTGTGTAAGGGGTGCATTGAGTGTGTGTAATGAATGCATTGTGTGTTTCTGTTTGTGTAAGGGATGCATTATGTGTAAGGGTTGCATTGCTTGTGTATGTGTGTCTGTGTGTGTAATGCATTGTGTGTGTAATGCATTGTGTGTTTTTCTGTGTGCAAGGGGTGCATTGTGTGTGATTGTGTGTGTGTGATGGATGTCAATGTCTTCCCCCTCCCTTATTACTCTCTTTATCTCCCTCCTTGTCACTCTCTCTTTCTCCCCTTGCTACTTTCTTTTCTCCTCTCTTGTCACTTTTCTCCTTGTCACTTTTTCCTTGTCACTTTTCTTTCCTCCTTGTCACTTTTCTCTCCTTTGTCACTTCTTTTATTCTCTCTTTGTTTCCTTTCTCCCTCTTGTTACTTCTTTTCTACCTTTGTTACTTTCTTATCTCCCTTGTCACTTTTCTCCCCTGTCACTTCTCCCCACCCCAGCTACTTTTCCCCTACTCCCCAGTCACTTTCTTTTCTCCCCTACCTGTAGCGCGTCACTTTCTTTTCCCCTCCCACTCTACCACTTTTTCTCTACTCCTACCTCACTTCTTTCTCCACTCCCCCCATAACTCTGTTGTAGCGTGGCCGAGCCCTGTATCATGGTCCGTGGGTACAGGGAGCTTTTGTTTCCTGTACCCGGCCGGACTAACAGGAAGTACACACTCAGTGTGTACTTCCTGTTAGTCCAGCCGGGTACAGGAGACAGATGCTCCCTGTACCCGCAGACCATGATACAGGGCTCGGCCACGCTATGGGGAGGGAGTGACAGGAGGGAGCGCTGAGCGCTCCCTCCTGTCAGCCCCTCTCCTCATGCTTCGCCCGGGCGGTGCGCCCTCATGGACGCACCGCCCGGGCAAAGCTGCAGCCACCTGAGGCTCTCTACAGAGCGCTTGGGCGGCTGCAGCATGAGGGAGGCCGGCGCTCCTGGCGGCGCCCCCCACCAAGGCACCCCCCACCCTGCTGGCACCCGGGGCGGACCGCCCCCTCTGCCTCCTCCGCTCCCCCTTAGTACGCCACTGGCTATGAGGATGGGAGATGTGAATGTACAAATGCTGTATAATATTAGGGAGTATGGGGGTATAGAGCAGGGAGTGTGGGGGTATAGAGCAGGGAGGGTATTATATAGCTATGAGGATGGGGGATGTGAATTTACAAGTGCTGTATAATATTAGGGGGTATGGAGGTATAGAGCAGGGAGTGTGGGGGTATAGAGCAGGGAGGGTATTATATAGCTATGAGGATGGGGATGTGCATTTACAAGAGTTGTATAATATTATTAACTCACCATTCGGGTGGCAGGAGCAGCAGGGGCTGTCTCAGATCTTTCAGCCTCCAAGCAGCTCCATTCCAGTGTCAGGCAGTGCAGCAGGTGCAGACAGGGGATCTTGAGAGCCTGATTCTGATCCCCTCCATGTTCAGAGTGGCCGCTGGGAAGCAACCTGGCAAAATACATGCTCTGCCCCCCCTGCTGGTACACTCCATAATAACCTCTCTGCTGCTCGGTGATGACTCAACACAGTCTGGAAATCCCTTCCCTGTGCTCTGACTCACTGACTGAGCGCCGGAGCCGCGAGGGAGAGGATATTATGGCTAAAGCAGCAGGAGGTACAGAGGTTGCCCCCACCCACTACTGAGTGGAACCTGTGGCAGATCGCCTTCCCCCTTAGTACGCCACTGCACACACATTGCACCCATCACACACACATACTACTGCCCTACTAAAGGCCTTATCCCTGCAGACCCTATCTATGTTGTCAAACTGTTCTTAAACTATTTGACTACTTACTCTGCCACGGCATTCCTGGCACCATAACCACTAAAGAGGGCTGTAGTGGTTATTGTGACGGAATTGTTCCTTTAAATAATCTACAAGTGCCGCTCTCAAGATTAGGTTCTGGATCTGCCCCTGGTTACAACAGGTGCATCTACATTCTTGGCTGACGTTCTTCCTTTTCTGGGAGACATTTGTTTGTAAGTACACAAGACAATTCTCATTTGTGCTTATGGGCACACTAAGCACCATAACCTCTACAGGCCATTGTATTGGCTATTGACAGGAGCAACAAACTGTCCTGCTAAATCTGAGATATTGCTTGGTAGTGGTCATTTTGTTTTTTGTACTGAAAAAGTTGTGGCTTTTTAGTGTCATGTTTCAATGTAAATCCACGGTATTCAAAATAATCTCAAATATACTATTTTCCTAAAGCTCATCTTCCAATCATGACATACTGTTCTGGTGCAAAGAATCCATCACACCCAGGTGTTTTTTTTTTTACAAAGTATCTGCCAGCTTTACATAGCTAATCATAAAGACAATATCAAATAATCATATTAAAGCTGTAGAACTATCACAGCCCCTCGTTTAAAGGTTCCCTGGGACAGACCCTCAAATACAACTTTTACTCTTACAATAAAGAATAAGGGTCATCTACAAGTAATGACAGCAGCAACTTACCGAAAAAACCCAAACATAATTAATGATTAAATGCACCTCGAAATACATCTCAGATTAATTGGATACACACTTTCAGCTTACTTTTCCTTTTTCTTTTTCCTGGAGGGCATTTGTGGGAGGTGGCTAAATGCTACCTTTAAACATTCAGAGCTGTGGTGATAGAGAATTTTTTAAAAATCACATCTTTTCTCGCTCCTGTTATCCTTCTTTTATTTCTTGCTTACATTTTTAATTACACATTTTAGAGACCAAGTTCATTGATGAAGGTTTTGACATTGGAGATGCATAGTGTATGCATTGCTGGTTTAGGACCTCAGTAATCACATAGTTTGGCACCCAGTGAGTCAGAGTACAAGCTGGAAACATCCGATGGCTGCACTCTGACTCAATAGAAAGTGCTGGACCGCAAGATAGTCATTACTGAGGTCCGCACCCACTGAAGGTGCAAACATCACACTAGTAGATCTGATCCTCCCACCAAGGCAGCCAGGGCTAAAAGAATAATACAAACTGCCTGGTCACAGCTCAGTGGTGCCCTATTCCTGTGGCAACCAGGTTACATGCCACACCTGTCATACCCTAGGTATGCCACTGATTGCTTGTATACATCATATTACAAGGGCACATCACTTCCCCCTTAAAAATAGATTATCATCTCCTGAAAATTATGTTGCTTCCTCTATACATACAAACAATATACATTAATATAAATAAATGCTCTGCTTCCCTATATGAACATTTTATGTAGCAATGTAAAAGAACAACTGCCTTCAGTAGCTCGTACATTAATATTTACTTTTAATACAGGTTTTATTACTATTGCTTTATCATTATACTGTGTCAGCATAATTTTGGAAAGTTGAGAAATAGATATTACTGTATTTGAAAAGTAAAATAATACAAATAATCCGAGTTACTAGGAAAAGGATTTAAAACCTTATATAGGGTTATTTGCGCCAGTGATAAACGATTTACACCCACTCTCGCAAAATATCAATTTGTTGCTGACATGCTCAGTATTAAATTAAGCAGATACTCTGGGATCTCTCTATATATCTCTATCACTTGTCTAGTTAGGAGCTGACTACACATGTTTCTGGAACATTCACATTAACAGATTTGCACAAACAGATGCTGTCCTGTTAATCAATGCATTCTTGGAGGGAAAAAATGTATGTCTACTATTTCTAAATGTTATATATTATTATTCTTCACATGCAGAAAGCCAAACAAAGACAAATAATGATAATCTAAACCCTCCCCTGCATCATGCAGTGTGCAGCAGAATATTAATAAACAATCTCAACTATGTTTGTTATATAATACACAAAAAGTAGGTGGAGCAAGTGACAATAATAATAAAATGTACTTCCCTCTCTTCTACCTTTCTTGCTGTAAAAGATAGAGAGGTACAAGATAGTGCAGATATTTCTTATACACAATATATATAGAAAAAACCAAATCTTATACACTCACAATGGAAGAGCCATAGATTAGAACCTGGCTCTGGTGTGAATCTCCTCTGGGATCTTAATAGGGTGATCCCCAAACCTCTTTGATGATACTTGTTAGAGTATAGCTTCTTTTTCCTTTTTCTTTCAATACCAGGCAATGGAGATAGAATATATTCCAGGGAAAAAATATTTATTTGCAAAAAATTATAAAATCAATAAATGATATAAATATAAAGGGTAAGACCTCCCAGTGTCCAGTAAACTTGCCAAAACGCGTTTGTTTGTTATATTGCTGTTGAAAAGAACGGGAGCATAGACACTGGATGTCTCATGAGACAGGGATGTTACAAGACCAAAACAGTTCTCTCATTGCATTGCAAAGGCAAAATATACCCCATCCTCAGAGTAAGAGAGAGACAGCAGTCATGGATTACTGAGAGAAAGAAAAGAAAGAAAGAGTAAGAATAAGTAATACAGATCGCCATTTTCTGCCCATCCCCATGAAAGAGTACAGCCTGCCAAGGATCATTGGGATTCATGGCTCTCCATTACTAAGGTCTTTCAAGAGAAATATTGTTCAGATAGATCTCTAGCTTTCCCCTGTTTCATGATCTTCTAGCAGTTTTGGTCCCAACATTGAAGTGATATAAACATTAAATATCTGTATGATCACACCTCTATCCAGTGCAGGACTGAAAATAAGAAGCAGCCCTGGTAACATTTTTATATCAGCCCTATCGTGTATCGTGTCAGTTTACGCATACAGATATA
Organism: Pelobates cultripes; assembly: GCA_933207985.1. Classification (NCBI taxonomy): domain Eukaryota; kingdom Metazoa; phylum Chordata; class Amphibia; order Anura; family Pelobatidae; genus Pelobates; species Pelobates cultripes. The sequence goes on along the minus strand of OW240914.1, from coordinate 230,901,683 downwards.
CAGGTGTATATACAGGTGGATGAATAAAGAAAAAGTTAACATTGAAGATCATTTCTACAACATGAAGCCGCTCATGCTGATGTGCCTGGTGATATTTTGTTGGTGCCACTAGATGTGGGATACCAGGGAACAAAATTAGGACAGCGGGAGAAAACCATAAATTAGGGACTGTCCCGCTAAAAGCAAGACATCTGGGACATTTGCTTTTACTTTAATTTAATTCTCCTTCAGGCAGTTATTTTTAATTCTAGCAGCATGTTGAATTGCACAGGGAGCAATGCTATGCCCCTAGCATTACCTGCACTTCATGACATGTGCACAGTCGCCTTGTCAGCATATGCATGAACCCCACCATTACCCATTTACCAATAAAACACTGACACCATAGTTTTGGCAAAATTTATATTACAGCTTTATTGATTCTTAACATAAAATATAACGGTCATTGTCAACAGCAGGCCAGCGTTGGCCTGCACAATTACCATTCTGCATTTTACAATTTTAACCCCCTGACAATGACCCCCTCCCACATAACATAAACCCAAACATTGTAACATATAACTTAACATTGAAACATGACCATTGCCACCAAAGGGCACCATCCATTGCCACCAAAGGGCACCACAAGTGTAGGGGCATACTGAGACACCCTTACACGCCCCGGTTCGGAGCTACCTACGAGCTTGAACCTACCAAACCAGTCCATAGGCCTACCTATTAGCCCTGAATTCCAAACATGTTCCCCATCTAACTCGTTTCTCCCCCCAACTTTACCCTCCATCCCCCGCCACAGCTCAGAGCTTGACTCCTCGAGCTCCTGAGCAACACCCCCCCAGGGAAAAGATTGCCCTCTGGAGGCCCTCCTTGAAATCCAACAATAGAAAATCCAAGCCCACTTCAGAGAGATGGACCCCATCGCGCCTATAATAACCTGGAAGCATGTCTTCCAACTCCCTGTGCCGAATTACAACCCCTCCCAACCGCTTCACATATGCTGCCATCACCTTATTGACCTTTCCCCACTGTGGAGGGATTCCGCACGTGTCGCCAGTGAAACCTCGGAACCATCTCCGACCATACCACCATAACCCCCGGCACTAACTCTATTGGCTTGTCCACATCCCTATTCATACACTCAATCAATACCTTTTGAGGTAACAACCCCACATCATTGCCCCCAGAGTGAATCACCACTATGTCCGGAACCTGTCCGAAAAGAATTTTGTTTAACAATTCAACGCAAATTGCATTCCAACCCCAACCCCAGTAACCAAACCACCGAAGCTGAACCACAGAACTTGGAAAGCCCAGCTGTAGACCACGATGCCGAACTGCAGCTCTCCGATGCGCCCAGTATATGTATGAGTGGCCGACCACCCATGCCATCCTACCTGTAAGACATAAAGCAAACATAGACAACCACGAAACCAACTGCGAAATCAAAATTTCCCTTAGGATTTATACCAACTTGTCTGGTCTGACATAAGATCTGAACCTCATCGACTCCCACCTGTCAATCTTCTTCACCCGATCATCTCCCAAGCCCAGTCTGGCCGCTTCAGTAGCTGCGCCAATCCTAAAGGAATGAGTCCCGAATTGGCCCGGGCCCACTCCCAACCTTGCTAACGCCTTCCGAAAAACCCTGAGGAACTGGAACTTCAATAGCAAAGAGCCGTCCTCATGCTTAAAGTATGATCCCCCAGCCGTCGCCTGCATCTCCTGGAAAGCCGCTGCGCACCTAACCGGACAATTTTTTCCACCCGGGAGCTCCCACAAGATAACCAACGTTTCTTTTCCCAGTACATCTGTTTTGGACCGCTTCAGGTTGATGACTACTCTGTTACTCCACACTTCCACATCCACCGCCTGAAGCCCCCCGGCCCCTTGGCGATTGCTGCTGACCAGCCCTGAAAAAAGCAAAACTAAAAATCATGGAGAACAGTGTAACTTCGTATCCCAAAAAACACACCTCGGGCAGCACCCAGACCACTGCTGAAGCAACTCGAACGACACCGGCCTGCTGGAATCCACTGACACCTTACCCCGCATGAAACCTTTTAGTGCCTGCCTAACAAGAAAATGTTTTGTGACATCCTCCCACCCATTAAACTTGAACAAAAAGGCTAACGCTGCCAGCTTGCGCCCTACTACCGCTGCCGAGGCCCCTGCGGTGAACGACCTGCACAAGAGCCACAACATCACATCTAACCAGGCCTCCTTTGAGAGCTGACCCCCTGTATGCTGCACCAGCTCGTCCCATTCCCCCCACACCTTACTGTACGCCGTCCAGGTAGCGGGTACCAGGGAGTCCCTGATCAGTCCGCCAAGCATGATGTCCCGAGCCGCCACATCTCGTCTGGGCAAGACATCCGCAAGACGTGGCGTGCCCGAAAAACAATATTAAAATGCATACAGAACAAGACAAAACGGCGAAGAAGCCGCACCACCGGGATAGAGGACGCTGAAAGCCCATTCACTACATCTACCACTGCCATATTGTCCGAAAAGAATACAACCTTCTTATCCCTCAACTGCGGACCCCATAGTGATAGTGCTACGACTAACGGGAACAACTCCAGGAATGCCAAGTTGCGTATCAGCAGGCTGGCCTTTCATGCCGCTGGCCAAGTTCCCGCGCACCATTGACCCGAGAAGTAAGCCTCGAAACTGACACTGACAACAACGCATCCGTGAACAGCTCCAGCTCCAGGGAAGACGCCGCCGGCTCCCGAAAGAACACCTTCCCATTAAAATCCCGTAAGAATTCACCCCAGATGTCCAGATCGGCCTTCATAGCCGCTGAGACCAGAATAAGGTGGTGTGGGAACACCATGTCGCCCTAGCTAGTAACCTGTTAAGGACCCTCCCGACCGGAATCACCCGACAGGTGAAGTTTAGCCGACCCAGCAGAGACTGAAGCGCCCAGAGTGCCAGCAACTTGTCCTGTGGCAACCTACACTCCCCTTTGATCGAGTCAATCTCCAAGCCCAAGAAACTCAAGCATGTAGTAGGCTCCACCGTTTTGTCACTCACCAAGGGGACGCCAATAACGTGCGCCACCCATTCCAATGTCCTCAGTCCCATGCGGCATTCCTCCGATCCGGGAGGCCCGACACATAGGAAATCATCCAGGTAATGAACCACCATCTTAGTGCCCGCTTCCAGTTTCACCACTCATTCCAGAAATGTGCAAAATTTTTCGAAGTACGCGCACGATATAGAGCACCCCATGGGCAAACATAGATCCATGTAATACTCACCATCGAAGTGACATCCCAGCAAGTGATGGCACTTCAGGTGAATTGGCAAAAGGCGAAAAGCCGCCTCCACGTCTGCCTTTGCCAACAATGCCCTATGGCCAGCTTGTTGCACCAGATTCACCACCTGGTCGAACGAAACGTACGACACCGAACAAAGGGCCTTGTCAATTTCGTCGTTAACCAATGACCCCTTGGGGTAGGACAGGTGATTTATCAGGCGGTACTTACCCGGCTCCTTCTTGAGTACCACCACCAGCGGTGACACCCTCAAGTTATGTAGAGGGGGCTCCCTGAACGGTCCCGCCACCCTGCCTAACTGGACCTCCTTCAGCAACTTCTCCCTTACCACCCCCGGAAATTCCCCTGCCGACTTCAAGTTGCGAAGACGATGAGCCACCACCCGTTCCCGAAATGGGATCACGAACCCTTTAGAAAACCCCTCCTCGAGCAACAACGCATCTTCCCGGTTAGCGTAGCGGCTTAGCCATGGTAGCATTGCGCCGACGCTCACTGGCATTGCCCCCAGTTGCAGGGGATGTGGCCGAACCTCTGGGCACCCACGCCGCGGTAGCTGACTTACCTTTTTTAAAGCACCTGTGGAGTCGGTGGGTGCCTCCACACCCGGAGCACTCGTGCTTGAAGCGACACGTGGCCCCCCAATTGCACTGTCCCTCGTTATAAAGCCAACAATAGCCCTGTTTTTGGTTGGCCGACACGGCGGTGGAAGTGCCCATGCCGGGCCCTGGCTGAAAGGGAGACGCCTTCTGCACCATCATAGGTTTTATCCAGAGTGGTAGGTCCATCTGGTCCCACCGCATCCTAGGATTAGCAGCCAGGCGCTGACGAAACTGCACGTCGTATTGCCACCATTCCAGACCCCCTACGTGCGATACGCTTCCCAAATTCCATCCAGGTAACAAAAGAGCTGTGAAGAGCGCTCCGCCACTTTTTCGCCCATCACGCTGGCCAAGATGCAGAACGCCCTCAACCAATTCCCAAACGTCTTAGGGATCTTCCTATACCGCCGTTTCTTCTCCTCCTCATCTATTTTAGCATTCTTTTTATCCTCCTCCTTGAGGTCAATGTAGTCCTCAAGGGGGAGAAGCTAAAAGAGCTCCACAAACTCCCCTTTCCAGATCCTCTCCTTCACCTCAAGTTTTAGATGACAGCCCAATGGGCCCGCGAAAGAAACATGTACATTCTGCCGTGTGGCCTCCGGGACACCCCCAAGTAAATTGTCCCTCTCGCTGGCCAATCCGGGCGCCTCCACCACAGGGGTCGTACCCCCGTCCCCAACCGTGCTGCCCCCGGCCCCCTAAACCACCACTCGACCCAGTGACCTCCCCTGGCTGAGCCCAAACCTGACTGCAATCCCCGTCCCTCTGTGGATGTCCTGCCCCAGGCGTTCCACCGCTCCGGGCCGTATTCCCGCAGCGCTGGGTCTCACCCGATCCGCGGGCGACCTTGAAGACGCCTGTCCAGCAACCTGGTCCACCTTGCCTGCCGGCGACCGTCCCGATGTCCTCAACGCGTGGGATCTCTGCCTCACCGAGGGTGACCGTCTTCGAGACCTGCAAAGAGAAGACATCCTGGGTAGGCTGGCCGTGGAAACCCTGCCCTGTCCCCTCTCTTCCTGGAAACTGTAACCCATCTCCCCACTAGCCGTCCGTCCCTGAGGGCCGTGAGCCTTCGCAGCAGCCCGCACTCTCTCTGGGGAACTCCCACTCATGGAACTGTCTTCCTGCTGCCTCCAGCCAAACATCCTGACAGGGGGCATCCTACACCGCCCCTGGGTGTGATCAGCCCCACAGGGGTCCCTGTCATCTACGTCAGTCACCCTCCGATGGCTGCTACGTGACAGGTGCCTCCTTGCACCCTGTGCGCCCTTTGCTAGAGCCCTGCGCGCTATCCTTTGGAGGGTGCAGACCTTCTGCAATGTTCCTCGCTGGCACTGCCTTCCGATCCTTCCCTGACAACCTGACCCACCTGTTGTCGGCCCTGGCCCGGTCGTATGGGAGACCCTGGGGAAGCGCTGCACTCCCGCACGCTGACTGAGGAGACTCTGTGGCATCGTGTATCGCTATACCCTTCTGGTCTGCTCCGTGCCCTAGCAGTCCCCCGCCTGCCTCCTGCCACCCTGCCGTCACCAACCATGCTAACACCGAGACCCACCAACAGCACTTTGAGCATTCCCAGGCCCTGCTGCCGAGCCTGCCGTACCGCTCCTCCTTTTTCCGCTGAACCCTGCCTGTAATGGCCGCTTTCCGGAACTCCTGTCACCAGCAGCCACTTCTCCTTCATTCCCTGTAAGAGAGGACACAAAAACCCAACGTTCAGCAGTTTTTCTGCCTCCTCGTTCGGGAAACGAACGGTCGGCAGTATCAATACCTTCACATTCGTCTCCCGAACGTTTGGCAGTTTTAACCCATTCGCTGGTTCTCCTACCACCACGTTCGTCTTCCGAACGTTCGGCAGTTTCAGCCCTTTCGCCAGTTCTCCTACCTCCACATTCACTCCCGGAACGTTCGGCAGTTTCAGATTCAGTTCCCGAACCAGCAGCCTGCAACTCCAGCCTCGCTTGACGACGTGTTCGTGTGGCTGCACTGCGACACCTCCTGCGACCTCCTCCACTTGTGGTCTTCCCAGCCGACTCACCGCTACCATCGAGACCTCCAGAAGTGCTCTTTGGACGCCGGGGCTCAACCTCTGCGGGGGCCTTGTCCTCCTGACCGGCCTCTGACCCTGGGAGCTTCCTGATCCGCATGGCAGAGCATCTCCATCTGCCACTCGACACCCCTCTCTTGCACAGCTGCCTGGACTCCTTCTAGCCAATCTTCCATCTTGCTGACAACCTGCAGAGGAGACAAAAGAAAAAGCCACACAAATCCTGCCACAACAACAGGTAAGTGCAACTTAGATTAAAGTGATTCCTAGATCTAAAATGGAGTAGCCTCTTATAACTCCACCCCACTCCATTTCCTTAAACCAATCCCTAACCACTGACCCTTAGATGCCTGTCTCCTGGCAATGTCAAGGCCCCCTCCCTTTAGCTACGCTGCTCCATGGGCTACATTCAGCAGCTGCCCTTGTGTTTTTCCATACATCTAATTAACCAAATTTCACAGGTATTTGTTAAACACTACATGTTCATAAATAGACTTTAGTGCTTGAATGTACTTAAATAGGAAGAATACGTGTACTTGAAATGATGTATTGAGAGATTGCAGTCCTTTGTCTTTTCCTCTTAAAACCTAAATGAGGCAGGTGTAATATTTCTCCGGGAAGTGACAGGTGGTCATTTGTACCTTCTGGCATGGAAATCAGTTGTTACTCAATATTTAGCATCTTCTATTCATCGCTGCTGAAGATGTTAAAATTTTTAACATCTGTTAAATATCGGTTGCTAAATGTTAATTTTTGTAGCAGGGGAAAAGTTTGTAAACGCTGGTGAAAGCATCATTGTCAAGTAATGATTGTAACAAGCATGCAAACAAGCCCATTCTGTGTTATTTTTCCCAGAAATAATGCCTTCCACCAAGAATGGTAATTAGAATAGACATTTTTAAAATTTATAATTATGTGGGCCAATGTGTCACCAATGCCAGAAGACAAAGGTGCTTGATTTACCATTTGGAACAGAGAAAAATAACAGGCATTGCAACACATTTCCACAAAAAGAATATGTACCAATTGATGTATATAAGCTGCAGTGCCCAAATTTTTGTTTATACATTCATGAGCCGCACCTTATTGCAAAAAAAATAGAAAATGGATACATTGTCTGGCATTAATCCTATGCCTCCCCTAACTTGTGTAGGATTCAGCAAGTGCAAGCCAGAAGCAAGCTTCTGTGGTATTTTGAAGCATAATAAGTTTTAACTCGTGTCAAATCTAACTTCTTAAAACAATGTAACACCCTCAGCAATATACCTATATCACAGCTACATATCTCAGCTTTCAAACGTCACAGCAATCACATTATTATTATATTATTTATATAGCGCCAACAAATTGCGCAGCGCTTTACAGTGGGGGAATGAACAGACATGTAGTTGTAACCAGACAAGTTGGACACACAGGAACAGAGGGGTTGAGGGCCCTGCTCAGTGAGCTTACATGCTAGAGAGTGGGGTAAAGTGAAACAAAAGGTAAGGATAGAATAAGACTAATGACAGTTGCAAGAGAGTAATTAATAAGGGAGCTATTAACAGTTTAATATACAAGTACACTACTTAGACAGTAATATGCTACTTTCACTTGAACTAGTTCATATCTTTTTTTTCAATTTGACAATTTTTATTTGTCTTTTCATAGGATGATGGGGTACAGAAAGGAAAAGTGGGATGGGGTAAACATTAATCCATGCACAATAAAATGATACAAAACAAGTGTTGTATTATTGATTATTCATTCGACACACTAGGCATATTTAAGTGTTCTTCTGTTGTACATCTTACACAGTTGGTTGCTAGGTGGTCTTTGTCTAGTAGCATTCCTGTTTAGTGGTGGAGGACCCACTGCATTATGTTTCCGTGTCCGCTCTCAGTATACTAGGGGATGTATAGTTTGATTATCGAGCTGAGGATCAGTATGTGTCAGATGCAACTCGAGCATTACAATTAGATTAGGACAATTTCACCTTATAGTGTGAGAATCTTCTCCCCTAAACTTGTTATTATTATTATTATTATTTTTTTTTTTTAGTTTGTATTGTTTATGTATTGTTTATGTATATAATATGGCGGGGGGTACAGTAAAGAAGAAGGGGAGGGTGAGCGGTTAGGGTACATTGTTCATATTCATGCTTATACATGTTAGACATTCCTAACGAACTTGGTCTTATATGGGTGGTATCGTGTTGCTAGTGGGGTGGGTCAAGGTCCAGCCATTCGCCTTGTGGTGCTCTATCCCAACTTGCGTTCCCTATGACTAATTATTGTCGCCTTAGTTGGGGGGGGGGGTGGAGAATGGGAGAGGTGGGTATGGGGAGGAGGTGAGGAGGGTGTGTGGACCTGGCACCATTCACGTATTGCTCCTGTTTCCTTGTCATGCTTCATTTATTATTTGCAGCGTGGTGCTTGGGTCCTTACCCCTCGAACTATGTACATTGTGGGTTCATATTCCTCAACGCCCTGGAGCTGGTGTGCTGTTTGGGCAATTCCCAGATATCTCGTTCTTTTGTGGGGACCTTCTTCTCTAGACCTCTGTTCTAGTGGTTGACCTACTCGTCTTACACTCTCCGTCTTGTGTCTCTAAATCCAGCCTTTGTTTTTTTTTGTTTTTTTCTTTCCTTGTCTATATCTCCTCCCCCATCTTTGTTATGTAGGTTTCCCACTCATCTCTGGCTTGTATGATATGTTTTGCTGGGCGAAACTGCTGGCTAGTCCCTATTTCGTAGGTAAGGTTGAGTGACGTCTGTTCTATCAGGTCAGTCCTAGTGGGTGCCTGCGTCTGTTTCCATCTCCTGGCTCACAGGAGGTTTGCTGCTGTCAAGATGTGAAATAATAGGCCCGCTTGTGGTTTTGGGTGGGAGTCCAGTGATATGAATAGTAAGGCACATTCTGGGCTTAGCTTAGTGTCGACTCTTAATGCTCCCCTAACTGTTGCCTCCACCATATTCCAGTATTCCTTGAGCCTTGGGCAGGTCCACCAGATGTGGTACATTGTGCCCTCTCCTGTTAAGCATCTCCAACATAATTTGGAGGTGTTAGGGTAAATGGTCGCCAGTCTCGTTGGCACCAGGTACCATCTGTATTGTATCTTGCACATGAGCTCTAAGTGCGATGCACATCTGGATCTGCCTTTATGAGCCGTAAAAGCCAGGGTCCATTGGTCATCTGAGAATATTGTACCTATGTCTCTGTGCCATGCGTCTCTAAAATTGTCTGTCTGTAATTGTTGGTTGGAGTCACTGAGCAGTGTATATAGTAGTGAGAGTGGTTTAACTAGTTCATATCTTAATACATGCAACAACAATATTAACACAAACATGCATGCACCCTTCTCTAGCATTATATCTAGCAACCGCGGAACTTTATATCTGGTTTAATGCAAATCACAAGACCCAACCAATCAAAGTTATATCACACACCTTAAAACACCTGTCTGACATTCATCATCTAAATATCTCCCATGCTACCCTTTGAGTTCCTGAAAAGGGAAAACAAACCAAAACAGGGTGCAATACGGAGAATGGACAACAACTCAAATAGCTTGCTCTTCAGGTGGGTTCCTGTTCAGTTCTTAAGCTGGTTTTATCTCAAAAGGGCTGTCCAGATCCGAGATACAGGCCAAGAGATACAGCAACTCCAGATGATAATTTCAGCTTTGCTGTGCTTCGTCAGTGAGGTATAGGGATAAGCCTCGAAGAACAGTAAGCTAGTGGTCCATGTTTGGATTATGCTTTTACCTTAGGGAGAACAAACAAACTAAATCAAGGGGCAATAAAATACAGAGAATAGAAAAACAACTTAAATAGCTTGGTCTTTGGTGGGCTTCTGCGCCAAAATTGTCATTGAGTTCTCCTGAACTTCGGATAGTTTGAAATGAATTTATGGTCCCTTTTCAGTTTAGCAATGCATAACTTGATAACTATTTACATGCCTGAAATATTTATTCACTGTATGTCAGGTCCCCTTGGACCAGCTCCATGACAGTTGCTTTGTAATTAATAGTGTGGTAGTGTAGTAATACTACCTTTATAAATTGTGTGTCAAGTTGGTGCAATCCTTAATTTCAATACATGTTAAAATCAACAGGTGGCGCAATTTCCTCAAATATGAAATAGAATAGAATGTTCTTGTTTAACCAATACTCGTGTTTGCAGCTTTTTGGAATGTCTGTTTTATCTTTATGTAATATGCTTCAATGGTTTCTTCTGCCAGAGGCTAAAAAACACTCAGTTTTGCCCGGTGCTGCAAGCAATTCTACACTTAAACAGGAAAATCAAAGGCTTGTATTTACATTGAAGAGCTATACTCACTACAAAGTATTGCTTTGGTTCCAATGATGTCTGCCTTCTCAGTATACTTATACACTAGGCTGCTTCCAAGGTGACATGTCTTAATGTTGCAAACAAAATAATCAGCACTCAGGAAGCAGTGATTTTAATCTTTACCCGCCAAAAATATGGAACTCTGTCATCGCGCAGGGTCACTTTCCTGCTCACAATAGATTTCGGCAATGAGAGGCAGGCAAAACAGTGAAGGAGATCAAAGATAAAATGAACTTTATTAAAGTCACATGGTCAGTTCACTAGTCATACTTATCTTCTATCTCTGCCAGTCTTTATATTCCTCGGTGTGTCTCTCTGTACAGTGAGTGCAACAGTGGGAAGTCCACAACATTGAACACTCACTGACAATCTAGAGATGGAGCTAACCACCACTTTTAAATAGAATTTGGAATAAGGGGACAAACAAAATAAATAAATGAATAAATAAATGGAAATGAAAGTGTAAGGATAGAGTGAGTAGCCAATTGATGACCCAATAACTCTTTTCAACCCATGGGGGAAACCTTTGCACTTCTTTCTTCCTTAGCAAGAAATAAACATAGAGAGTACCTACAGTGTCCTAATGATTGACTGTCTTAGCTGGCAGTGGAAGGCAGTGTTGCCACACTGCAGCAGCAGACAGAAAGGAGAAACAAACCACCATTTTTAAGGAGAATTTGGGGACAAACTAAATAATGCAAATTGAAATGAAAATGGAATGGGAGACCGAGTGGGCAATTGAAGACCCTCTCAACGTTTGTATGCCTTCAGTCCTTATCTCAAGTGGTCATCCAGTGTACAAAAGCAGTGCACTGGAGAAAGATAGCAGGTGTTGCCACACTGCCAATGCAGCCAGAAAGGGTGAAACATCAATGTATTGACCTAATTAACAATGGTCTCCATTTCTCTTAACCTCCAGCACATACACCATTGTAGCTGATATACGCGCACATCAGCTTGAAGACTAATAGAAATCCTAACCTCAATTAGTGTCAAAATGTAGAGCCAGGTACCAACTTGGGCAGCTTAATCTTCAGAAATATAATCTGTTACATCAGGAGAGGTGGCATTTATGAGAGCTAAGGATTCAGTATATTACCTGTTACTAAAAAGACTATAAACAGTGGTTGGTGGACATGATAAGAGCTCCTGGGCAACCAGAGCAAGAGGACATGCCACACATTTGCCCAGTGGGTAAGAGAGTCAACAGTAGGGGCAAAGATACTTCAGAGAGGTAAACCCTGACAATCTTGGAGGCACTTCTCTCCATTCTGATGTTTGCTGCTCCACTCAGCTGTTTTTTGGGAGAATTATCTACTCATCTGAAACGTGATCCTCCTTACCAGTGCTGCTACGTCAGGATATAGAGGGCAACCATAAACAACATTTTAGTTCTCTAGGAAGTCATCCATCTTGCTCCCTAGATCAGGGGTTCTCAATGTTAGTCCTCAGGACCCCCTATCATTCCAGTGATTACCTGGGAGTGTCTAAGGTGTTTAGAAAAATAATTTTTTTTTTCCCTTTTTCTAAACACCTGAGACACACCCAGGTAATCCCCAAATCCTGGACTGGTAGGGGGTCCTGAGGACTGGGTTGAGAACCCCTGCCCTAGATGGTTGAACACCGGGATAACCTTACACAGACTGGCAATTCTCTGGCTCAAGTTTTCAGTGGTATTCCTCAATAGTTTAAGGACTGCAACTAGTTGAGCTATCACTGTACAAACCATCTCGTTGACCAGAAAAAAGCCCACACGAAAATTGCACATAGAAAAAACCCCACTGTCATAAATGCCCACAAGAAGAATGCCCAAACGGCAAATTGCCCACACGGAAAATGCCCAAATGGAAAAATGCTCATACAGAAAGAAGCCCACATGGAAAAAAGCCCACATAGAAAAAAGCCCACACTGAAAAAAAAAAACATATAGTAATTTTCCCATTTATGAGCATGAATAGGTATATTACCAACATTTTATTTTGTCATCGGGCAGGGCTCTCTTACCTCTTGTATTTGTTTGTGTATATTGTACGTTTCTCAACTAATTGTACAGCGCTGCGGAATCTGTGTGCGCTTTATAAATTGCAATAATAAATAAATAAATAAATAATTCTCCTCGTAGATAGATGAAGCGCTGGTTAGTATTATAGCTCTTTCCCCCCCCAAGTAACTAGATGACACATAGTTCTGGGAGTACAACAGTTTTTTATTGTCAAAGCATGCTTTTTTATACACGGAGCCCCAGCATGGGGTCCCTATTCAATTCATAGTAATGCTGTCCTGGTGGCTCTGTGTCTAAGAGATAATTGAGTCAACCCTTGCTTAAACTAATTATCTCCTGGATACAGAGGACACAACACAAAATATCCCCCAAAACACATAAAAACAAGCAGAAACTCCAACACATTATATATTTTCACATAGATCTGATCCGTGCACCCAATTTGGCAAAATAGTGCCCAGATCCATGGAGAATAGAATAGAATAGAATATTCTCCACTGGGGCAAAGATTTGACCGGCTGATAACTAGGTCCATGCCGAAAAGAGTTCCAGAGTAAACGTCTCTTTGGCCAGTCAAATATTGGGAGTTCCCCATACAAACACAAGGTGGCTCCCCCTGGCTCTTAGGGAGCGATTGTTCCTTTCAGTCCATAGTACCTACCCTCCAAATTGTGCTCTCCTGGTGGGTTGGAAAGTGGGGTGAAGATCAGGTATAATTTGGCTGGGAAACGTGAGGTTGAGCCAGAGTTCCATGTGTTTACTACTAGGTCCTGTTAGATGCCTTGCAGCTCTCAAGAATCCATGCCTGTCTGGGACAGAAGTTCTCTCGGGTGTTTAGCATGGACGGAGGGAGGAAAGGAGCCGGGGGTAGTGAAATAGTCTCTTGATGAACAGATGGGCGAAAATAACACAGGGTTTGCCACATAAAAGATTTTAATCAGATGCAGGCAACGTTTGTCTCTCCAAATGTTGTGTACTACACTTCCCTTGATGCTTTATGGCTGTAAATTTAATATTGGAGATGTAGTCCAATGCTGAAGGTTGCTTACCCCTGATTTAAATAAATCAGGTCTGTTAAGCAAAGCCAGGGCAAGCAATGGAAATCTGTGGGGTTTTTTATGTTGACTGCCAGATGGAAAGAAAAGAGCGCATAGCAATGATTGACAGGGAAGATGGAGGCTCCCAGTTACCGATGAAAAAGTGTAGCCTTCTACATTTCATTTTATTTTTCACATATCACAAATACATATTTGTTAAACATAGGGGTAGGTAAACATAATATCACAAATCTTGCAAAATTACAGTTTTCATTTAAACATTTTGACACAGTCAAACTGACACAGACTCATAGATAGATGGATAGACTGTGTCAACTCAGCAGCTTGTTTAATTGTAAAAAGGGTTAACACGCTTACTCTGTATAAATATTTAGATCAAATAATGAAGCATTGAACTTCCTCCTTATGACATTCCAAGCAGAATGATGAGCTTTGGGTGCTGGATAATTTTATATTTGCTGTAAATATACAGGAACTAGATGCTCTGCAAATTTTGCAAGACAGTTAAGTTTATGTTTGAACTGACTTCGCTCATGAAAAAAGAATGTCACTTTTGGCTTCAAGACTGTGTTATCCCAGACTATCCACCAAGAACCATGCTGAGTTAGCAGAAATATAACGTCTCTGAAATTGCCTGAGAATGTACAATAAACGGATTTCCTCCCATTGATCTAAGCCTATTTCAGACTTCTTTGTGACAAATTTATCCATTTACTGATTTTATCAAGCATCAAAATGCTACTATCTGCTCCATGCAGGTTTTTGTGACATGATACCTTTGACAACATATATTCCCCAGATGAATGCTGCTGCATTGTAAGATGGCAATTCATTAGATGTGCTGAGGAAATAAATGTGAAGGAGAAGGTTGAGAGTCCAGGATTAGCTTAAAAGAACGGGGCACTCGGTAGTTCTGGTAACTACAGCAACTGTACCCTGGGTCACTAGCATGGAGGGCTGGAAAGGGGATTGAGGACTCCAGGCTTAAACTATTTTTCTGAAAAATGGACATTCCCTTGGGATGAAAAAGATGTCCCTGGAAGTGTTTGTTGGAAGTGACCGCTGGATAAGATTAGACAGTGATCAATACAATCATATCAAATGTCAGTTGATATCGGTATCAGTGGAGTCAGCGAGAAACAGAATCTGTGCCTCTTAGGCATGCACAGACCTTTGTGAATACTCCTTCATACTGTGCAGGTCATACTGATGAAGGTTGCAAAGATATATGAATGCACACCTCACCACCCCTGCAGTGTTGATCTGTCAAATACATTGTATGCTCCATATCAGTAGGGATGTCCATACAAAGATCTGTGGATTAGATAAGCAAGAAAAATGATATTTATTTACAATTGACCCCCAGCCCAAAATTTGCCAGACTTCCACTACCTGCAGGTTAACTATAAAGGAGCGTTATCCCTACACTACAAGTGACAATGTTTTGTCTCCAAACCTCCAAACCTAGTGAGCATGTGTGCATCGGTGAGCTTGTCTGTAGTAAGCATGTGTGCATCAGTGAGCTTTTCTGTACGAAACATATGTGTCTGTGAACTTGCCTGTGCTGACCATGTGTGTGACAGTGAGCTTGTCTTTAGTTAATTTGTGTGTGTCAGTGAGCTTGTCTGTAGTGAGCATGTGTGTGAGCGTGTCTGTAGTGAACACGTGTGTGTGTGAACTTGTCTGTAGTGAGCATGTGTGTCAGTGAGCTTTTCTGTAGGGAAAATGTGTGCGTAAATTAGCTTTTCCCTAGTTAGCATGTGTTTGTCAGTTAACTTTTCTGTAGGGAGCATGTGTGCGTCAATGAGCTTTTATGTAGGGAGCATTTGTGTGTCAGTGAACGTGTCTGTGGTGAGCATGTGTGTGACAGTGAGCTTGTCTTTAGCGAGTTTGTGTGTCAGTGAACCTGTCTGTAGTGAGCCTGTGTTTGCGCTTTTCTGTAGTGAGCATGTGTGTGCATGTATTTTGAGTAGATACATTGCCACTAATGGTCAGGAATAAACTTCCTTTGAGCCTGCTTATTAAGATATCCGTTGCTGTCTTTACCACAAGACCAAAGAGGCATCTGCTCAGTGTCCAAACATTTGCAAACATTTGGACACTGAGCACTGAGTTTATAAAATGAAATGTTTATGAAATGTATCAAATGTTTTCACATCACCTAATTGTCGCAAGGTCTCATGTGATTTAGCTCCATCCAGCCCCACTCTATAATTGCTCTATTTGTGTAAGTTGCAGGACGAAATACAGATAGCAATTATTAGCCATGTAAATGTATTTATGATATATGAATATTGTAGACACTATATATATTGTTTGCACTCTGCATCCATTTTCAGTATATGTATTCACAAAGATTCCATCAGATTCTGTGTAAGCATTAGCGGGGTATATGACCATTTTTATGTATATTTTGTCACACACTGTAACAGGGTTATTAAGGCCAGAGTAGCTGAACTGAAAGTATAGCTGGCTTAGATCATTTTTCAAGTTCAGGTATTTAGACTTTAAATTTGAATTTCACTTTCGTAAATAATCCTGTATATGTTTCAGAAATGGTGTTTGTGATTCTACATTAACTCGTAAGAGTTATGAAAAGGTACCATACAATGTTTACCAATTCATACTTGGTCATAATTTTGAAAAGGATGAACAAATTTAAAAAAAAAAAAAAAATTTACATAATTTTACATTTTAGATTTCCTGAAACAGCAATCAAAAATGTAATCTATGTACAGTGCCAGAATGTCCCACAAGTAAGTGTTAATTTTACCTCATATTCCTTGTTCAGAGATGTCATGATCGAATTCTCCACTAGCCAAATAAAAAGAAAAAATACAAACCGTTGTTTTGTAGATATACGCCAATAAAAAAATGCATCTGTTTTCATATGGATATATATGAAAACTGCTTGCAAAACTTGCAGAACCCTTGCTGAAACCTTTGCAAACCCTCACCTTCAAACCCCTCCCAGACTTTCTGTGGCTGTCCAATCACAGACTCCCCAATGCAGCTCAATGAGAAGTCTTTGAAGGCAAGTGCTTTGAGCAATTGCTGTCTCTTGAGTTTAGCTCCACTGAGCTAGCCAAACCAGAACATAACAGGACCTGTTGTCTGAATGAATGTTGGGGGGTCAGTGTAACAGGGTTAATTTATGAAAGTGTCAATTTCTATTGAAATCTATACTTTTTGTAAAATGAAAAAACATGACACACTCTTTTAACATAAAACACTTCAGCAAACTAGTGCTGTAAGGGTCTGGAGTGTCCCTTTAATTGTGTTATTGTACCCATGGCTTCCGTAATTGCCTCTGGCTTCCACTGGTATGGATAGCCTTGTCCCTCTGTAGCCTCTGTTGATGTGGGCATAACCCAGCCTGCTACTCTTCTTATCATTGTAACCTCAGACCTTCTTCTTCTTCTCTTTCCTGACTACACTCCAGGATCACACTTGTTTCCTTCCTCTCTTGCTTCCAACCACAGCTCCTGCTACTTGACTACTCTTATGGATTGTCCCGTGCCTCTTTACAAAACTGGTAACAGATCTCAGCTCAAGATTCATGAGCATGCTCTTGGATCATGCTTTGGAACCATTACCTCATAAGTGAGAAGATGCCAGCGTCCATAGGAAAGCATTGAGAATGCTTTCCTGTTGACTGGCTGAATGCGTGCGCATGTGCATTTAGCCGATGACGGGGAAAGGAGGCGGTGAGTCCCCACCGCCGTGGGAGCCCGGCGGTGGAGAAAAGGTAAGTGTTTAACCAATTCCTCACCCTAGAGCCCGGGGGGAGGGGGACCCTGAGAGTGGGGCAGGGGCGGGGAGGACCTAGAGTGTGCCAGGAAAACGAGTATGTTTTCCTGGCACTATAGTGGTCCTTTAAGTACCCTAAATTAGTGGTGCGCTTGGAGTAATACTTAACAAAATTTTGTAAAGTATTATTCTAAGCTCAACACTAATTGTATTAAATGCTCCTATCAGTGTACTGAAAAATCTAAATCTAATATTTATATTATGTAAATATTTAGCAAAACCTTTATTGGACCATTTTTGCTCCCTGTTAGTCTGATTAATTTTTTTTTTTTTGTTACTGAACTTCTGCCAAGCCAAACTGACACATGGATAAAATTTAGTCATTCCAAGTTTTTTTTTCCTTTTTGGAAAACATTTTTTGGCTGAAACTAATTTTCTTGATGCACACAAGTCTCATTATAATAAACTAATTCTTTCTTAGTAACTCACCTTTTGTTGGCTTCCTCAATCCTACTTTACCGTATTGCAGTAGCCTACAGAAGGTGAAATACGTTTCTGGTTGATACAAGGACTGTATATTGGTATTTTATAGTAAATGTATTTTGTTTTTAAATATTATGATAAAGTGTTTTTTTAATACCATCACCCGAGTTCCTGTACTTCTCAAAGAAGGTGGTGTGGTCCTTAACCACACAAAGCTTCTGTACTGAGCCAGGATCTAGGCTTCATGCTTGTGAGTATAATTGCTACCCGGTATTGAGTGTTCTTCTTAAAGTAATATCACACTATTGCTACCTATTCCCTCTCTCCTGAGATACGCCACTAGAAAAAGGATCCACTTAAAGAATCAACACAAGAGAGGGGTAGGTCGCCTAAACGGACCTAAAGGCTACACACACCAGAGCTAAGTTTATTAGTTCTGGATCATGTGAGTGTTCCATATTTGGATTTCATGTTTGATCAAATGGATTAAGGTTTTACACTATTTTATATTGATTTCCCTTCTCAGGTCTACTTGCTGGCACACTACAGACGTTTATTTCTGCCAGTTAAGTTATTACCCTTTTGATATTTTGCACATTGGTTGCACTTTACAAGTGTATAGCACTCCCCTGTTTTACATTAGATTTTAAAAAAAGTTATATTTAGTAGCTCTGAATTAACACACAATTATATCAGCTGAGGCTATAAACAAGTCACCGAGAGCAAAGGCAGGTATGTTCTACTAAGTTAGCTATGGTTACAATAACCATAATCCTCATCTTTAGCACAATCACTGCATACTGAGGAAATCTTGACTTGTCTGAGATTTGTCAGATGTTATTAAAATGCATTGCTGACCTTATTGTACCTATAAAGTCCAGTGAAGTGAAACCCATTTCATGAGTAGCCAATTCACAGTTAATGAATACACCCATTAGAGAATTATGGAAATAGTGGGGCTACATTTCACAGTCATTGACGGAAGAGGTTTGACTGAGGACAGGATTGATCTGGATAGCAGATAATTAACTAGCAGAATAAGAATATCATCACTATGTGACGAGGGTAACTAATTAAATCTTATTAAGCCTGCAATAGTAAATTATATTCCCAGAATAGGTTGCGACCTGGTGAGTAATGACACACATGGAACAGTTAATCACTAAGTTGTCCTTTGTCCTAAAATGAATAATACTGAACCAGCGGATTACAGCTTTTGGAAGTTCTACTCTCAGTCGTGGTACTGCTCTTTATTCCCTGTGGTGTGAGTTCATCACATGTGAACTACTGCAAAGTTCTCTTTAGTGCATTGCAATCAATAAGAAAATACCTCACTGTAGCACTACAGATATGTGGAGACTGTACAGGGAGTGCAGAATTATTAGGCAAGTTGTATTTTTGAGGATTAATTTTATTATTGAACAACAACCATGTTCTCAATGAACCCAAAAAACTCATTAATATCAAAGCTAAATATTTTTGGAAGTAGTTTTTAGTTTGTTTTTAGTTTTAGCTATGTTAGGGGGATATCTGTGTGTGCAGGTGACTATTACTGTGCATAATTATTAGGCAACTTAACAAAAAACAAATATATACCCATTTCAATTATTTATTATTACCAGTGAAACCAATATAACATCTCAACATTCACAAATATACATTTCTGACATTCAAAACAAAACAAAAACAAATCAGTGACCAATATAGCCACCTTTCTTTGCAAGGACACTCAAAAGCCTGCCATCCATGGATTCTGTCAGTGTTTTGATCTGTTCACCATCAACATTGCGTGCAGCAGCAACCACAGCCTCCCAGACACTGTTCAGAGAGGTGTACTGTTTTCCTCCTTGTAAATCTCACATTTGATGATGGACCACAGGTTCTCAATGGGGTTCAGATCAGGTGAACAAGGAGGCCATGTCATTAGATTTTTCTTCTTTTATACCCTTTCTTGCCAGCCACGCTGTGGAGTACTTGGACGCGTGTGATGGAGCATTGTCCTGCATGAAAATCATGTTTTTCTTGAAGGATGCAGACTTCTTCATGTACCACTGCTTGAAGAAGGTGTCTTCCAGGAACTGGCAGTAGGACTGGGAGTTGAGCTTGACTCCATCCTCAACCCGAAAAGGCCCCACAAGCTCATCTTTGATGATACCAGCCCAAACCAGTACTCCACCTCCACCTTGCTGGCGTCTGAGTCGGACTGGAGCTCTCTGCCCTTTACCAATCCAGCCACGGGCCCATCCATCTGGCCCATCAAGACTCACTCTCATTTCATCAGTCCATAAAACCTTAGAAAAATCAGTCTTGAGATATTTCTTGGCCCAGTCTTGACGTTTCAGCTTGTGTGTCTTGTTCAGTGGTGGTCGTCTTTCAGCCTTTCTTACCTTGGCCATGTCTCTGAGTATTGCACACCTTGTGCTTTTGGGCACTCCAGTGATGTTGCAGCTCTGAAATATGGCCAAACTGGTGGCAAGTGGCATCGTGGCAGCTGCACGCTTGAATTTTCTCAGTTCATGGGCAGTTATTTTGTGCCTTGGTTTTTCCACACGCTTCTTGCGACCCTGTTGACTATTTTGAATGAAACGCTTGATTGTTCGATGATCACGCTTCAGAAGCTTTGCAATTTTAAGAGTGCTGCATCCCTCTGCAAGATATCTCACTATTTTTGACTTTTCTGAGCCTGTCAAGTCCTTCTTTTGACCCATTTTGCCAAAGGAAAGGAAGTTGCCTAATAATTATACACACCTGATATAGGGTGTTGATGTCATTAGACCACACCCCTTCTCATTACAGAGATGCACATCACCTAATATGCTTAATTGGTAGTAGGCTTTCGAGCCTATACAGCTTGGAGTAAGACAACATGCATAAAGAGGATGATGTGGTCAAAATACTCATTTGCCTAATAATTCTGCACTCCCTGTATTTTCCAAGATGCCCAGTCAGTCTTACTGGGATGTTATATGGGAAACATAATTCATAGTTGGGAAATATACATTTATTAATAAATAACAACAAAAATGTACTTGAAAGGTTTTTTATTTTGTTAACTGTTTGGAGGAAATAAAATCCTTATTTTGGGTATTGTGGTGTCGGTGAAAACATCCTTTTGGCGGGGTTATTGATTGTGATATAAGGCTATGTTTAGCTTTACGATGTACCTAGTAGCTAGCACTGCTAAGGGCACTAGAGAAAACTTTGAATGGGAGATAGCAGATAGACACTTGGTATTTTGTCATTTATCCTAGTGTAGCACAATTTTACCAATATACAACTATTACAATTTATTTATTTAATTATTTATATATGTATTTTTTGTTAACTTTTTGGAGGAAGGAAAATCATTCTTTTGGGGACTGTGGTGTTAGGAAAAAAATATTTTTTGCCTAGTCTGGGTCATTGATCCAAGAGACTAGGATTAGCTTTGTGCTGTATCTTACTGCTAGTGCTGCTGGGGTGCTAGAGAATACTATGAGAGGGAGCTAGGAGACTGGGATATTGGAGACATTTTGTCATTCATCCTAGTGTGAGAGAACCTACCAACATACAGTTGTTCATTTTTTATTTATATATTGTTTGTTAACTGTTTGGAGGAAAAAAAATCATTATTTTGGGGACTGAAGTGTTCAGCAAAAAAAAAAAAATTAAATTTTTCCTATCTTGGGTTATTCATTCTAGTTTTTGATTAACTTTGGCACTTTTTTCTGTAACTTACTAGCAGCCACTGACAGAGACACTTAAAACAACTCTGAGAGGGGAGACATGTAGCCCCATGTAGCCAAAGCACAGCGTAGCGGAAAAGGGCCTTGACAGGGGTTAGGAGGCGGGCTTAGGAGGGACCGGCCAGGACTGGTGGGTTATGGGATGGGGGCTGGCTATTTAAATAGGCAGCCATCTTTGAATGTGCACTATTAATCTCCTACCTGGCTGAGTTTGTGCATGCCCCTCAGTGCTCACAAACTTGCTGGGTAGGGTTTTCCTTTGGTTTCCTCTGCAGGGGCCATGGATGAGGTGGAGAAGCTCCTGGAGGGGATTCGGATGGCGGCACGGCAACAAGGAGCAGACTGGGTGCGAGCACAGCTGGGGCCAATCCTCTCGGCGGCGGATGGTGGAGGTGGATGCCCGGCGCTGGCCAGGAGGCCCCCGAGGCGTCTGAGTCCGGGCGCGGGGCCCACTAGCAACGGCACTGGCAGTGAGGAGACGGAGAGGGGAGGCCGCGGCAGGCTCAGAGGCCACGCGGTCGAGGCACCGCCTCCCGGTGGCCGACCGGGGCCTCGGCGTGATGCCTTGCGACGGGCGGCTGCCCAGGATGACAGCGGCGCATCCCCGGGCTGGTCGGAGTGGCGCCTGGAGCGGAGTCAGCAAGGGGTTGCGGCCCGGGAGGGCGCACCCAGCGGTGGAGGCGGCGGACAGTGGAGCCCGGGCTGGGACGGCTCAGAACAGGCCCAGGACATGGCAGGCAAGTGCAGGGGGCCCTTCTAGGGGCCCCCTTCGCAGGGGGGAAAGCGGGGGAGCGCAGCCTATGGCTAGTGAGCAAGCGGTCGGGGAGTAGTGGGTCCCGGGTGTCGGTGGGGGGGTTTACAAGGGGGGTGGCAGGTAGCTCCCTGGGCCCAGGTGAAGTGGGGGAGGGTTATGGCGCAGGTGTGGGGTCACCGGGTGGGTCACCAAGGGTGCCTGGGGGTTCCTTAGGACGGGTTGGTGTGGCAGAGGTTAGGAATGGTAGGGGTCGGGCCCCACAGCCCAGCCAGTTGGCGGTGGATACTGATGGGCAGGTAGCGCCTAGGAGCCAGGGAGACCTAGAGGGCCACTTTCCTGGGCATGGTGAGTGGGATGCGGGGGCGGGCTATGTCAGTTCTGGGGCCAGGTATGGTAGGCCTGGTGACATCTCTGGTTCAGGGTCCAGCAGCCTTAGCTCCTCGCCAGTCAGGGATGCGGGGTCCCATTGGGCCCGGAGGGGGTCTCGGCGCCGGCGGTCACCGTCAGGCAGTTCAGTGGAGGCTAGGTCAAGGTCCCTGGGGTGGAGTCGGCCGGGGCGAGCAGCGAAGGAGGGAGGTAGGAGCCGGAGTCCACGGGGCGGAGACGGCCAGGCCCAGGGGCGCATCGGCAGAGTGGCATGTGGCGGGAGGCATTGGTGGCAGGCAGGCGCTCCCTGTGTTGGGACGGGAGGGAGGGTAGGGAGCACTACACCCTGCCCAGGACTTCTTCTCCTCATTTCAGATCTCCGAGCCGCTCAACTTCCACGTTATCGGCGGATGTTGCCTATCCAGGTCACGCAGCGGTTGACAACGCAGCCCTGGGTACGATTGGATCGAGGGGCTTGGCCGGTGAGTCCAGAGAGGCACTAGGTTCCTGTGCACAAGTACAGACACTACAATCACTGCTCCACTCATTGGGGGCAAGGGGTGGTACTAAGGGTGACGTAGGCCAGGTATGGAAACAAGGGGCGGTCGACGCGGAGACCGGTAGCGGGCTCTCCGCGGTGCAGTGCCCAGCGGGCGGAATTAACTGGGGGGGCTGCTGGACGCGGCCAAGCAGAATGCGTACGTGTAATTCGCGGGCCCGCTGGGGGTGCACCTCAAGCAGGAGGTGAAAGAAAAAATTTGGAAGGGGGAGTTTTGTGAGATATTTTTCCTTCTTCCTCTGGAGGACTTCATTGACCTCAAGGAGGAAGTCAAGAAAGATGAGAAGAAAGAGGAGGAGGAAAAGCGGAGACGGTATCGCAAGATACCGAAGTCCTTTGGTAACTGGCTGAGGGCATTCTGCGTCCTGGCCAGTGTGATAGGGGAGAAATCGCAAAGTTCTTGCTCATCCCTGTTTTGCTACTTGGACGGGATTTGGGAGGCGTACCGCACCTATGGCGGATTGGCCTGGTGGCGATACGATGAGCAGTTCCGGCAGCGTTTGGCAGCCAATCCAGGGATGAGGTGGGACCAAATGGACCTGCCTCTTTGGATGAAGCTGATGATGGCGCAGAAGACGCAGCCCTTTCAGCACGCGGCTGGCGCAAAGGGTCAGTCCGCCTCGTCGGCCGCCTTGCAGAAGGGTTTATGCTGGCTATTCAACAAAGGTCAGTGCAAGTGGGGGGCATCCTGTCGCTTTAAGCACGAGTGCTCGGGATGTGGGCTACAGCGATGCTTTAAAAAGGGGAAGTCGGGTGGAGCCGGAACTCCTTCCGCAGTTGGTGGCGGGGGAACGTCCGTTGCCCCGGGGCCTAACCCCAGTGAGGCTAGACACGATGGAGCCCTGGCTAAGCTGCTACGGTAATAGGGCGGACGCAGAGCTGCTCAGGACCGGGCTTGGACAGGGGTTCTTCATTCCCTTCCGGGAAAGGGGTAGTACGGTATGTCCGAATAATCTCAGGTCGGTGGGGGAATTTCCGGGGGTGGTACGGGAGAAACTTAGCAAGGAAGTATGGTTGGGCAGGATGGCGGGACCGTTCCTGGCACCGCTGCTGGCGGGCCTTAGGGTTTCCCCACTCGGGGTGGTTCCCAAGAAGGAGGTGGGGAAGTTTTGGCTCATTCACCACCTTTCCTATCCTAGGGGAGCGTCGGTGAATGACGATATCGACGGGGACTTGTGCTCGGTCTCTTATGCATCATTTGACCAGGCGGTCGAGCTGGTAAAGAGGGCCGGGCGTGGGGCTTTGATGGCCAAGGTTGATATTGAAGCCGCTTTTCGTTTGCTTCCAGTTCATCCGCAGCCTGTCGGCAGCTACCGCGGGGATTCAATCCCCGCACCATTTCGTACAGGTCTCTTCCTCGATGAGGGCTGACTTGGATGTATGGAATGCCTTTCTACGGGTCTTCAACGGGACAGTGTTTTTCCGACAGGAGGGCGTGTCTGCGGCCGAACTGGAGCTGTTCACTGATGCGTCGGGTAGTGTGGGTTTTGGGGCCGACTTCGGTGGGAGATGGTGCGCGGAGAAATGGCCGGAGGCATGGGGACAAAGATCCCTCATGCATAACTTGGCCTTTCTGGAACTGTTCCCGTTGGTAGTGGCATTGGCCCTATGGGGGGACAGGCTTCGGGACCGGAAGGTGGTCTTTTTCTCGGACAACATGTCCGTGGTGCATGCCGTCAACAACCAGTCGGCAGCATCCAAACCGGTGGTGACGCTATTGCGGTGATTTGTTTTACTGTGCATGTGCCTTAACGTAGTCTTTCGCGCGAGCCACGTGCCTGGGTATTTGAACGAGGTGGCTGATGCTCTGTCTCGCTTTCAGTGGTCCCGGTTCCGGGCGGCGGCTCCGGAGGCACAGGAGGCAGGCCAGACATGCCGGACGAAATGTGGCAGCTTGGAGCATCCTGTTTGGGGGACTTGTGAGGGCTTCGCTGGCACCAGCCACCTGGAATGCCTACAGTAAGGTTTGGGGTTCATGGGAACGTTCCGGGGAAGGGCTGGGCCAGGGGGGGAAGGGAGAACAGTTGCTGGACGCCTTCCTGTGGTTCACCTTGCAGTTATTAGTGGGGGGCGCATCCCCGGCAATGGTTGACAGGACCATGGCGGCGATGGCCTTTTGGTTTAAATTCCACGGGTGGGAGGACCTCACAAAAGCGTTCGTGATCAGGCAAGCACTCAAGGGGTATCGGAAGGGGCGGAGGGTTCCTGATGCTAGGCGCCCGGTCTCAGTGCGGGTGCTTGGAGAGCTGATCCATGTGCTACCGGAAATCTGCTTCGACGGGTTTGAGGTAGCTCTGTTCCAGGCAGCTTTTCTCTTGGCCTTTTTTAGGGCATTTAGAATTGGGGAATTGGTGAGTACTTCGAGGTCAGCAGCAGGCGGTCTGCAGGTATCTGGTGTTCGCGTACTTGAAGGGAAACTGGTAGTATACGCTCTCCCCCTCTCCCGCTCTCCCGCTTTCAATTTAGCAAGGTTTTCCGCTCGGGCCTGGGGGCGTTGGGGCTGAGTGCTGATATTTACGGGACACATTCCTTTCGCATCGGAGCGGCCACGGAGGCCGCGCGCCTGGGCATGGGGGATGAGTTAGTTAAAAGGATTGGGAGATGGGAGTCTGCTCGGTTCCGCACGTATGTGCGTTTGGGTTTATTGGATCAGTAATGTGGGCCGGGGGGGAACGCGGTATGGGAATGGGTGTTTTTACCATGTTCTCCTTCTTCCCTAGGCCGTGTCGCATGGATCGTGGGCCATTCCTTCATCTTCTGGGCTGGAAGGAGAGCTGCAGCTCGAGCCCGGGGCCAACAGCTGGGCTTTCCGAAGGACCAGCTAGCCGTACGATGGTTAGGGTTCAGGGGATTTTGCTGGGGCGACGTGTGCGGGGTGATATTTCGGATGGTGGCAGGCGGGGTGAGGCCGGATATGCTGGTTCTTCACGCGGGGGGCAACGACCTGGGCCTCATACCGCAACATAGGTTAGTCAAATGGATGAAGCAGGACCTCAATAAACTGGTCGATCTGCTTCCCGGGGTGATGCTAATATGGTCCGAGATTGTTCCGAGGTGTCATTAGCGGCACGCACGGGACCCGGTGGCCATTGACAGATGCAGGGGCAAAGTTAACAGCTTGATGGCAAGCTTTGTGAGGAAATTGGGGGGGGGTGGTAGTGAGACATGTAAAATTGGAAGGCAGGTTGCCAGGATATTACCACACGGATGGCGTTCATCTCTCGGCGGTGGGTCTGGACTTGCTGAACTTGGGTTTGCAGGAAGGGATGCAGCGGGCACTCTTTCTCCAGGGTGGTGGAGCTCAGATGGCTTGAGGGGTCAAGGTCTGAGCTTGTGGCGGGAGCTTAGGAAGAGGAAATAGGCTCCCCATGAGGAACGTGAGGAACATGAAGAATTGTGGTCACTGGTGGTTGGTGGGTTTCGAGTCCTGGAGGTGGCTCAGAACCTGGTAGGGTAGGGGTATCCGGGTATACCCCTGCCGTGGTTACTTATGGTTGGCACTTAAATCGGTTCATGTTGGACTAAGGTTGAAAAGCCTTATATATATATTTATGTGTTGGTTATGTTGGGGTCATTGCCTTTTATATTAAAGAAGGTATAGATGCGAGGGCGGAATATAGGGGCAATGACCCATGTTTATATATGTTAAATTATTATTATCGTTATTATGATTGTTATTATAAATTGATCGTATTATCATATCCGTTTAATAAAAGCTGTGGACAATTTGACCCATATACCTAGTGTCAGCGTAGGTATGTGGGGGGTTTTGTCCAAGGTTCCGACTGCCCATATGGCGACTATATTTTTTGATAAATCCACTTTTTTCAACTTGAAATTTCTCCTGCTTTCTATTTTTCATTATGAAGTTAAATTCTCTCAATTCCTATTTTTTAATCCAGATATATAATAATCTAATTTTGTCAGTTCAAAAAGGTCATTGTGGTAGGCGGAGCCTGACCTGCAAGCTGTTCAGACGTAAGGTGCAGGAGGTCCTGATCAATTATTTTCAGGTGATTATCCCAGCCACTGACCTACCAAAGCATATTGATCGGGTTGGGGGACCACGGGTGAATGGGCAGAGACACTTCTCAAGCTTTGGCAGCTCCGTAAGCCAGAGAAGCCTGCTGCGGCCTGCTGGGGACAGAGCTGGGGAGAGGCGGTCAACCTCCTCGTTATTCAGTCCACTACATGGATCCGCAGTACTCCTACCCCTCACCTGGACCAGTAGGGGTTATCCCGGTCCCCGTTTTTTTTGTCGAACTAAAAATTCGCCCATAGATTATTTGCAACATATCCATTACAATGAACTATAGTAACCACAATACTTACAATGCGCAGTTCTTTTGTCTTATAGGTTTCTACAGAAAAAAAATATGTATTGGCTTGACAATGCAAGCTCGCCTTGCATTGTTTTCCAATGTTTAATGAACATGTCTCTATGCTTTGCCATGCAGATTAAGTCTGCAAAGCTTGTCTACATCATTGATTTGCTGAATTCTCCAAATATTAAAGCTCAGCGTCTGGATTATCTGTTAATGGGCTGTACTTTGACCCAGGCAAAGCTTTTCAGTTAGTTAGTATGCTTTCAGTGCATTTGTGCACTTCTCGGATTTATATACTAAACAAAATAAAAAATATCCTCCATCTAGAGATAAAATATATTTGACAACGATTTTCTAATATACTTGAGGATTATACAAAACTCTATTGTACAAGTCAGATAAGTCAGCATGACAGGCGCATAGTCGCCATATGAGCAGGTGGAAATCCCCCCAAAACTTACCCCAAAAACATACTGACACTGATGTATGGGTCAATATGTCCACAGCTTTATTAATATTGATAACAATAAATTAAAGTCATTGCCCAGCCCCCAGCCCGCCATATAACATCATATGTCCCCAAAATAAAAGGCAATGACCCATTACGTATTTCTGTAAATATATATAACATCAACAACCATAATAACAAACATCATCAACATATAAGTGCCAAACTTTGTTAAATAACCACGGTAGGGGCATACCCGGATACCCCTACCACACACCAGGTTCTGAGCCACCACCGAGCTCGAAAACTACCAAGGTTCATAACGAACCATTTAACCAAGCTCTTCACCAGCAGCCTAACTGCCCTATTCTATTTACACTACCCCAGAGCCTGTTTGTCCCCTAACTTTTCTCTCTCTAGCCCCGCCACAAGCTCAGACCTTGACCCCTTAAGCCGTCTGAGCTCCGCCACCCCCTCAGAAATAAGGCCCTATTCAATCCTTCCTGGAATCCTTCACGTCCGTGAGGTGGACCCCGTCTTGCCTAAAATACCCAGGCAACCTGTCCTCAAGCTCTCTGTGCCGAATCTCCCCCCCCCCAACTTTTCTAACAAAACTGGCCATCAGGCAGTGGCGTACACACAATCCACGGGGCCCCGGTGCTAAACTGATCTGTGATGTCATCACAGGGGGTCCATTGGCGCTGTTAAAGCGCCCAGCGCTGACTGGGTCCCCTGACAATCTATATCCATCAGGTGGCCCTGACAGCATGGGCCACCCGATGGAAGCCTTGGACGGCGGCACCGGCGGTTTGCTGCGCGGACGGGGGCCACAAAAAAAAGTGGCTGGTACCCGGTCGCAGGGGTCCGCAGGGCAGCTGGGCCCCCTGGAGTGACGGGCCCAGTCGCAGCTGCTACCCCTGCGACCCCTGCGACCGCAGTATGTACGCCAGTGCCATCAGGCTATTCACTTTACCCTTGCAGCGCTCGATAGCGGCCATATCCCTGGCATGATGCCACTGAAGTCAGGGGACCATTTCGGACCAGACGACCAAAACTCCAGGAACCAAGTCCCGTAGCCGGTTAATATCCTGTTTCATCCACTTTACCAATCGTCTTTGGCACACCAGGCCCAAATCATTGCCCCAGCACGTAATAACAGGAAATCAGGGGACCTTCCCTTTTCCACAAGCCTAAACACTGCCCCAATAACATCCCTCCAACTCGCTCCCCGGTTACCGAACCACTTAATTGAGATCTGGTCGATCGGAAAGCCCAGCTGCTGTCCTTGTATACAAGTTGCAGCCCTCCTCTTAGCCCAGAACACGAACGAATGTCGCATGATCCACGCAACTGGACCCGTGGAAACAAAACAGAACCATTAGGCGAGAGGCACCAGCAGAGAATCCCCAAACCCCTTACTTGAATCACACCAGCATCCCCAATCGCACGTAGAAGCGAAACTGAACAGATTCCCACCTCCCTATTTTCTTCACCAGCTCATCGCTGAGCCCCAGGCACGTGGAGTCAAGAAGGAATTTTTTTCCTAGCGTGTTGCAAAATTGGAACTGCTTCAAACTGGGTTTGTTTGCCTTATTTTGGATCAACAGCAAAAAACAAATGTGAGGAAGGCTGAACTTGATGGAAGCAAGTCTCTATTCAGCTATGTAACTATGAGTGTGTCCCGAATTGTTCTGGCTTTAGGCCCAACCTCCGCAGCCCGAAGCAAAAAACCCGAGCAAACTGAAAGCACGACAACGCGGAACCATCCTCATGTAAGAAAAAGGCGCCCTCCCCCGCTGGTCTCTTCACCTGATACCATGCAAGAGTGGTAACTGGGCACAGCCGTGATCCTGGGAGACCTATGTCCCTTTCCCCCGCACATCTGTTTTCGACCTAGATAAGTGAATCACCACACTATCCACCTCCGTAGTGACATCCGACTCCTGAATGCCGCCCCGACCTTGCTTGTTCACACTGACCAGTTCCCCAATACGAAAAAAGCCCAGAAAAAGGCCAAAACAAACGCCGCGCCAAACAGGCCAGCCTCGAAGCCCGAGAAGCAAATCTCAGACAGCACACGCACCATGCTCTCCAGAACCTGGATGGATACCAACATCAGGAACCCAGCGCCCCCTCTGGAAACCCTTTAACGCTTGCCGTATCAAAAAATGCTTAGTCAAATCCACCCAACCGCGCAGCTTGAACCAAAATGCGAACGTAGCCTCGTTCTTGTCCACTACCATCGGGGAAATGCCCCTAGCCTCACTGCACTTCTCCAGCTCCAGCCCGACCCACGAGGCCTCCCATAACTCCCAAACCTTACAGTATGCCGTCCACGTGCCAGGAGCCAGAGAAGCCTTCACAAGTCCTCCAAGCAGTCCGTTCCGAGCTGCCACATCTCGTCAGGGCAATCTTCCCCTTTTACCAGTGGTCTGGGTGCCGCCGTTCGGAACCGGGACCACTGAAAGCGAGGCAAAGCATCAGCCACGATATACAAGTAACCAGGAGTATTTTGCGCTGAAGACCACATTGCAAGACATACATATAAGGAATTTTTTTTGCAAAAGCCGCAACTCCGGTGCCGACAACGCCGACAACCGGTTCACCGCATGCACCACAGACATGTTGTCCATGTAAAAAAACACATTCTTATCTTTCAGCAGGTGATCCAAAAGCGACATCACCACTAGAAGTGGAAACAGCTCAAGAAAAGCCAGGTTGGGCATCAAGGTGCTCGCCACCCACTCCCTCGGCCAAGGCACTACACACCAGCGTCCCCCTAAGCATGCCCCAAAGCCCATGCTACCCGATTGCATCCGTGAACAGCTCCTGATCTGCAGCCGTAACCCTCACCCGCCGGAAAATCACTGACCCGTTAAACCCCCATAGGAACACATCCCATACCTCCAAGTCAGCCTTCATAGCGGAGGTAACCCTAAAAAAGTAATGAGGTGTGCGGATTCCGACCGTGGCCCTGGCCAGACTTTTACTGAAAACCCTCCCTATCGGCACCACCCTGCAAGCAAAATTCAGCTTGCATGAGCGATTGGAGCTGCCACAGCGTTATCTTGCGCGCCTGCCGCACTTTTACCACCACCGCCCGCAACCCGGCCAGCTTATCCTGGGGAAGCCAACATTCCACTTTCCTATAGTCTATCTCAATACTTAGGAAACTCAAGCAAGTGGTTGGGCCTTCCTTCTTGGACCCCGCCAGGGGGCCCCCGAACCTGTCAGTTACCCACTTCATGGTGCGCAGCAGGTGAACACAGCGCTGAGAGTCAACGGGCCCAACACACAAGAAGTCGTCCAAGTATTGGACCACCGATTGACACCCCACCTCAGTCTCCACCACCCACTATAAGAGCGTGCTAAAAAGTATGCCCACGAAATCGAGCAACCCATCGGGAGGCACAGGTCGAAGAAATACAAGTCGTCGAAGGCGTAACCCAAATGGTGATGACAGTCCAGGTAAACTGGCAGGAGGCAAAACGCCGCCTCCACATTTACCTTTGCCACGAGGGCCCCGGGCCCTGCCTCCCGAACCAGCTCGATCACTCGAACCAGGTCAAATGATGCGTAGGAGACAGAGCACAGGTCCCCATCGATACCATCATTCACCGACTCCCCTTTCAGATAGCCATTCACCAGAGACCCCCCTGCCGTAACCTTGGGATCGCCTGCCAGGCCGCGAGGCATCCTGCCCTCTCTCCTTGCCACCCAGGCCACTGCAGACACCTGAGACCCCGCAGACTCCACCCCTGGGGCTAAGACTCCAAACTCCAGCAGGACTCCAACCCTGAACTTACCAAATGGCCTCCGGAAGAATCAGCTGCGTCCGACCGGCGTCCAGACCCCCAGGAATCACATGGGGCACCGTTGCCTACCGACTCAGGGCTGTCTACCTCAGAGCACGCCGGGTTCCCCCTTTCGCTCCTGGATATGCTGGGGGGCCGCCCCTTCCATGGGCAAGCCCGCCTTCCTCCGAGATTGGCGTCTAACAGGCCATTCACACCTCCCATGTTGTACCTCCTTGCTCCTCAAAGAGCGACCAGCCCGGCCCACCTGAACCCTTCATTGTCACCCTGTACCTCCGAAGCACGGCCTGCTGCACATGCCTGCCAACTAGACCCGTCTCGACCGTAACCAAATGCCCCGGGGTCCCCTTGAGCTGCATCAACTCCCCCAGGGGGACCAGCTTCCCCACATCCCCCAAGGTCACTTGCCTGCTTGTGGGCTGTACCTCCAGCAACACTGCTCCTGGTCCTCCTGGCAACAGCAGGCTCACCATGCCATCTCCCACCACCAGGGACCACCCCCGCCGGTGGACGGCCCCGTGACCAGGAGTCCTGGGCTCTTCCTGCTGGTCGCAGCAGAGCCTGTGCTTTGCCCTGCTTCCCCCGTCTTGTGCTTGGACCTGCGGCTGCATGCTCCCGCATCCTCACGGCTCCGATCTGCCACCATGGCACCATTTCCGCCGGCGGGCTTGACATCCCGGCCCGGGCTAAGCCTCTGTGGGGGTCCCTCCTCCGCGCCGGGCGGCCAGTTTTGCCACCATTCCAGATCCCCACCAGGGCCGATCCAAGGTGCTCCTGCACCCATGCTGCTCCACGATCTTACGCTGCTTATCTCACCTCAGCCAGAAGCTTCTCCACTGGATCCTCTGGGCCTTTAACCTGCAGCAAAAGAAAGCAGAAAAGCCTACCAGGCCCAAGCTGCAAGCTGACATTGCACACAACTTAAATTTCGTCTCTACATTGTGCCATTGTCCTCTATGCCGAGAAATGAATGACAATGGGTTCCTGTTCTTCCCCGATGGGTTCTCCTGCTGATGCTATAGTCACTGTGAGTATACCTCTATATTTATATATTCACTGTTATACTTCCGCTATTATTTCTCCAGATTGGTTTTGAACACTTTGTTAGAGGAATAAAAGAACTAGTGACAAGCAGATGTTATATATGTATTATAAATGTACTGTCTACAGAAGCTTTTAGTCTAGTCTGTCTAACTTCAAAGATATCTAAGAAGATATGCCATGTGAAACCAGTAGTTAGATTGTAACATACTTAGTTATTGTGATTTTCCAATTTCGGACTAGGATGTCATTGTTTGGATTCCTCTAGTAAAAGTAATCATCAGTAACATCAGTCTCTCTTCCTGCAGATCTTTGAAACAGTCAAGCTGACTTAGTAGCTATTAAAAACAGTGCATTCTAACTACAAAAGGTTTGGATTCATAGAGCATCAATGCTGTTACTGGTGAGTAAAGAGTTCTAC
The DNA here is from genome assembly GCA_933207985.1 of Pelobates cultripes. NCBI lineage: Eukaryota > Metazoa > Chordata > Amphibia > Anura > Pelobatidae > Pelobates > Pelobates cultripes. The sequence continues at coordinate 230,868,682 of OW240914.1, read as the reverse complement.
ATAAAAAATGTCTACATGAGCAAATCTGTTATATCTGTAGATTCCAGTCCTTTCTGCTTCAGTTCCTCATATTCTGACATTTCTACACCCAGGTTTTGCAATAAACTTTAGTCAACTATTAAAGAATTCATTTCCATATGATTTGTGACTTATAATGTTTTTCTGCTCTCTGTGATTTTTAAACATCTACAGAAAAATCTGTGCACGGAAATAAATTTGTTTTTTAGAGGCAATTCATTCTGCCAAGTTTTTGGGGATCTTTCGGCATTGGCTGCTTTCCCCAATATTTGGCTTTCCATTTTAAAAAAAAAAGTATTGTTAAGGTCCCTTCTGTCTTCTACACTCAAAGTGATGAATACAGCTACATTCAACTAGAAAATAATTCTGCCCATTTTCTGTCATAATCCAAAAAGAAACTAGAAGAATCCCATTGTCCGGATCTTATGAGAGCTCGCTAGTTTTATCTTCTGAGAACAGAACCGTTTTACAAACTTACATTTTTTTTATACACTTGATCATTTGTTTTTTGCTTTTCAAATATTCTTCTAAAATAAAGCAAGGCAGTATTGCCACTGTTAAATGGATCAAAGAAAGAAAACTTTGTCTTTACTCAAAGAGAAAAGCAGAGACCTTGTTCAAAACTTTTGTCAGACTCTGGAAATTAGACATCTTAGCCATAAAGATGTTTCTTGAACTGTTGACCCTAACTTCAGGGTATGGCTTGTCAATTCCCCCAAAACACACCCTATTTACTGATTTCCCATAGGGCTAGTGCAATACTACATCCCTCTCTTCTGTAATAAGCTTTACATATTTACAAACAAAGGAATAGTGTGTGTTTTGTGTTTGATAGCACTAAGAGTTTTAAGAAGGAACCTCGGTTTTAAACCTAGCTTTTTGCCATTTTTAAGTGTTTTTAACCAAACCATTTTGTCCAAAACTAAGTTTTTCAAAACAGCCATATGGTGGTTCAGCTTAAAAGGATGTGAAATGGGCCAATACGAGTACAGAAAAATACAGGGAACACAAAAGATAATTATGGTATTATGTATATAGTTTGCAGTACATTGATAGGTACATTTCCCCACAATGTGGTTCTCAGATCAAGTGAGAAAAAGTAACCAGTAGAGTGAAAAAGAGGAGGAGTATTAAAAAAAAATCTGTTTATATATTTATATTTAGAAAATATAAAGATTGATTTTTTTTTTTTATTGCTCCTCCTTTTCGCCCCTCTATTAGTCACGTGATCTGTGAATAAAGTCAACATTTAGTAGCTGTCCACTAATAGAAAAGAGGATGTCTGGTTTTTTTTCCACCCCCATACAAGAACAGAAAAGTGATTGTGAGATAATCCTGGTGAATACTTCCAACACCAATGTATATCTTTCAGCGGTTCAAGGGCCATCACTAGTTCTTGAAAAAACGAAAGACAGCTTACAAGATCAGCTCAAATCAATATTAGAATCACAATTCAACACATTAAAACAAGATATGCTTATGAATCTTGAAGATATTAAACAAGACACAAAAAGAATTGCAATATCAGTGCAAGCTCTGGAAAAAAAACTGGTAATGTTTGTATATCTTTCAGCGGTTCAAGGGCCATCACTAGTTCTTGAAAAAACGAAAGACAGCTTACAAGATCAGCTCAAATCAATATTAGAATCACAATTCAACACATTAAAACAAGATATGCTTATGAATCTTGAAGATATTAAACAAGACACAAAAAGAATTGCAATATCAGTGCAAGCTCTGGAAAAAAAACTGGTAATGTTTGATAATCATTTAGGCACAGTTAAGGAAACAATGCAGCTTTTAACAGACAAAACTTCAATTCTGGAACAAAAAATAGCGGTCTTAGAAGATAGATCAAGAAAATTTAATATAAGGCTCAGAGGTATATCTGAAGATATAACAACGGAGAAATTAAAAGATTATTTATGCAGCTTATTTAAAGAAGTTCTTCCTGAGACAATTGATTACCAAAATAGAACAGTTTCACCGGATTCAAAAACCTAATATTGTTGCAGCTCATTTTCCAAGAGACGTGATAGTGAGTTTCTGTTCACTTTCAGCCAAAAACAATTTGATTAAGGCCAGGCGCACAAAACCCCTAACAAACTCTGTTTATAAAGATATATACTTTTTGCAAGACTTATCTTACTTTACCAGAACCTGCAGAAAATCTTTTTCAATACTAATGGATTTCTTGAGAAAAAATTATATTAGATTTCAATGGAGCATCCCGGCTTCTTTAATATTTATTTGGAGACAAGAAAGACTTTCTTTTACCAACGCAGACGAAGCAAAGAGCTGGCTAGCAAGAATTCAAATACAAAAACAACAGGATCTTTGACATAGAAGGAACTAATTTTTTTCTTTTTTTTCTTCTAAGGAAAGAGAGGGAAGGGAAGGGGAAAAGAGAAAAGAGAGAAAAATTTATCGGTTGAATCCTGTAAATGGTTAGCATAAGCAAAAAGGGGGAAAAAAGAAAGAGGAGAAAGAAATGAGAGGGAGAAAAGGAAAAAAAAAGAAAGAAAATCTGCGTTAGGAATACAGCATTTTGCATATATGCTTAGATCATAATTTTTTTTTTTTTTTTGTTTTTTTACCTATGCGAACGGTAAATGCGAATTGTTTGGAAGTTTATGATTTACAAATAATATATACAAAATAATGTGATGGGTTAAAGAGGATAAAAGGTTGTCACATATATTCTCATGCATATTTGTTTAGACAAATCATTTATTAAGGTTTTTTCCCAATGTAATTTACAAATAACAGACACAAGAAATAATCGGATGGATAAATAAGGATAAATTTGAACAGCACTTATATATACTCCTACGTATATATGTTTGGAGTAGAAGAATTGTTTGGAAGTCTATGATGCATGTAATTTACAAAAAAACACACAAAATTAATGAGCTGGGTTAATGAGGATAAAAGGTTGTCACAAATATTTTCACGTATATTTGTTTAAATTTGGAAGGCACTTATATATACCCCTATGTATGTATGTTGGGAGTATTTTTTTTTTCTCACAAGGGAGGGGGAAAGAAAGGAATAGAGAAAAAAAAATTATTTTTATTAAGGTGTGCACTTATGATCAATGTTGGAATCTGTCCGAATTCATGATTAATGTAATATATTAACAATATATATATAAAATAATGTAAATAATGTTATGTGGCCAGAAAGCTGTTACAAATATTGTAATTTTTTTAATATATGTTTATTTATTTATTTTTTCTCTCAATATTCAAGGTTGATACTAAGATGATTATAAAGAAATATCTGTATAAATGCTATGATAATAATAACCGGTAAATAATAACGGACAAGATAATAATGATAAAGTTGCTTCCTATATTTTGACTGCCAGGATTAGAATTTTTTTTTTTTGCAAAGGAAAGAAAAGAAAAAAAAAAGGAAAGAAAAGAAAAGAGAGAAAGAAAAGGGAGGAAAGAGAGAGACAGGGAAGGGGGAAAGGAGAAGGAAAAGAAAAGTAAGAAAGAAAAAAAATAATAAAAAAAAATAAATTAAGGGGTATTATTATGTAGCATCACCTTAATCCGGACAGACCTACTTGGTGTCTAACATTTAGACACATAATTAGACTGACTCCCCAGTTGGTGAGACAACAGTCTTTGTGCTTAAGGAGGATGTTATCCTCCTACGATTTTAGATATGTGTTTTTTTGTTATATGTATGTTATATGTATGTTTGGGCAGCAATGGAGAAGAATAGGGGAGATCATAGTGTCGAGATGGTGAGAAAGGGGTTTTGGAATTTACAATGATAAGAATGTTAACTCTTAATGTCCAAGTTATGAATACAACAACAAAGAGGCCTCTAGTATATAAATATTTAGCTGCAGAACATATAGACTTGGGATTTCTACAAGAAACTCATTGGAGACAATCGGACAAACAGACTTGGGGTGGAAAAAAATTCCCGCTTATCATACAAGCCTCAAATAAAGATAAAAAAAAATGTGGAGTAGCTATAATATTTAGCGAAAAAATAGAGGTTCAACAATTACAAGATGCAGATGGCAGATTTTTGGCAATAGTATGTAAAATTAATTCCAATCTATTTACACTCTGTAATGTCTACCTCCCAAATAACTCACCAGCTTCCTATTTAAGATCTATTCTAGAAAAAATAGAAGAAATAAAAGTAGGAAATTTAATACTAGCTGGAGATTTCAATGCGGTTATAGATCCACAAATGGATAGTAAAATAATGAAAGGCGTTAAAATAAATAAAATGGTAGTTAAGCAAGCTAAATCCTTAAAAAATATTAAAGACGAATTTAACCTGTTTGATATTTGGAGAATTCACAATCCAAACACAAGAGATTATATACACTTCTCTAAAGTTCACTTTTCCTATTCAAGGCTGGATATGATTTGGATAGATCCCAAACATATTGATATAATTCAAAATGTAGATATAAAAGAAACAGTATGGACAGACCATAATGGAGTATTATGCGTAATAGATGCCAGAAAAAATATAAAAGAACTATGTAGCTGGCGTTTAAACGATAGTTTGCTTTGTTCTGATGTAAATAAAACATATATTGAAACAAACATAAGTAATTATTTCAAAGAAAATAGTACAGAAGATATTGATCCATCCACTTTGTGGTGTGCCTTCAAGGCAGTAATAAGAGGTTATTTTATTAAACTTCAAAGTCAAATGGATAAAAATACTAGCTTATCTTACCTCCATACTCAGCTAAGAAAGCTGATCCACATTAATAAACCAGAAATAAATCAGAAATTAATGGAAAGAACAGTCAAAAGCTTAGACAGATTAAAATTAAAATACTACTCTAAAGGCAACAGAGCTGATAAATTGCTATCTCAAAAATTAAGAAAACAAAAGGGTCTAAATAAGGTGGATAGAATAATAAATAATGGAACAACAGCAGTAATTCCTAAAGATATAGGACAACAATTTAATGACTTCTACAGCAAGCTATATAACATACCTCAAACTACGACAGTTGAAGATATAAAAAAAATATTTTGAAAATATCAATAAGTTTCAGTTAACAGAATCACAAAGAGAAGCAATAAATAATGATATAACTAAGGATGAAATAATGAAGGTCATAAATAACTTAGAAGGGTTTAAAACCCCAGGTCCAGATGGATTTATTAACTTATTTTATAAAACATACAAAGATCTAATTTGCCCTCATATGACCAATACTTTCAACAGTGTAGCTAAAAGAGGATTCCTTCCAGCAGAGATGTTAAAAGCTAACATCTTACCAATTCTAAAACAAAATAAAAATCCTACTGACATTAAGAATTATTGTCCAATATCTTTCATAGATGTCGACACCAAATTGTATGCCTCAGTTTTGGCTGCTAGAGTTAAGAAACTCTTACCATTGATCATACATCAAGATCAAATAGGATATGTTCCAGGCAGAAATTCCTATACCAGTATCAGGAAAATTATTAACATTTTAGATGATGCTAAAAGAAAAAAGGTCCCAGTTTTGGCTCTGTCGATTGATGCTGAAAAAGCATTCGACAGAGTCAACTGGAGCTATCTAGATGTTGCACTGTCGCATTATGGCCTTGATGGCTGGATTAAGAAAGCCATTATGGCCCTTTATGCAAATCCATTGGCACGCACTAAAGGACTAAACATCACTGCCCCATGGTTCCAATTGAAAAACGGGACACGTCAGGGGTGTCCACTTTCACCATTATTGTATTTGCTCTCTATTGAACCATTAGCTGAGAAAATTAGAAATAATAAAAAGATTAATGGCTATAAAATATTAGATGTAGAACAGAAACTAAGTTTATATGCCGATGATATTCTAATTACTATAAATAATCCTGATACTTCATTGGATTTTTTAATGCCAGAGATCGACAGCTATAGTCAAATATCTAATTATAAAATAAATATAAACAAATCTATGATTTTGGATATCAATTTGGATAAGCAAACTCAAAATAAGAATAAGGATAGTTATAATTTTTCATGGTATTGAGGGTATTTCACATGTAAAAAATACAGAGAAAAAAAACGAGGGAAAAATAAACCTAAAAAGAAGCTCAAAAACTGGATAAAATAGGAATCCACCAAAAACCTATTAAAACAATAGTAAGAGTATATTCTGCTTGAAAAACCAGCAGTAGGGATCCAGGAGCTTCTACACTGACGTCAAAAAGTAATATATAAAATATACTCAGATGAATAAACAGAGTGTGTGGCAAGGTTATCAGTCCAAAAAGATACAGCTCATTGGTAGAGATAGCCACTGCCTGTATAATTTACTTCCATACACAATAAGAGTATAAAAGAGAACTTGGCAAAATCCTCCTCGGATATATATATATTGCCAACATACATATAGTGATAAATAATAATAAGCAAGCACCAGTATATGGAACTGGCTGCTAAGAAAAATAATTATAGTGTAGCCGGAGAGTAACTAAAAGGGTTAAAACCCAATTTATTAAAAGTACAAAAATATACAAAAATATATGAAAATGGTAATAAAATTCTGTTCACATATTGTGCAATAGATAGTAGAAGGTAAAAAATGCACTAAGACCTTAGATTCCGGCACGGATGGATCTGGATGCTGATTTCAAGTATAGTAGCTGAATGCTGTAACCGGTGAGGCCGGTTTGCGTGTCACAGTGCGTTCCACCTCGAGCCTCACTTCGGGGGGAACTGTACTGCTCGTCAGATCGTGCCGTGGAGAAGGCTGAGCTTCACACTAATCGCCGGACTGCTGTGCTGAAACCTCTTCTTACTATCGCTGTGTGAACGTTTACACTTGTCTGACGCGTTTCGTAGGGAGATAGCCCTACTTCCTCAGAGACATCTGGGTTCCACTCCTTCTGGGAGTGCTTTTAAACCTCTCCGGTGATAATTGATTAATTAACCAATTCATTACAATATATTTGTTGGTCAAAATTAGTATGTATATATTACATCGGAAAGGAAACAACAAAATCCATATTCATCACAATAAAATTCATATTCATCACATAACATTCTGAATTAATAATATAATAAACATTGGGTAAGTAATAAAAGTATATGAAACGAATAAAAAATAAAATAAAAAATAAAGAATAAAAAAATATGTATAAATTATATTTACACACAATGTATAATCATAGACTTAATCTTTTGCAGTCATAGCAGACAATAGCATTAATTATGATTCTGTATATTGTGTAATTAATCGAAACAATATAGTTATCAACAGACAAACTTGATTCATTACTTGTTGATTCAATTACAGTATAACTATTATTGTTATTACATATGTTCTTTATTGTTTACCTCCTAAAAGTCATTATGTGCAATTGGGGATACTAAACATTGTATCCCTATCATATTAGGAGTGGCAATTGCATACAATTTAACTATTACAAACAATATGGTTAACAGTTGCCATTCCCTAAACTTTTGATTGCTTAAATTAAAGGAGAGAAAAGAAAAGAAAAGAGAAGTTTCTTTAAGTTCGATCCTGCAACGAGACAGAGACATTAGTGCACAGAACAAGAATATATCGCGGATTGTTTTAAAACGTTATTAGATTTTATTATATTCAGTTTGGATTATTCTTGGACATAATTACTTATGCTGAGAGGGGAATTATTTATACTAAAAATATCTTTGCAGGTCTTACAATTTATGCAAATAAGATATATGCAAATAAAATATATACATATAAAATATATTATATACTTAGAGAGGTGGATATATCAGATGGAAACAGATATAGATTGAGATACAAGACTAAAAAAGTTCGATTAAAACAGAAAAAGTTCGATTAAAACAGAAAGAGAGCGCAAGTATATTATACTAAGGAAAACTCTATATAATAAAAAGATCAATAAAAAAGGGTGATATGGGGCTAAAAATAGTCCTAAAAAGTCTCATAAAAAAGCATTTAATTCAAAATCTATATTCAGACCGTTGGGGGCTAGAGTATCAAGAAAAAATATCCATTAGTTTCAGCTTGATCTAAATTGATATCTATGCTGCCTCCTCTCCAGTGTACATTCACTTTTTCTATTGCCATAAATGTCAGGCCTGTTGGATCTGCATTATGTATCTCCTTAAAATGCTTTGATAAATTGTGAGTTAATAAACCTTTCTTCACATTCCGAATGTGTTCTGCAATCCTAGTTTTTAGAGGTCTTTTGGTCCGTCCCACATAATGTTTTTGGCAGGGACATGTAATAAGGTATATCACTCCTACAGTATTGCAGTTCATTTCTGTGTTAATTCTATATTCTTTCTGGTCATTGGATGAGATAAATCCAGTGCTTTTTATTTTTGCTTTAGGATTATTCCGACATCCGATACACTTCTGACATCTTGTAAAACATTTTTGATTTTCTGGTGTTTTCTTAGTGTTTTCGGATTTGATAGTAGGAGCCAACATCAACTTAAGATTAGGGGCTCTTGTGAATATCATTTTGGGCTTATCTTCCATAAATTGTGATATAGTGGAATCACTTGTTAGTATGCCCCAATGTTTCCTAAGTATTTTTTGTATCACCTGTGATTGATTGCTATATTTCGTGATAAAAGCTGGGGTATTGTTGTTGGATTTATCTACCTTGATCTTGTTGCAAAGTGTTTCTTCTCGTGGTACCTTAAGGGTTTTTTCTGCGCTCTCTTTCTGTTTTAATCGAACTTTTTCTGTTTTAATCGAACTTTTTTAGTCTTGTATCTCAATCTATATCTGTTTCCATCTGATATATCCACCTCTCTAAGTATATAATATATTTTATATGTATATATTTTATTTGCATATATCTTATTTGCATAAATTGTAAGACCTGCAAAGATATTTTTAGTATAAATAATTCCCCTCTCAGCATAAGTAATTATGTCCAAGAATAATCCAAACTGAATATAATAAAATCTAATAACGTTTTAAAACAATCCGCGATATATTCTTGTTCTGTGCACTAATGTCTCTGTCTCGTTGCAGGATCGAACTTAAAGAAACTTCTCTTTTCTTTTCTTTTCTCTCCTTTAATTTAAGCAATCAAAAGTTTAGGGAATGGCAACTGTTAACCATATTGTTTGTAATAGTTAAATTGTATGCAATTGCCACTCCTAATATGATAGGGATACAATGTTTAGTATCCCCAATTGCACATAATGACTTTTAGGAGGTAAACAATAAAGAACATATGTAATAACAATAATAGTTATACTGTAATTGAATCAACAAGTAATGAATCAAGTTTGTCTGTTGATAACTATATTGTTTCGATTAATTACACAATATACAGAATCATAATTAATGCTATTGTCTGCTATGACTGCAAAAGATTAAGTCTATGATTATACATTGTGTGTAAATATAATTTATACATATTTTTTTATTCTTTATTTTTTATTTTATTTTTTATTCGTTTCATATACTTTTATTACTTACCCAATGTTTATTATATTATTAATTCAGAATGTTATGTGATGAATATGAATTTTATTGTGATGAATATGGATTTTGTTGTTTCCTTTCCGATGTAATATATACATACTAATTTTGACCAACAAATATATTGTAATGAATTGGTTAATTAATCAATTATCACCGGAGAGGTTTAAAAGCACTCCCAGAAGGAGTGGAACCCAGATGTCTCTGAGGAAGTAGGGCTATCTCCCTACGAAACGCGTCAGACAAGTGTAAACGTTCACACAGCGATAGTAAGAAGAGGTTTCAGCACAGCAGTCCGGCGATTAGTGTGAAGCTCAGCCTTCTCCACGGCACGATCTGACGAGCAGTACAGTTCCCCCCGAAGTGAGGCTCGAGGTGGAACGCACTGTGACACGCAAACCGGCCTCACCGGTTACAGCATTCAGCTACTATACTTGAAATCAGCATCCAGATCCATCCGTGCCGGAATCTAAGGTCTTAGTGCATTTTTTACCTTCTACTATCTATTGCACAATATGTGAACAGAATTTTATTACCATTTTCATATATTTTTGTATATTTTTGTACTTTTAATAAATTGGGTTTTAACCCTTTTAGTTACTCTCCGGCTACACTATAATTATTTTTCTTAGCAGCCAGTTCCATATACTGGTGCTTGCTTATTATTATTTATCACTATATGTATGTTGGCAATATATATATATCCGAGGAGGATTTTGCCAAGTTCTCTTTTATACTCTTATTGTGTATGGAAGTAAATTATACAGGCAGTGGCTATCTCTACCAATGAGCTGTATCTTTTTGGACTGATAACCTTGCCACACACTCTGTTTATTCATCTGAGTATATTTTATATATAATTTTTCATGGGTTGAAAATAGTATGGACTACTTAGGGGTTAAATTGACTAGAGATGTAAATAGAATTATGGAGATAAACTTTTTAGATTTATTACAAAATCTTAATAAATGGTTGAAAAACAGAAGGAATTTAGAAATATCTTTCTGGGGAAGAATAAATGTGGTTAATTCATATGTTATCCCAAAATGGAACTATATGTTCCAAATGCTGCCATTACATATTTCTAATTATTGGTTGGAGTTGATACAAAAAGGTTTCACCCAATATATTTGGAAAGGTAAGAAACCAAGACTGAGTCAGTCAATATTAACACAAAAATTAAGCAGAGGAAGATTAGCCTATCCTTTAATATCAAATAATTATGGAGCAGCTACAATTTTACATATTTACAGGATGCAAATAGAAGATAATAAAAACGAAGGATGGTACAAAATGGAACTTACTGCAGGAGGAGTCCCTAGTTTGGATTGTTTAATTTGGAACACTATTAAATCCCCTCCAAAAAAGAGTACTCCAATACAATTTTAACACATTTAATGAATAGCTGGTTGAAAATTAAAAAAATATTAAAAATTGAAAAGAAAGTTCCAAGCTATTTAGAGTTGAATTTTGTTAAACAACAAGTTGCAAACATAAACCTCAACAATTGGAAACAGGCAGGAATTGTACAGCTGTCTCAGCTATTTGTAGAAGGTACAATTAAAACCTTTGTTCAATTAACACAGGAATATAGCTTACCATCAAAAGAGCTGTTTAATTTTTTGTGACTTAAAAGCTTTTTGACGACACATTTAATAGCACCAAAATCTAGTTTAAATAATATGGTAAATATACTATTCAATTCAGATAAAATAAATAAACCGTTCTCCAAAGCTTTGCTATTAAGTAAAATGTGTAATAAAGAAAAAACACCAACAGCTATAGCTGCTTGGAAAGAAGAATTAAACATAGATATAAATATCAGGTACTGGGGTTCTTCATTGACAGAAGTTTCGAAGAATATACATTCGCTAAATTTATTAGAAACCCATTTTAAGGTTCTAAATAGATGGTACTTAGTACCAGATAAATTGAACAAAATGTACCCTACAACAAACCATCTATGTTGGAGATGTGGCATAGCTACAGGTACTTTTAAGCATATTTGGTGGGAGTGCAACAAATTGAAGAACTTGTGGTCTAATACTCAAAGGTTTGTGTCCGCAGATCGGGACCTTGAGTTGAGGCTCTCTCCAGATGTCGTCCTGCTTCATCTAAATTGGCCAGTAATGGCGTATGAGTCGAAAATTATTCTTATTCATCTTTTTTTAGCTGCCAAAATTGTGATAGCGAGAGGTTGGAAAAATGATAGGGACGTCCCCTGGGATCAAGTTAGAGCCCAGCTTAAGTTTCAGATTAAAATGGAACTGATGTTGAACAAACAAAAATCAAGTAAAAAAGCAATTGTTTGGACGAAATGTTGGGAGAGGGTCAATAAATAGACCTTTTAGCAAACAAAATGTCTGTTAAAACTAACCTCCTTACAAATTTAAAGGGAAATAGTGTTGGATTGGCCATACTTTGGATAATATAAGATATACATTTTTGCTCGATATGTGGTTTCTCCTCTCTCTTTTGCCGCATTGTTTGTATGTGTGGATATGTAAGTTAAATGTATCGTCTTGTTTCCAAATGGAAGTAACGTTTCCTACCATTTGTATGTAATTGTTGTATCGTATTGTCTTTCATAAAAAAAAAAGGGAAAACCTTTTCAATAAAAATTATTTAAAAAAAAACATTTAGTAGCTGTCCCCTAGCCATCAATCAACCTTTTCCCACCAATAATCTCTTTTCTTGGTGTCTTGGATGGAATTTCGAATCACAAATCAAAACGAATATATGCTTGCCCATTGCGCAATTCATTTATTTTGTAATTCAGCTACATTTCTTCTTGGCGTTAGAAGATTCATATGATCATTGGACCAAATTCAGACAAATTGCAGGTTGTAACGGGCCAAATCTCCAAGTCTGGTATTCTGTTTTTTATTATCATGACCCCAGCTTGCCCTGTCTCTAGCATCCTGACTAAACCAGTATTATCTCCTCTGCTCATCTGATTTTTAAAAAACTCTTCACGTCCCTGTCTCACTTTTCAAGGCGCCCTTAATATTTCAATATTTTAGGTTGTATATCTGTACAGTTTTGTGGCATTTACTGGTGCTATAGTGTAATGCCCAGTGTTGGTATTTAAAGGGGTGCTTGTATATAGTTATTGTGATGGACCACCTGGCACCCCGACTGGGTACCTCAGTCAATCGATGCTTCCTAGCTGACGCTGAGGACCATAAGCACCGCACCGGACACCATAAGCACCGTAGACCCCACGAACCGCTGCAGCTTGGTTGGGGTCTCGACGTCCGTTCACACCCTGGACCAAACTCCTGGATCCAGGGACTCAGTGTCCTCCAAGAGAGTATAGCTGTGAAGCTCTTATAAGAGCTAGTGTTATAGCCCACATGGACCAAGGAGTACGCCCACATGGACCTTATTGGGGACTCCAACACAAAGACACAGACCAATAAGAACAGTGATTAAATATACGACACACCCATAACAAACATACAATCCCTCCCCTTGGCCTGGGAGATAACTGTGTCAGATACTGTATCAATACAATTATCTCCAGGCAGAAAAAACACATATTTTACAAAAACCCCAAAGTACCCCAAAAACACATGATATCCCCACAATTGTTACATCCCTGATAGCCCTGATCTGGCTGACCAACATATCCAAAAATCACCCAGATCATTTCAGGGGTTCAAGAATTCTATGGAAGACATATTTTGACCAACCGCACGCATGGTCCCATGCCCAAAACAGTTCCAGAGAATCAGGCTGTGCAGCCGGTCTACTTCGGGGGATTCGAAGTACAGTTCGAAATACAGAACGTAGCCATTCGTGTATAAAGTCATTACATGTATTTTGTTCATGAGTTTCTTTTTACCGAACGCCGTTCGACTCCTGTTCGAATAGCTGAACATCCATGGAAGGTAAAGTTTTGGCGGTGTTCGCGCCGTCAAGTGTCCGATTTGAGTTCCTCATACACACACACACATACACAAACACACACTCATACTCACACTCATACACACACTCATACTCACACACACACTCAAATTCATACACATACTCGCACACATACAAGTGATTTTTTTTTTAATATCTTCAGTCACCCTCCTGTTAGCTTACCTTATGTGACATGAGGATTTCTTGGATTCCTGCTGCTGCTGGTGGGAGTGAAGGGTCTGGAACTCTTCATGCTCCTCTCCACTCACGCTGCGGCTGCCTCCTCCTGCATTGTCTCCCTGCAGGATGCTGGGAGGAAGTGACAGGCTGTCACTTCCTCACAGCCGACCGACATTACAGGGGCCCGGTCGGGTGCCGCTTTCCTTTAAGACTGCAACCGGGCCCCTGTTCAGCAGTAATGTTTCCCCGGAGCTATAATCATAGCACCGGGGAAACATTCCGCGGCGCCCCTGTGTGCACTGAGGTGCCGCGGCACACAGTTTGGGAACCGCTGTTCTAGACTATTCCATGTATGTTAGTGTCATATGAACTCCTGACACATTTCTGCATAAAAAGGCAATTGTGCTGAAGCTATTTGATGATTGGCTCAAAAAAACACACTTTGCAGATTGCCTAATGGAGCAATAGAAAACAACTAAAAACAATAGAAGGAGACTCCTGCTGTGTAAAATAATTTAACAAAAATATTTAAAATGCATCAGCTTTAAATTATTTAACTACTCCAGAACTGTTACTATAAAAATTGTACTTGCCTGTAATGTCAGAATAGTGAAATAAAACATATATAAAATTTGAATGTGTCAGGATTTCCAGAATGTTACTATAGCAACAGTCATCTAAATTAGCTTTTTTCCTAGTGCTGTCCAATTGGTGGCCCATGGGCCAGGTGCTATCTTAAAGAGCTACTTATAGACTGAATCATGAGAACACCACAGACTTGTTTCATACGGTCTAACTCATCAGGGTTTGAAATTAGTGCATGTATAAATTAATATACATCAGGTTTAGCAGTGTTATTCAGGATGCTAAAGAGAAGTTAAATTAAATTGCATTGTTTTCTACAGTTTGTAATTCAAACAAAATATTTTATTGTCTGTTTTAGGATTTTTTTTAAGTACTACTGATGACTGTGTATTGGCATTACTAGAGGGTTTGCCTGGCAGTGCAGGTTTGATAAGATGGCAAAGGACCCAGTACATCCACATTTTATGGTCTAGTGTATTGAATCAAAATATCTGTGCCTCTTTTACAACCTCTTTGCCCATTTTTCCATAAGTGTAGTTAGCATGAAAGACTGACATGTGGCATCATGGCCTTGCCAGCAAAACAGCAAACTTGAAAATAAAGCCTATTAATTGTAACCATTAGTAATACATGATTTGAAGTGGTCATAGTGCTTGAGTTTGTATGTGTAGTCTTTTGCTATGGAATACTGCACACATTGAGTTTTACCCCTTTGCTGCTGGGTAGTACAACCTCCGAAGGGTGGATGGAAGTGCCCACAGCAGCAGCTTAACTCTCAGTCTCGAGAGCCATGTGATGTCATATGGACAGGGACGATCCTAGTGTCTCAGATTCCTGTGTTCAGAAATTGTTTGGGTGTAATAGGTGGGCGTTTACATATTAGTAACCCCTCCCCTTTATGAATGTCCAGTCCAACAATGCATTATTCAATGGCAAAGACTCCAAAGTTCCATCTATAAGCCCCACCCCTTTTTGTAATTTTCGTAATCAGACACACACTCACTGACAGTCATACACTCTCAATGACAGACACACATACTCACTGATTTGACACACCACGACAGACATACTCACTGTCATTGAGCGTGTGTTTCATTGTGTGTCAAATCAGTGTGCGTGTCCGTCAGTGAATGTGAAACTGTCAGTGAGTGTCTGTGTGTCAGTGTGTGTTTGTGGCAGTGAGTGCATCTGTCAGTGAGTTTGTGTCGGTCAAATAGAAACTCTCACTGATTTGAAACACACTCACTAACAGACACACATTTACTAAAATTTACACACTCACTAACAATCACACTTTCTCACTTAGAGAAACACATTCTCACTGATTTGACACACTGACACGCACTCCTAATGACAGGCACACATTCTCACTGATTTGAAATATATGCACTGATAGACAAACTCACACACATACACTGATAGACACACACTCTCAATGACAGACACACTGACACACACTCTCAATCAGGGACGGCCTTCGGGAGGAACTTATGGCGAGGCAAAGAAGGCTAACATGGCAAAGGGCGTGGGGTTAAAAGCTCCTAGAAGCTCCTGGTAACTGCTGCACAGGATGGGGAAACAGGAAGAAGTCCTTGCCTCCCCCAACAACTAGACTAAAGCTACACTTCCTCCACTCCTCCCTTTCAGCCTATAATAAAGGTAAGTGTGTGTGACTGTGTCTGTATGTGTGTGACTGTCTGTCTGTGTGTGTGTGTGTGTGTGTGACTGTCTGCCTGTGTGTGTGTGTGTGTGACTGTCTGTGTGTGTGTGTGTGTGTGTGTGTGACTGTCTGCCTGTGTGTGTGTGTGTGTGTATGTGTGTCTGTCTGCCGGTGTGTGTGTCACTGTCTGCATGTGTGTGTGTTTGTGTGTATGTGTGTGTGTGTGACTGCCTGTGTAACTGTCTGTCTGTGTGTGTGGGATTGTCTGCCTGTGTGTGTGTGACTGTCTGTCTGGGTGTGTGTGTGTGTCTGTGTGTGTGACTGTTTGCCTGTGGGTGACTGTTACTTTGCTTCTGTGTGTGACTGCCACTGTGTGTGTGTGACTGTCTGCCTGTAACTGTGTGTGACTTTCTGCCTGTAACTATGTGTGTGACTATCTGCCTTTGTGCGTGAGCGTCTGCCTGTAACTGAGCATGTGTGACTGTCTGCCTATAACTGTGTGTTGGTCTGCTTGTAAATGTGTGTGTGACTGTCTGCCTGTAACTGTGTGTGTGTGACTGTCTACCTGTTGCTGAGCTTGTGTGACTGTCTGTCTGTAACTGTGTGTGTGTGACTGTAACTTTGCCTATGGGTGTGGCTGTGACTGTCTGCCTGTGACTGTCTGCCTGTAACTGAGCAGTCTGGCACCTTTGGCCTGCACTTCTGCTGGCTACAGACCATAAGTAACTGTCTTCCAAGCGCCGTCGAATCAATGCGTTGCTGCAAATTACCACAGAAAAGCTCTGAGACTTGCTCTGACACACATGTGATGACGTGAAGACAGGACCATCATCACGCATCAGGAAGCAGGGATTAGGGGGTGAATGGACCGGCAGTAGAATACACCACGAGGCAATGGCGTCTGTGTAAAGGGATCATGGCAGGAGATTCGAGCCAATCACTAGAAGCCCTTTGCAGGGCAACGAGTGATGGCAGTCTCCACTGAAATATACCAGACACTGAAGAGATCTGACCAAACGTAAAAACGGCAGCTTGCTGACAATGAAAAAAGGTCCAGAAAACCCCAGCTAAAAGCAAGTATAAACACTAAACTTATAAGTGTTTATAACTGGAAAATCTGAAAAAACTAAATAACAGCTGATAACTTGTATATGAATGATATATATAAAAAGGATGTCCTTGCACTCAGGCTAAACCAAATTGATTTAAAAGCCGGGTGCTATCTAAGCCATAGCCAAAAAGTATACAAGTGAAAAAATGGCTTGCACTCACGGTCTTGAAATGTAAAAAAGTTTTTTTTTATTCAAAACGTTTCCATAAAATCGTCACACCAACGTTTCAGCCCTCGTCCGGGGCTTTCTTCAGGATGAAATGACAAAGTATGTGACGTCAGATAAGAACCATTCGGCCAATCTAGTCTGCCTAATTTTCTAAATACTTTCATTAGTCCCTGTCCCTGTAGAGAGCCTCAGGCGGCTGCAGCTTTGCCCGGGCGGTGCGTCCATGAGGGCGGACCGCACCGCCCGGGCACAGCCTGAGGAAAGGGGCTGACAGGAGGGACGCTGAGCGCTCCCTCCTGTCACTCCCTATGTGGTAGCGTGGCCGAGCCCTGTATAGTGGGCGGGTACAGGGAGCATCTGTGTGCACTTCCTGTTAGTCCGGCCGGGTACAGGAAACAAAAGCTACCTGTACCCGCGGACTATACTGGGGTCAGCCACGCTACCACAGAGGTAGGGAGGGAGGGGGGGAAGAAGAAATTGGGAGGGGAGGGGGGAAGAATAAATTATCCAGGAGGGGAGAAGAAAGTGGGAGGGAGGAGGGGAGAGAAAGAAGTGGGAGGGAGGGAAAGAAAGAAATTATCAGAGGGAGGAAGAGAAAAGTGGGAGGGAGGGAGAAGAAATTGTCAGGGAGGGTTAGAAAAATTGTATCCAGGAGGGAAAAGAAAAGAAAGTGGAAATAAATTATCAGAGGAGAAGGAATTATCAGGGAGGGGAGAGAAAGAAAAGAAATTGGGAGGAGGGAGAGAGGGGAAAAGGTATCCAGGGAGGAAAGAAAAGAAAGTGGGAGGAGGGGAGAAAAATTATCCAGGGAGGGGGTAAGAAAAGAATTATCAGGAGGGAGAGAGAGAAAAGAAAGTGGGAGGGGGAAGAAAAATTGTTAATGTCAGGGAGGGAAAAGAAAGAAATTGTAGAGGGGAAGAAGAAAGTGGGAGGGGAGGGGAGAAAGAAGGAATTATCAGGGGAGGGAGAAGAAATTAGCAGGGGAGGGGGAGAAAGAAATAGGGAGGAGTGGGAGAAAAAAAATAATGTGTGTAGTAGGGAGGGGAGAAGAAATGGGAGGAGTGGGGAGAAAAAATTTAGTAGGGGAGGGGAGAAAGAAATAGGAGGGAGAAGAAAAATTGAGTAGGGGAGGGGGAGAAAGAAATAGGGGAGGGAGGGGAGAAGAAGAAATGGGGAGAGGGGAGAAGAAGAAATTGGTAGGGGAGGGGGGAGAAGAAGAAATTGACAGGGGGAGAAGAAGAAATTGGTGGGGAGAGAAGAAATTGACGGGGTTTAGAGTGACAGGGGAGGGAGGGGCAATGAGAGTGGGAAGGGGGAGGGGAGAAGAGAGTGACAAGGGAGAGGGGGGAGAAGAGAGTGACAAGGGAGGGGGGAGAGATTGACATCCATCACACACACATTAAATGCACCCCTTGCACACAGAAAAACACACAATGCATTACACAGACACACACACACAAACAATGCAACCCTTACACACAATGCATCCCTTACACACACACAAACACACAATGCATTCCTTACACACACTCAATGCACCCCTTACACACACTCAATGCACCCCTTACACATGCACACACTCTATCCTGTACATACACAGAAACACACCTTGCAGCCCTTACACATACAAACACAGATTCACACAATGCATTCCTTACACACATATCAGGACATCCCCTAAACACTCCACCCCCTGTGAACAAACTCATTGGTGGAACATGAAGGTGGACCCTGGGACCCAGACCTTGAGCTGTGTAAAGGGCCCCCAAAAAATGGAGCTGCTTACCATTCTCCCAGAACATTGATTTTTGTGACCACAGTTACAAACAGCCTCCAAAGAGCCTGTTCTACACCAGACCATTGGAGCCAGACTGCAGCTAGAGCCCATCATCATCCTCATCTCATTGTAAGTAGGCAATCTAGTATATTATTTGTGGCACTAATCTCTAATTTACCTCACATTAAAGAAACACTATAGTCCCCAGAACCACTTCATCTTAATGTAGTTGTTCTGGTGTCTATAGCCTGTCCCTGTATGCCTTATAATGTAAACACGGCGGCACTGCAGCACTGGCATTAGTTAACATGGCAGATCATATGGGTGGAGCATTGTGATGTCACATGGGGGGGGGGGGGCAAACTTTACTTTTTCCTAGGGCGGCAAAAATCATTGCACCGGCCCTGCCCTGGCCTTATCTTATAGTAAGGATAGCCGTATGCATATCCCACGCATGCTTAAACCCCTTTACTGGGTTAACCTCTACCAATTCAGCTGGAAGGCTATTCCATGCATCCACTACCCTCTCAGTAAAGTAATACTTCCTGATATTATTTTCAAACCTTTGCCCCTCTATTTTAAGACTATATCCTCTTGTGGTAGTTTTTCTTCTTTTAAATATAGTCTCCCCCTTTACTGTGTTGATTCCCTTTATGTATTTAAATGTTTTTATCATATCCCCCCTGTCTCGTCTTTCCTCCAAGCTATACATGTTAAGTTCCTTTAACCTTTCCTTGTAAGTTTTATCCTGCAATCCATGAACCAGTTTAGTAGCCCTTCTCTGAACTCTCTCTAAAGTATCAATATCCTTCTGGAGATACGGTCTCCAGTATTGCGTACAATACTCCAAGTGAGGTCTCACCAGTGTTCTGTACAATATATATATATATACACATACACAAACATATACACACATATAGTAAAGAACAAGCACGCACAGGTATGTTACAATGACAAAGAAATAGTGGTTAAAGATACATAGTTTTAAAAATTCACAAGTAGTTAAAATGCAATAAAATGATAGCATCCAGTATTAGGGGTTGATAGTGTCCTCCATTGTCTACCTTGCATAAGGCACTGCTGCAGCCGTAGATGTAATGACCCTAGACCCCTACACAGATTGCCCCATAATAAGGCTCAAAATACAGGGTATATAGGATGTCTGTCTATTTTTTCAAGTGCTTCGATTAGTCTTTATTGACTAATCGAAACGAGCTGTAAAGATGATCCAAAATATGATATATGGTCAACTTCAATATTCTATAATTGAAAAATTTTAAATGGGTAGGTCTGTAATTTGGACCTTTACAACAGACATTTGACAAATAAACAAAGTATTGTGGTGTACAGGAGAATTTAGATATGCATGGTATCTTTTTTACTATAATAGCACATATCAAGTTTACAAAATCCATGGCAAAACAAATTATGTACACATGAAAAATAGCTAAAACAACTTTAATGTACCATCAAAGCATCATCTCAATGAAATTGTTATGGTGTTCTGGTTGGACCTATGCATACTTTTCTCACACAGTGAGAAAAACACATTCAGCCTATTACTAAGATGAAGGGCCTGTGTAGAACGATGTTGTAGGGTGTAGAGAGAGCTCAATGAGAATATGGCTCTTAACTTGATGGGTGTGTTTGGAAGAAAGACAGTCATGAGATGAGATGGGTTCTGCAAGAGGTTCTGTGAAGAGGTTCTAATTTGACAAGTTTGGGCATTTGTGAGTCCTGGGCATTAGAAGCAGATCCTAAGATAGAAGGTAGATTAAAGGCAACATGGTTTATTATGAAGTTTACGTGTGGATGTACTAAATGTTGAACAGGGAAATTAAGGTAGAACACATATAAAATAAAAATGCCAAAATTGATCTGCTAGGGGTTCTTTATGGTCACCTTTTCAGTGAAATTCATATATGATGCACCTTTTCCATTACGTACCCTATTCTTCCCCTTGCTGGAACCAGGGCCGGATTAACATAGGGGCTGATGGAGCTGAAGCTCCAGGCCCAGGCCCATGGAACAGGCCCATTTAAAGAAAAATATATATTTTTTTTTTACTTTTTTTTTTTTTACACACTACTCTTAGGTTTGCCACTTGACTGGTATTTTAAGGCACAGCCGGGATTTGAGGCTGCCTGGCCGTGACGGCATTGCAGTAATGCTGACAATCCAAATGCAAATATTTTTCTCAGTATAAACGGAGATTACTCTGCAATACCAGCACCGGCCAGGTCACTGTGTATGGAGAGAGGCAGGGATAGGAAGTTACAGCATCTCCCTGCCTCTCTCTACTCACTGATCCTCGGGGGAGCAGCTACACAGCACAGAGAGTCCAGACAGCAGCTTCCAGCTAGACTACAGATAGACTACAGCTCAGGTATGTGAAGGATGGGGGGGAAGGAAGCAGGGAGACATGGGGACACTGAGACACTAGGGGAAACATGGGGACACAGACACTAGGGGACATTGGGAGACGTGGGGACACTGAGACACTTGGGGACACTGGAAAACATGGGGATGCTGTGAGACATAGGTAGACACATTGGGACACGAAAACACTAGGGACACAGTGTCTCCATGTCTCCTATGGTCCCCATGTCTCCCAGCCAGTGTCTCAATGTCCCCTAGTCTCCCTGTGTCCCCTAGTCTCCCCGTGTCCCCTAGTCTCCCAATGTCTGTGTCCCCATGTCTCCCAGTGTCCCCATGTCTCCCAGTGTCCAGATGTATCCCAGCCAGTGTCTGTGTCCCCATGCCCCCCAGTGTCCCTATGTCTCCCAGCCAGTGTCCCTAGTGTCTCCCAATGTCTGTGTCCCCATTTCTATGTGTCCCTAGTGTCCCCATGTCTGTGTCCACAAATGCCCCCAAGTGTCTGTGTCCCTATGCCTCCCAGCCAGTGTCCCTAGTGTCTCAGTGTCCCCATGTCTCCCAGTGTCTGTGTTCCCATGTTTCTGTGTCCCTAGTGTCATAGATTCCCCAAATGTCTGTGTCCCCATGTCTCCCAGTGTATGTGTCCCCATGTCTCTGTGTCCCTAGTGTCTGTGACCCCAGTTCTCCCAGTGTCCTCAAATGTCTGTGTCCCCATGTCTCCCAGTGTCCCCATGTCTCTATCCACAAGTGCCCCCATGTCTCCCAGTGTCCCTGGGTCTCTCAGTGTCCCCATATATTTCAGTGTCCCTTAGTATCCTAGTGACACGGGACACACTGAGACATGGGGACAATGGGAGAAATCAGGACACAGACACAGGGAGGCTAGGGGACTGGGCAACATGGGGACACTGACTCTGTTATACATAGGGACACTGATGCAAGGCTGGCGTTTCAATTCTTTGGACAGACATGCCCCCTTTTTGGGCATGTTCGCCCTTTTTGGCAGTTCTGGTCACGTGATTCGCGTCAGTGGCCCACCCTTTTACCCCACCCATTAACTTCCTGCTTCACTGGACAATGCTGTTAGGGGGTATGGATTTACTTGAAAGGTGAAATCATAAATTAGATAAAGAGATTAGCATACAGTATAATTTTTCTTATAGGTGCATCCTTTGAGTTTCCCTCCAATACCAACTCCATCAGATACATGACTCTTGAGAGGTATGATTGTTTTAGTGTTTTTGGTCAATAAGATTCTGTAATTAGGCCCCGTCATAATTGTCAGCACCAGGACCACTGCGCTCTTAATCTGGCCCTGGCAGGAACATCATAAACAGTTTATCCTACTTCAAGAACTATTGGTTCATTTTAGAAAAATCATCAGAAAAAGAGGCTGCATGAGAGCAAAACTGTAGGGTCCTTGATGCACTTGGTGTGTGTTCATTAAACCTTGCCGAACCTAGCGACATGTTACTGTAACTTTTATTGAATTAACCCCCATACGTGTTGGTCATTTTAGTTCCGCTCGAGCTGTTCCACTGACAGACACATTTCCTGTATCTCTGCAGATCTCCTGCTTCTAATCTGTAGATCAATTCATCCGCCCAATTTCTTGACTTTTCACTTTTTACAAAGCATGTCTAAAATAAAACCCACCTCTCCTGGGGAGCTGCTGTCTAATGCTTTGTCATTTCTTTTGTTTTGGGTTGAAAGGTCTTGCATCAATCCCCTTGGATTCCTCCCTCACATCAGGGAGATGAGTCCTGTAACCCCTCTTCTTCCAATTTACTTGTCAGTTTTATAAATATCGCATCCTGTTTAATAAATTCTTCTCTGTGTGATACCATGTAACACATTCATTGCCAATGAACGGGCTGCACATTTCACTTACCATTTTTTTATTAAATTTAGAGTTAAAATATGTGGTATGTCAGTATTCAGGAGAGCTAATTTTGCTTATTAGAGGAGCTGTATTGTATATGGCATAAAAAGTCTTAGAATATTGAACAATGAGAATGATATAAGTACTACATTTGTCTGCAAATGTCTACTATATATTCTGATATAAGATTGCAGTGACATTGTTATAGTACCATAGCCAATATAATAAACTGTACTGGTTATTAGAGATAATCTTATCTACCCTCATCATACATAAGCCATATTCCCAATTGCCTTATCATTATAACCATACCCATGTCTCTATAGCCTATCGCACATCACCACATGCCCACCAGAACAATATTAATCATTCTCATTACTACATATCCATATAACCTTTGCCTTTTTAACCACGTTCCTTCATTATTTCCTTCATTTCTGTCCCCAATCTGCATAGACAGATTTTTTCATCATATTGCATTATACATGCAATATTCCCATTCCAACAATCACCTGAAGTCCCATAATTCTCCAATCACCTCCATCTTCATAGTTCCAATTACACTGACAGCTTCCTAGTGGCAATAACATATAGCTACACCATGTAATCAAATGGGACTACTCAGTGTCATGAAGGAGCTATTGTATGTGTGTCTTCAGGTCCCTAAATCTGCTCCCCAGACCAAACTTTTGCTGAGAATGAGAAGGAGCCTAGTGAAGAAGAAAGCAAGGCTATGATTTAATGTATCCGCACGATACATCACTGGCCTACACAGCAAAGGAACAGAGGCAAGCTGTGTTCTAGTATTCCTAGTACTGATGCATATCTGCATCCCTTCTGCAGGTGGAGTGTTTTTGTGAAGGAGGGATGTATGTATGTGTGTATGTATGTATGTATGCATGTATAGACTGTCTGCATCCCTCATTGTATATTTGTTAGTTTATTTTAGTTTGTTTAAATTATTTGGACTGCTCTTTTTAAAACCTCCTTTTACCAGCTCTAGGCAGAATCCCTTCACCTGCCTAGGCAGACACCCAGGGTACATAATGGGTGACTTGGCTCTGACATTATACAATCACACTACTCGGAGCTATTGGGAAAGATTCTAGGGGCAAGAAGCTTATATCAAAGCTGATAAATCAGTCTATTCTAGAGCATATATGTCTAAGAAGAATATATATTTAATAAATGTTAGCAGAATTTTCTTACCATGCACACATCTAGTGCCTTATTCACTACAGAAGACACTTCAATAGCTTTTACTAGAGAGAAAAAAGGAACTTCCTTGTCCCCTCACCCTAGAGAAATTACAGTTTCATTTTAGGTCTCCTTTCTACCCCCATCCATGCAGTCACAATAGCGCACCCACTCTCATACCCAATTAACTATTTAATATTGTTGTATGTATCAAACCCACACCCACCTCATCACATAACCTATACAAACTATCAACCAGCTAAACACCTTGGCCCCTCAGCCAGTCACATACCAATTAATCTACTTTCACCTAGTCATATACTACTACCTGCCTATCCATTGTTACAAACAAATATTACAACTAATTGGAGTCACACTCATTATGCATAAACACACTACAAATATGCTTTCCGTATGCTGTCACATTGTAATTGTAATACATAGTTGCATACATGTGATTTTTCTCAGATCTTCAGCTGGCCAAGCATTATGGAATATGTAGTGCACAAACATCTGTAGTACCAAGGTTAGCCATTATTTGCAGGTTAGATTTTAGTGTTGTTCTTTTGTTTTTGCCAGCTTTGCATGATGGGAAATGAAGTCCATTAATATGTTGCCCTGTTGTTAAATTTTACAAGGTTAATTGTCATATTTTTGATCACAGTCCCCTAGAAGTATAGCTAGTATTATAATTATTTAGGGTAGTGGTGGCCAACCAATATACCCTTATGCACTGATGTGCCTCAAGCCAAAAACATTGACTTCACGAAAGTAAATAGGTTGAATTCAGTCCTTAAAATATGTTTTCTGATAAGCATAAGAGTTAAAATTGAGATTTCCATCTGAAAATTAATTAAAACTAATAACTTGATTTGGCTAGACGTATGAATATCTCTCCTGTGAGTCTTCATGCAAATGTGATATTTATAAGCTGCTGATAAAGTAAAAAAAAGCATACAAATGCTGTGCCTTGCACTGAAGTCTGCATGGGCCAAAAAGGGTTGGAAATCACTCATTGATGGTTAGGGATTGCAAAGGTTACAGTTAGTAAGGTTATGGCTAGAAACAGCATCAACATTTGACACCGGTTACTGTAACACTTAGAGTGTTTCTGGCATTCAAGAAATGAAGTATGTCAAATTTAGAGCACGCCTGAATTTCAACCTTTTAAATCCCCAAAAAACCTGCCAAATCTTTAAATGTGGGGTGTTTCTCATATATAACATAATATAAATCAGGGTTGTTTGAAGTTGTAAAACACACAAATATAAAATATATAATTAAAATTCAATAAATATGTGAAAAAATAATAGACTATTACATTTGGTAGACATTGGTAATGGAACTGCAGAAACAACAAAGACTCAAAATCCTGTATATTAAATATCGCTTATTATTTTCTTTTTGCAAATGATAAGTCTTTATGTGGACAAAGTGTAGCTGGGGGTTGTGAAAATTTGAATACTGAAATTTGCATTATCTGAAATTTGACCCTATACTTTCTCAAAATTCTGGCAAAGGTCTATATAAGGGGTACTGCTGTGCTCAGGGATAGTACCAGAATTCAAATCTGGGATCTGTATAGTTGTGAGACACATCCTGCCTTGAAATTCTCCACAAAAATTAAATGTGTCTAAAATAAAAACATATGAATTTAACAAGCAGTTTCGACAGAGATTGGCGATAAAATAGTTAAATAAAGAGTTAACATGAACTTATTTAACACCCCATGAGATCGAATTTCAAAAATATAGACTTGTTTTACACTTTGGCACTATCAATGATATTATCGGAGCATTGCCGTGGTAACCTGTGACAATGCTCTGACAGTAGAGTGCTGGAACTCTCAACAGGAATCATTTAGCAAACCATGTTGCCCTCCTACCTAGGCACCAAGGCTACTTTCAGTGCTGGTAATGTGCTTCAGCCTTCTGCAGAAATCGATTCGTCATTCATTGGCTGAGGACATCACTTGGCCACTCTCAGCCAATGAATGGACCCTGTGCAGGTATATTTGCACAGAGTTGACATTAGCCATCCTGGAACGGCTGCCATATGTGGAATTACAAAGGAGTTAAACTACATTCTCAAATACTGCACATACAAACTCCAGGCACCACTATCATGTCCAATTACTGAAATGATCATTTTGCATCAAGTAACACTTTAAAGGACTGGAGGCTAGGTAGAAAGTCTAATAGAACATAGTAGATTATCCCATAGAAATGGTGCAACCTGTGAGGATAGTTATGGGGTGATAAATATTAAAAATACTATTTTCGGACTGTCATGGAGGAGAGACGTGCTTTGCTTGAGGTCCTCTCCTCCACGAGCCAAAACTGCAGTTTTAACCCTCATTCAGCCTCAGTGGGAGCGGCTTACACAATCCCTGACTCACCGGAGACCCAATGCAGGGCGATAAAGAGTTTAGGAGGCGAAACTATGGTACAGCTCTAACCATGCAGCCTGTCGTGCACCGGACAGGGGAGGCGGCCAATCTCCCGAGCCAAGACTGCTCGATGGCAACCAGCACTGAACTGGAGCCCCGTTACCCCCCCTAGGACTGGTGGGGGTAATCCCGGTCCACCCCTTGGAGGACGCCCTGAGATGGTGGAATGGAGGGAAAGCCATACCAACTCCTGGAAACTATGGCGACATGCCCAAAATGGCGGACGCTGCGGGTGCCCCCGGCAACCCTGAAGACAAATATGATATCCTGTCCAGGCTAGACCGTATCTTCGACGATTTCTGGTGCAAGCTAGAAAACAGAATGTGCCAACCAGCTCTGAACCACCCGGACGACCACCCACCGCACAAGCCGAATCCAACCATTCAGCTGAAGTTCACAGCTGCGGCAATGCATCGAGCCTCAACATGGCGGCGGGGCGGGATAAAGGCCTCACTGGGAGGCACAGCTGCTCCTCCGCAAAACGGTAAATACATACCTTGGAGTCGCCCATCACGGTCCTCGGCTGTACTAGCAGCCATAGCTTCACCCTGGCAGAGAATCAAAAACCACACGACCCTCCAGCACAAGACAGCACAGACACACACCCAAGCGGAGCAGAGGCAGACCTCGCAAGTTGGTGCTCTCGAGGGGAACCCCAAGCCGGGCAGGAGTCCAGTACCAGTCCAATTGGCCACATAGCATACAGCTTGCTTCTTTATTACGTGACTGTGCACTGCCCTTGGAGGGTATAGGCTGAACAGGACACTGGGACTGAGCTGAGAGGTGAAACTGTTCACGTTAAGGATCTTCTCCCCAATATGAGCGATGATTTTATTTTTCATTCATTTATGTGTTTAGCATTTAGTTAATCTCCTTCGTAATGCAGAACATGACAGTGACCCAGATAAGTGGCTTCTCACTCTTGCAACACTACTACATCTAGTGACATTTTACTGTGACTTAACCCACATGCCTAGCTAGCCTCTTTAATTCAAGGTAAACGTGTTTTCCTGCCTAGACATGTGGAACTAGCCTGTTCCTACGCGTATATTAATTTTCAGTTATTTTACTCTCACCTAGCGTAGCATATTTACAACTATATTAATTACATAACCTTGTGTAGTCAGATTTTGGGATAGGAATGATTAGCCCAACTCTATAATGTATAGTCCTAGCCTGACAGTTACTCTCATTGTGACTACTAGGTGAAGCCCATCTGTGAGCAAAGCTATTGTTTCCCTTTGTTTTCTCTGAAACTTAAGATATAATCCTGTTCATTTCCCTGTTTTAAAAAGCAAACAAACAGTGCAATGTTTTCCTATAATGCCATGTGTTACAAACTGCTATTTGTAACTGGCCCTTTAAATGGCAAATTGCCCTGCTTCCCTGGGTTGTGGAGAAGCCTATTTGCCAGCCTCCTTCCCCATGACTATGGCCCCTGGGAGATTGTGAGAACTTATGCACCTTTATTGAGTGTGTATGGCCCTTTAAGACAGCCAGTGGGCATATTGGGGCTTATGGACTCTTTATGGGACTGGTGCTGGCCCTTTAAACACCTTTTGGGACATAAGGAAGATTGGCACACTGCCCCTTTAAGACGGTGTCCCCAGACTTGTTTGGGACACTGCCCCTTTAGGACGGTGTCCCCTGTGTCCCCAGACCTGGTTCAAACCCTTTGTGCCTGGCTATTTCCCACTTGGTTCAGTAAATGGGGCTTACTGAACCAAGTACCCCACAGGCAGACCACCCAGAAGTGGAAGTGTGCAGGCAATTTACCTCCCAGAAGCTGTGGTTAACCGCAGCTTAATTGACAATGCTGGGTGGCCTTTGTTCGTTTGCCGAACACGTGGCGGCGGCCATCTTTGTTAATGCGAACGAGGTCAGCAGTATGTGTAGCCAAATTCACGGAACTAAAATCGGCTACACATTTCCGTGAACACCGCTGAGCTCTACCTTCTCCCACAATGATTTTACAGCTGCAGAGACGAAGTCCCATTCTGCGATGGTACTTAGACGTTTTTTTCAACCGTTTTTTTCAGCCTGATTTCAGCTGCAGAGACTAAGTCCCAATCGGCGATGGGACTTAGTCGTTATTTCAGCCTGAAATAGACTGACCGCACAGTCCAAATCTATGGAACTGTTTTGGGCAGGAAAATGTGCTTGCGGTCGGTCATAAAGGGACCTCTAGCTAACCTTTTAACCCCTGTATGGATTTGGCTGATTTTTGGTTATGTTTATGTTTAAAGTGTGCTGATTCCAAATATGTAATTTTATGAAGATTGGATGTGTAGTTTTAAAGTTATAGTACATGTATAAAAACTGTATTTTTCCTGCTTGTGATAATTATGTTAAGCTTTGTGTGCCATAATTAGATCACAGGCAGAGGGGAGGATTTTTGTGTGTAATTGCTGGGAGTGTTTCTGTAATGTACGTTTATGATTGGCTGTTCTGTAAACCCCTGTGGGCGGTCCTGGATGTGTTAAACCCGCATAAAAGAAGGCCTTTGGTGCCAAGTAAACAGATCTTCTTGACCCTCAATACGTAGCCTTGTCTCGTTATTGGAGGGAACTGCTATATCATACTGGGGATTGCTATGCTCTGCATATTCCCCTGAGCTTTTAATCACTTAGCTCTTTTAAGAGCTGTTCCTGTTACGCTCTCCTGGAGGAGAGGTCTTCCCCACACAGTCCTGGAGGACAGAAGCTGATCCAGGGTGGAAGGAAGAATGTGAGACTCCAGTTAAGCTACGGCAGTTGTGGAGTCTGCGGTGGTTGTGGTGTCTGCTGCAGTGTTTGGAGTCCTCAGGAAGCGCTAGGAGCATCCATCAATGGAGGGTACTCGGTCGGAGTACAGGGAGCTCCGTTACACCATGTGATTAAATGTGAATACAAACCTGGTTGCACCAGCTGTTGTGGCAGTGCAAACCCACATGTTTAAACTCTGCACGACAAAATAAAGAATTAAAAAAAAATATATACTATTTTCATAAAAATGATCAAAAAATAATTTAATAACCTTTATTATATAAAAAATTTATATATTGGCACTGTTCCCCTTGATTGATTTAAAGTGAAGAGTTACCCACTATTTTAACTCTTATAGACCCTGGAGTGCATTTATTAGATAATCTGTATTTTACACATTATTCACAAACTAATTATAAAAATATAATTTATTGTGCCAAATAATTAATAATAATAATAATAATAATAATAATAATATGTAACATGCATGACAATAATCAGTGAATATTTTGGTATAACATAAGTTTACATATGGCATCAGTTATGACACAATTACAGATAGTTCAATAGCAACATATACACATAGATGCAAATTTCAACAAGATTACAGAAAACTTCAACTTTCAACTAGACATTCCTTAACACAGAACTTTTCACAGTGTCTCACAACAGCACAGCTTATAGCAATAAAAACGTTTTGCTGTCAGTTTGAATCACTCACTCACTGCTGGCTACAATTCTCAGCACCTTTAATATTGCAATTAACAATTAAAATATTTCTCAAACCAAAAAGTTAATTAACTATTTCTTCCATCCAGTAAAAGTCAAAAAAATAATTCTAACCAAATCTTTACATTTTAGAAGATTCACCTTTCCTGATTTTCCTGATAAATATTAACTATCCTTAAATTAAGATAAGTCAATATCTCTGGATAATAGCTTGATATGCTAAACTTGGCAAATTATCAGTAAATATATTGTTCATTTATTCCACCTGCAGTAATGGAATGTATAACCATATATTTCCTTAGCTAATTTTGATGTCATTAGATTTGAAATCTGACCAGCTTTTATCCAGGTATATTTCTGCTTTTAGTAAAAAATTAATTCATTTACATTAAATTAAATAAAACCAGCATATTTACCAGTTGTCTTGGTAAAAATTCTTTAGGCTTGGAGATATATTCCATGAATGGTGTATGCAAGTATGAGTAGAGAATTTTGGAAATAGGAAGTTATCAAGAGTTCTGATTATTAGAACTTTTAGCGTTTCGGTTGGTGTTAGATTTTTCAAAGTTCCAGAATTAATTGGAAGAGATACAGAAGTTAGATGTGTCCAGCTTTTGGTTAGTGATCAGATCTCAGACTTCACCCTCTTTGTGGCGGAACCAGCCTCGCCACTGGGCATTGGAGAAGACTGATTGCCAGCCTCCTGCCATGTGACTATGGCCCTTGGGTTGTATTGCCTGCTCTCCTGTACTGCTACCAACTAGGTGGATTTGGCTATGGAACTTGTGTAGTGCCCTCTGTTGGTAGCAACAGTAATATGCACTACCAGAATAGCAAGACCGGTAATTTGCATATTTGGGTAGATTTGCATATTACTAATTCTGCATGCAGGAGCAACATTTTGCGTTAATTATAGTCTTCTCCACCCATTTATAAATATGTAATTATGTTATAATAAGTCACTGTATGTTGCCTGCTATGATTTGACTGTTTGTAATTTTATTGAGTTTTCACAGCAATGTTAATGTAATGACCATATGGGCTAGTCCCAAGTAAAATAAAGTTTTAGACAGTTCTACTTCACCCTCAATTTGGAGTCCTGTCTCTTTTTGGGAGAATCTGCTACAAGGGATTGCTATGCTCTGCATATTCCCTTGCTATAGTCACTCCGAAGCTCTTTTAAGAGCTTGTTCCTGCTTCGCTCTGAAGGAAGAGAGGTTCGGCCTGCGGTGGTTGTGGTGTCAGCTAGAGTGTTTGGAATCCTCAAGAAGCGCTAGGAGCATCCATCAACGGAGGTACCCAGTCGGTGTGCCAGGTGATCCGATACACTCTTTGGCTATCCTCAATTTTTAAAGGAAAAGCTTCCCTAAACTTTCTTTATGTCACTAATTTAAAGTAGCGAATGAAATCAAGTGGGTGTATCTTCTCTACAGGTTATCATTAAGACTTTGGTCAATAGATGGCATTGTAACACCACAAGAAATTCTTGTCAGGAAGTCCAACTACAACTTTATATAAGTGGTTAATTGAATTTCATGATGCGTTTGACGTCATAATTCCTATCTTTGTGGATAGCCGTCCATCACAGATCTGTCAATCTTCAAAAGGATTTTTGGTCCTTTTTAGCAGACAGACCATCTGGTGTGTGGGCCATGAAGTAGATTTTGATGCATTAAGCCTTTGTTTCACCATCTCTAATACAATGGAACTTTGTAGCAATCCATTAAATCTAAAAAATAAAATTAATTACTTTTAGTATTATCTATATCTTGTAATCCTGTGTCTGTTTTTTTGTGTGAAACTATGTGTAGTACATAGTAATGTGACAGCATGTGATATATACATGTCTTTTACACACATTCAGCTAATATGAGGAATATTCAATATTATTAAAATAGGTACTATTTATATATGATTAAACATAATTATAGTTACTCTATATGGATATATATATATATATATATATATATATATATATATATATATATATATATATATAAACTTGGTTTTGCACCCTTCCCTTCCGCCCATCCCATGGCCCTATTTAGCCTTGTACTGCAGAGAGCACCAGATGGAATTTTTTTCCCCAAGTAAGTCGGTTAATCTCATAAGAGCAGACATTAGACTCTTAGAGTAGGACCTGCCAAAGACGGGGTACATTAATGTTGTGGCAGACTTATGAAATGCATGATCATATATAATGGTAACTAAACCTCATTTATTTTTACCTTTATTAGGTGTTTTTTTTTTTTTAAAAACTAATAAAATCTGTCAACATTCAAGTTGCTGTTTAGTGGATAGGTGAGTGCACTGGATCTTGTGTATTGTATAAATTGCCCCCCCCAGCAGCACCCCATTTATGCATTTTCAGGTGAGTGCAGCCCCTGCTGGTTTTATATATACATATGTGTTATATATATATAACACATATGTATATTACACATACATATATGTGTGTTTCAACCCCCCTTGCTGCAGACAAAAGGTCTTGTAAGAGAGCATTTTTCTCTGGTCAATGTTTACATTAGTTTGAATGAATAGAGTTACAGAGAAATAAAATGTGTCTGTCTTTTTGTATTCTGTTGAAAAATTGAGTCACATCTGCTAAGTGGTGACTTACAGTATGCATGTCTAATTTCTATCTTACCACAAAATGTCTGCCAGTGGAAATACCCTGACAAACCCTTAGGTGCAGTACTGTAGATGAGAACTAGCAAAGGTGTATCGAATAGAGGACAAGAGAAGGTCATTGACAAAGCTAAGGGAACGAGGAAGGAATATATTTGTGGATTGAAGAGGAAATGTATGTATATATGTTTTTGGAGGCATTTCAGGGAATGCCTTATGAGGTTTTGCACCTAAGGATATAAATAGTTATTTCAGGTTGTTTTCTCCATACAATTATGATATTGGCTTGAAGAGGAAATGTGACATTCATTCATACAGGATGGAGTTGTTGAGGGGTTTGTATTCTACTGTGAGTATTTTGAATTGAATCTAGAGAGGCAGGAGCCCAAATTGAATAGTATCAAACACAGTATTTATTTAAACAAAAGGTTAAAAACTCTTACTTGAAGTAGTGGGTTTGCCAGCAATAAACCCACAACTAGATAAGCAGGAATTTACACACAAAAAACGATACAGCTTAGACACTTCCGGGTTCCGACTGTGTTCCGATCACGTGATCGCTAGGACCGCCTCTCTCTCATGTCAAACGTGTTTGATACTATTCAATTTGGGCTCCTGCCTCTCTATTTGTTTGTACTGCCTAGATATTACATCTGATTCAGAAGAGTATCCTGTCTTGCTATATTGTGGGTTTATCCCTCTCCATTGGAGCAATTCAAACCCAGAGCCAGGGGTGATAGGGCTCTGGTCCATGTGAGTTGATCCCCAGATATACTTTTAATTTTGCATACCCTGTATATACAGATAGTCTGCACTATATACTGTATATATTTTTTTTCATAGTACTCAGAGAAGTCCCTGACTCCAGTGCAGTTGCTAGCGCACTCCCACTTTCCGGTATCTATTGCTAATTTGTGTCACTGTGTGTTACTTGGGGGTAGTGCAGCAGCACTGTAGATATTCTTAAGCGCTTTGACTTTGTCTGGTTTTTCACTTTATGCACTTTATTTTGTCATAGTTCTTTGTTTGTGACATTTATGTATCGGAGAAAGAAGAAAAATGTTGACGCTTTATAGTTAATGATAATACCAATACAGCATGTGTAAATTTTTTATTTTTTTAAATACTCATTGGAAGGAGACGACAGCCAGGAGGATTAAAACCACTTAAAATTCATGACCGCTTGCTGTTAATTATAAATGCACTGTCTGTAACCCAGTCACTGCCAGAGTGATTACATTGTAGAGTGTTAAAAGTGTTAATATCTTCAGCACTGAATAACTGTTTTAGTTCTAATGTAAAACTGCAGCGGATCTTACGAATCCTGAAATTACCTATAAATAATGCATTAAAAAACTCTTTCCTGGACAGAGCAGTCTCAAGAGAAGAGACCCAAGGGGGAACTTCAATGAATATTATTTTATTTTTCCCATCTACTGGGTATAAACAGCAATGTTACTGTGATCAGCGCGACATCATAAACAGCGAGGAGAAATAAGGGTGAGTCATCCTATGGCAAGAGACGAGGAATGTAGATAGGCATCAAGATTGAGTGAAATTCAAATGGTTTTGGGAGGAGGGGTCAGACCTCATCATTTTGCCAGACTGGAGAGGTTTGCAAACAAGCATCTAGGGAAATAAGTAACCAGGGATTCAGAGAGGAGTCGAAGCACACAATAGCAGGAGTTTTACTAAATGCCAAAGAGACAATGCTGTTTAATAACTTTGGTGCTAGAAAAGAACACAACGCATTGGTTAATCGATATTGCAGGAATCACAGCCAAGACATTACTTTGTAAATCAAACAGGCAAAAGGCGAAAACAAAATAAAATATAGAAAATTAAACCCCAGCACAAGCCTATTCTTGGACACAATGCATAACAGATTGTAAGATATTTGGATCAGAATGCGGGATCTTAAGTAGAGTGAAAGCTTTTGGCTTGAACTTTTTGAGTTATTGGTGCACAGAGTAAAATAAAGTGTCATAAATTTGTATAATTATTTAATAGAAGAAATTACATTAAATATATTCTTATTGTGAATAATTTTTTGATGCTTGCATATCAATTAATCCAGATATAAAAATAATCCACACTACACATAATACTGACAATTTAATTATCTTTATTACATAATCAATTAATAAAATTGAACAGAAATAGATAATACTGTGGCTTTCACAAATAAACTGAAATATAAATGTAATCACAAGTCTTCTAGAGTGCAAACTAAATACCATAGGTCCTACCTACAACGTTTCCGCATCACCAGATGGAGTGTGGAGAAAATTGTAATACATACCATAGCCTTACATACAATACAGAACACTAGATCACCTGAGCCATCAGTTTTAATCTTGAACAAGTATGGACAAGACGTCATCACAGACATGCTCGCAAGAGTATTTACTGCACTAAAAATTATATGATACTCATAGCAGAAAAAATATATGTGACTATATAGCAAAATAATTCCTCATGCAGATAGCTCACAGATCTCTGCAAAAATAGTGCTTCAATAAGGGAGTTTGTGCTTTAAAATAATGCACAGATTCACAGTCCAAGGGCTTCTTATCTGCTCACCTTGGGCTGTGTCTATCTGCAAAGGTGAGCAAACATATCTGCGCTACAGACTCCCATCTCAGGTAAGAACCCTGACAGCTTACTTTTGCTCTAAAGTAGAAATCTTTAGTCTTTTTTTGGTTGAAATCATTACTTTAATGTTGGGCCAGTGCTAAACGGGTTGTGGCAGAAAAGCAACGTTACTCACCATGATGAGGTATGGTAATGGTATCATCATGTTGTGGACAGTGGTGTATTTTGGTTATGTGCGGCCCTAGGCATGATTAAATTCGGACACCCTCTAATCTAAATTTGCCTCACCTCTTCATGTCAAGTCAACACTTCTTCCTCTTTGCAAGTGGTAACAGTGTTTATTGGAGGGTAAGTCATCTCATCAGTGCGACGTTTCGTCTGTCAACCTCCACATACCCTATTAGTCTGTCTCTCCTCCACATGGACTATAGATATTAGGCTGTCCTCCCCTCAAGCAGTATGTACTCTCTCGTGTATTATGGATATTAGGCTGTCTCTTTCTCCCCATACACTATACATATTAGGCTGTCATTCACCCCATGCACTTTGTATTAGACTGTCTCTCTATGTACTATAGATATTACCCTGTCACTATCATAATGCATTTGTATTAGACTGTCTCTCTACAAGCACTATATAGATGTTAGACTGTCTCTCTCCATGCACTATATAAATATAGACTGTCTCTCTACCACTCTCTGTGTATAAGACCGTCTCTCTCTTGCCCTTGCTGTATGTATATGGCTGGTTGCTCCCAGTCTCTCAGGTAACCTTTCCTTGCTTTTCCTGTAGTTTGGACACCTCCTGCTAGCTGAGTCGCTTTCACTCACCTGCTCCTCTCCCAAAGGAAAGCATTGGGAGGCTATTGCACATATGCGGTAAAATGCTGTGCTGCGGCAATCAGCATTACCTTGTAGAGATGCATTGAACCAGCATCTCTATGAGAAACGTTTAGTGCCTCCATGTAACGTGTGGAGATGCAGAATGTCAGTGCTGCCCATTGTTCAACACTGACCCAGGAAGCACCTTTAGTAGCCATCTGTGTTACTGCCACTAGAGGTGTTTCTATGAAAAGGTAATGTTTACATTAAAGAGCCTACAGGGACTGACTATACTCACCAGAGCAACTACATTAAAGGACCACTATAGGCACCAAGACCACTTCACCGCAATGAAGTGGTCTGGGTGCTAGGTTCCCTTAGTTTTACCCTGCAGCTGTAAACATACACCCTGTTCCAAATTATTATGCAAATTCTATTTAAGTGTCACAAAGATTAAATATTTTGTTTTTCAGTTTAACTCATGGATGGCATTGTGTCTCAGGGCTCTTTTGATCACTGAAAACAGTTTTGGACACCTGTGATAATTAGATTGCCAGGTGAGCCCAATTTAAGGAAAAACTACTAAAGGAGGGTGTTCTGCATTATTAAGCAGAGCACCATCTTCATACAATATGTGGAAGAAAAAGGATCTCTCTGCTGCCGAAAAGAGTGAAATAGTTCAATACCTTGGACAAGGTATGGAAACATTAGATATTTCACCAAAACTTAAGCGTGATCATCTTGTTAAGAGATTTGTGGCTGATTCAGAGCACAGACGGGTTAGTGCAGATAAAGGCACATTGAGGAAGATTTCTGCCAGATCCATGTATCGGATCAAGAGAGCAGCTGCTAAAATACCATTACATAGCAGCAAACAGATATTTGAAGCTGCTGGTGCCTCTGGAGTCCCACGGACATCAAGGTGTAGAGTCCTCCAGAGTCTTGCAACTGTGCATAAACCTTCTATTCGGCCACCACTAACCAATGCTCACAAGCAGAAATGGTGGTGGTGGAGTCATGTTTTGGGCCGGAATCATGGGAAGAGAGCTGGTCAGCCCCTTTAGGTCCCCGAAGGTGTAAAGATGACCTCTGCAAAGTATGTGGAGCTTCAGACTGACCACTTTCTTCCCTGGTACAGAAGGAAGAACTATGCTTTCTGAACATTATAAATAAAATCATCTTCATGCTGCAAAGAATACCTCTGCATCAATGGCTGCTATGGGAATAAAAGGAGAGAAAGTCATGGTGTGGCCTTCATCCTCCCCTGACCTCAATCCTATTGAGAACCTTTAGAGCATCCTCAAGCAAAAGATCTATGAGGGTGGGAGGCAGGTTACATCCAAACAGCAGCTCTGGGAGGCTATTCTGACATCTTGCAAACAAATTCAAGCAGAAACGGTCCAAAAACTCACAAGTTCAATGGATGTAAGACTTGTGAAGCTGCTATCAAATAAGGGGTCCTATGTTAAAATGTAACGTGACCTTTTAAAATGTTTAAAAAATTAAAATGTTGTTATAAGTTTGATTGAAATAGTTTTTGATTTCAGTAAATATGCTGCAAACACAACAAATGACAATTTTCAGTTCTTTACAACCTATAAAGTGTTTTGAAACTTATTGTGCGTAATAATTTGGAACAGTGCATTGTAAGTTTTTTATGTTTAAAAAAAATACTGTTATCATTAGGAGGTTTGTTCAATAAAATTTGAATTGTACTCTAAATAGTTGATAACATGAGAATTATGCTGACTGTTATTTATATAAATTATTTAGCTTCTGCGATCCTCAATGCAAAACACGCATTGAGGACACGCTGACGTCCATAGGAAAGCATTGAGTAATGCTTTCCTATGGGTGGTTTGAATGCGTGCGCAGCTCTAGCCGCACATGCGCATTCAGAGCTGACGTCAGAAGGGGGAGGAGAGGTCACCACCACTGAGGGAGCCTGGCGCTGGATTAAGGTAAGTGGCTGAAGGGGTTTTAAACCCTGCAGCCCAGTGGGAGGGGGGACTAATAACCGTATGGTTCTAAGAAAACGAGTTTGTTTTCCTGGCACTATAGTGCTCATTTAAGCTGTAGGTGTTCTGGTGTCTACAGGGCCCTTTTAGTTTGTTTTGTAAAATACATGGCAAAAATTCAAAAGGGAACAATTTTAATTCCAGCTTGTAATACTACGAAACTCAGAAAAGCTATATATGAATGTATGATTGTGTATGTTTGTTTTTCTCTATCTATGTACAAACATACAGATCTAAATTCATGGAATACACATGTATACAAAGTTCAAGACACAAATTTTGAAATAGTTTCATGTAAATGTTATATAAATAAACTGGATCTTAGTAGAGGTAAATAATTATTTTTATAAAACTCTATTACCACTTAAACTTTATTATTAGATACGTTAACATGTGAATAATTAATAACTATCTCTAAAATACATGTGATTTATTTAATTCTGGTCTTCCGGTTTCGGAACTGGTTAAAAACAAACAGACAAAAAAACAACACTACAACAACAACACCAGTAAGTAAGTAAGGACACTGCAAATTAGCTGATAATGTAATTCTGTTGTGGTTCAAAGAGTGTGGCTGGGGGCAGGCAGTACTCATCCTTGTGTTTAATCCATCTGTGAATTTAGAAAGCAAGCTCTAATCTTTTAGAGATGTCTTTTCAGCGACTGTAATCTCAGAAAATGTTTCTAAAGCACTGTGCTGGATGCTATCCCCTTGTATACAAGGAGAATGTGTTAAATTGTATTTTGAATCTCTGGGATAAGATATCTATAATGAAAAAGAATTCTTCAACATTGAAGAGATTTCTATAGATTTTTTTTATTTTATTTTTTTTATTCTATTTTATTCAATGTTAGTTGAAGGATCCATAGCATAAAGTATGGTGGGAAAAATAACATTAATAATAACAATAACAAACAAAAATATTCTTTGTCTGGGTTCTATTAGGTGACCTCAATGGAAAAATAAAAATGATATGTTTTCACATATTTTTTAAAATCACAAGCAAGATTGTGGGGGTTATTTTGAATATTATAACACATATGTGGATGTTGTTAGGATCAATGCACAACCATATTAGATTATTTATTTATGTTATTTATTTTGTGAGAAAAGGATCTGTGTACTCAGCAAAGTAAATGCAAGTTAGGAAAAAAGGGGTCTTTTTCAATGTTGTTGGTAGGTTTTGTCAACAAGCTGTCACTAACCTTAGCAAATACAAACTTTCACCATTAGTGACAGGCATTTACCGGTAGACATACCAGCTAATGGTTCCTTCAGAGTAGAGTTCAACAGGCATAACATGTTTTTTACTGCACAGATGGTGATATCACCAGTGCAATAGTTACCATAATGAACAGGTAATAATCAATTGATCACTTCAGTTCAGTTTGAAGGTGGTGTGACTATATTCCCCCATTTTTGTAAAGAGAATTGGTTTTAAGTAGGCTTGTAAGATTTAACTGTATTTTATGTATGTGAGCTGTTCCCATAATATGTATTCTAATCTGAGACGGACATGTTGCAATCCGGATGAGATTAACAGGAGTTACACACCTAAGAAGCATTTCATTTAAATGGCAGCAGCCAAGGGCGTTACTAGGTTCCAGAAACACCTTGGGCTTGAGTTCAAAAGCAAAACTTAATGATCTCTACACTAACAGAGAGGTAGGGTTTGTCATACCATTTCCCTGCTTTATTTACGTTATAGGGACACAGCCAAGAAGGAGGGTAGGGGGTTGGGCTAGCGTTGGAACACCCATGCAGCACAAGAATATTGGTGAGCTGTTATCTTATTTAAGGGGAGCGAGGAGGGCCGGTAAGCTAAAAAGTGTTTTTAACACT
>OW240914.1:230693546-230823546 GCA_933207985.1 Pelobates cultripes | reverse complement strand
CAATGAGCTGTTGTTAGTATCTCTTTAAGAGTTTGTTTCTTAAGAGGATGGGGCCCCTTTACTAGTAGTCTAGTTACATCAATAGGCAACTCTAGCTCTAGTATTTATGCCAAAGGCATCTGGGATGAAAATTAAATGCCAGCAGCAAGTGGCATTAAGCTTTGAAGATCAATAATAGCCTACAGTATTACTGTGTTTGTCCAGATAAAGGGGAGGACCATTTACAATATATAATAAGGGATGTCCTTGCACTTTGACACACATTACTGCTCTCTTAAGTAAACTGTCAAATGATTTAGCAGGATCAGCACAGAGAAATAATTGTACATTTCTGTGTGGGTTTTAGCATTAACATAATCTCATCAAATAATCCCCTTGGACTGTTTGTTTGTACATTTCACCAGTGATTGCAACTGCTAGGGAAAGTCGGATGGAAGAGGCGGTGGAATTGAAGTTATAACTCTGTAATGAAAGTGTGCCTTGCTCTAAACATTTCTCGGAAAGAAAAAGAATATGAGATGCTCTAACAATCATCACTGCAGATGCTCGCTTCTTTAATTCTCCTGCATTAACACTTCTTTCAGCTGAAAAAATGTGTGGACACACTGTCATTTATCACTCATTATTTACAAAAATCTGCAGTTTTATGTATTTTTTTACATCAAAAATACAAATCAGAACAAAGAGGTTTATTTGCACCTTGCACAAGTCTGATTGTGTAAATTCAAATTTGCAATACCTTTGCTAGTTCTTCTTTTTACTTATCAGTTAAATGTATTCATCCAGTAGGAATGTAATTTGCAACTGAGTAAGTTATCAGAAATAAAAAATAAGAACACAAAAGACCTTCAACATTTAGATCTTTTTTTTTTTACAGTTAATAGGATAAAATGAAAAAAATCTTTTATGTTACACAATTTTTTGTATTGTAGACCCTGTTAGCGGGATTTACCCCAATTTACATGAAATGGGGACTGCCACAAATAGAGAATCTAAGACATATTACTGGGCCTTATAGTGGCCGGACTTAACGTTAATAATGATAGAGTCAAAGTCAGTAATAGCTGAGGTCAGGGTTATAAAACTATGGTTAAACAAATAAACAAGCCGGGTCACAATTGCAGAAATTCTTAAAGTCAATAAACAAACCGGATCAGGATACTAGAAATACACAAAGTCAAATACAAGCCAAGGTCAGGATCAGAATATCAAGAGAGACTAGGAGCACTATACATGCATCAAGGCAGAAAACATGATAGGGCACTGTATAAGGGCCCAAATAAGCAATAGATAGGCTTACATATGTTCTAATTGTTCCACATCATCTCTGCGACAAGTATGAAACTGGGGTCATGAAACTGGTGGTCACTTTAAGGGTGGATGGGATGCCACACAATCTAGAATTATATAAAGCCATTTGAGCAGGCAGCATCCAAATTTACACAGGGAGTATGCAGCAGCGGCAGAGCGATGGATTTGGCCCATGCAAACCTAAAGGAGCAGCAGTTCCCTGGCACCAAATTGGTAAGTATAGCAACACTCCCAATTTTACAACTCAGATCGCATGGAGCATTTGGCCCACACTACCTGATCAGGGGTTCAACTTGGCGTTGAGCAGGTACAGACTCTAAATGTGACTCAAATTTTTCGCATATACCACAGATGGATGCAGCACATTACATTTGCAGGTCTCCCAACCATGCCAATTTCGACGGGACAGTCTCAATTTTGGAGTCCTGCTCAACCGTACTGATTTTGTCCCCAGCCAGCATGGCAAGAGTGCTTCATTAGACATGCTTAAGCTGTGCAAAGGGCACTAAAGGCATTCAGAGAGTGCTTCAGTAGAGGACGTTCAATATCTGGACAGCTGTGCAATGATAGGCTCTGGAGAAGGGGCTATAGAAGGATTCAGCTGTGCCGAATGGCTGCAGACCTAATAGCACAGATCTAGTCCTGCTTGTATATTAAGAGAAAGACAGTCTGCAATAATGTTCATCTATTGTGGAAACCTAGGGATTTATTTAAGAAACAATTAATTGGAAATTTAATCCCAAGTATTTTACATGAAAAGCAATCTAATTTAAATCTCTCAAACTCTCAATTCACCTTAATTCTTTAATTAATAAATCCCAAGCAAAATAAATAGGAGGTAGAATAAGCAATATGCTACCTCTCAACTGTATCAAATTCAACAGTCTAATCCTGATTCTTTTGAGGACACCTAAACACTTAATGATGAGACTGCTCTCTCTGAGCTAAACTAACTCGGGGAATTTTGCCCATACAAGAGTGCTTCAGCCACACTCTGTGTATGTGTATATCAGGAGGGGGGGCTGGCAGACTTGCCAGTGAGCTTGGCCTGCATGTGCAATGCATCAACAAATTGACATGCCCCTTTTTAGGTGGTGCATGACATCCCCCTCCGATCCTGATTGTATTCCTCCGTATGTGTCAGGGTACCTGTTGGTGCTGAATCCAGGGAAGACATCCTCTCTGTTTAGGGGCTCCCTGCCCCTAGCATTTCGGCATATTCCGGCCGTTTTCGCGCCGGCCGCGCTAGCTCCTCCCCCTTTTATGACGCGACGGCTAGCGTCGACGTCATGACGTCGGCATTTACATGAAGTGCCGGGAACCGCTATTCCGGACCTTTTGGGGGCGTGGTCCCTATTTAGGTAACAGGGTATTTAAAGGAAACCTTTACTACTGCTCATTGCCCTGTCGTGGTTCTAGCTTGCTAGTCACTCAGCGCGTTCTTTATCTTGTGTTTCTGGTTTTGACCCTTGCTTGTCTTTTGTCCTGTTGTCCTCTCCTCTCCTTTGACTCGGCTTGTATCTCGCTTACCTGTCCTCCGGCTCCCTCGACCTCGGCTTACCTTTTGACTATTCTTGCTTTGTCCCTACGTTAGTCCGGCCATTCTAAGGTCCGGTATACGTACCTCCTTCTGTCCGCACTCTGCATATTGGATCCCTGTCAGTATCCTGACAGTATGTTGGTGGATCTAATGTCAGTGTATTATATTTTTTTTTTTTTAATTATTGTGCATGTCTCTGTTGGAGTAGCATAGTGAAGCTATTCTTGTAGAAGGCTGAAATTTAGTATGGGCATGATAGTGATAAGAGCATTGTACAGGACTTGCCTTAATAGCAAATAAATCTTCTCCCACCTTGCAGTGCTTCCTTCTATTCACCCACCATGCACATGCAGCAAGAATGATGTTATCACTTGATCTAGTCCTTATTGAATAGTCTGCACAATACATTTTAAGAGAGAATGAGAACCATAATTGTTTATAGCTTGGAGTAAAAGGGTGACCTGATAGAAATTTACATATATCCAAAGGAAAGTTCAAAAAGGTGATATTTTTGTATAAGGAGAGTAGTTAGTACAGTACTTAGAGGGTAAAATCTGAGATTAGAGGGAAGGTAAGTTTAGCGTAATGTAATGTAAAGCAACCATAGCAACTATGAAACTAGAGACCAATTTATTGGAGGAAGAATTAAAAAAAGGTTAAAATGAACACACAGCTGTCATCACAAAGGTGGCTATACCCTTTGTAGTCAGAATTTTAAAATGAATTTCAAATTTTCAAAGCTAGACAGTTTAAATGTGGTTCTCGGTTTACTACAATTCACTGTTTACTAAGTAAACCTATTTGAATTCCTGACAATTCTCATGTTAGTGAATAAAGCTCTTATTTATGAAAGCAAATTGCGATTTTTATACCCAGACTAGATTTCTATTGCAATGCATAAACATTTCAGACAAGCCTACTATCAGCCTTGGTGACTCATCACATGCGT
This sequence comes from Pelobates cultripes, assembly GCA_933207985.1. Lineage (NCBI taxonomy): Eukaryota > Metazoa > Chordata > Amphibia > Anura > Pelobatidae > Pelobates > Pelobates cultripes. Next base: position 230,819,746 of record OW240914.1, on the reverse strand, counting down.
CCACACTTCACGCTCCATTGTCCATTTCCCACTCTCACCTTCTACTCATTGGTTCTTCGACATACCACTTTTACAAAATTAAGTTGACACAGCCATTATGTCTGTCTACTTCACACCCTCTCTTACACATCGGTCTTCCTCCTATGTTTCTTTCGTAGTAAGTTGTAAGTTCATTTGAGCATTACCTTCTACCCCTCTTGTCAACATGATTTTTGTATGTCAATTACTTATTGTTAAATATCCACAGTATATAACTGTAAAGCACTGCGGAAAATGTTGACACTAAACAAATGTTTGCAATTACCTAAATAACGTATATATTGCAGTACCTCTTTATTTCCATTATAGGGAGATGTTTCATTGCAGAGAGGGAAGGGAATTCAAACATGGTACTGATTTGTAATGTGAACCAGCTTGTTTAACCCCTTAGTGACATAGGGTTAGATAGACCACTCTATATCATGTCAAGCCACGAAAAGTAAAGTAAAAGTAGGCTAGGGATCATTATATAATCCTGACAAAGTAGCTTTTGCCATCAAGGTTGTAGAATATATTTTAACTGGCACAAATACAAGTAACATATGTTTGCAATAAGTACCAGTGGAATAGTTCTAGAAAGTAATAACAAAATTAATTCACTTTGAATTCACAGTCCCCAACATGTTTTAGTGAATAACCCTGTTAAAAATAGTGTTAACAGTTTGAACACATAAATTAATTACATACAAAATATAATTTCCATAAATGATAACCATTCACACATACAAACAGATAATAAATAGGTGAGAGCACACAAGAATTAATAAAATACTACCTACTCAGTAGTCAATTAATCTGGAAAACAACCAAATAGACACACATAGAGTAGTATAGTCAAATAAAATATATTAGCATGAGATACAAGTTGCACTCACATGAATAGAGTCACTTAAAAGCTGACTCAAACTAGATGCCTTGAAAATACAGACTGGGACCTCCACTGGGAACTTTCTTCCTTTTTATAGATGTAAGACCTCCAGGACGCAGGACTGGTGGTAATGAAAACTTTTATTTTTAAAATAAAATTAAAACCATACATCTAAAGGTAAAAATAAAAAGTCCCAAAAGAGAGTCCAAACACTTCATCCGAAGGCAATAGCCGAAACGCGTAAAGTGTTTGGACTCTCTTTTGGGACTTTTTATTTTTACCTTTAGATGTATGGTTTTAAGTGACTAGCAAAATCTAGCAAAATCAACTCTGCCAGAGAGGACAGGGTTTCTTTCTGCATGAGCTGATCTTTAAAGCCTTTAGATAGTTCAATGTGGAATTGATCAATTAGTCCAATTTCATTGAGCCCTGTGTCAGATGTGATTTCATGGGATCCAGTGTATTCTTCCACAGAGTGATGACCTTCAGCAGAGAAGCACAGTGGGTCATCATAAATAGTGTTCAGAGCCTGGATATCCTGGTAACATCAGGTGTCCAAGATAAAACTGTTAATATGACGCAGTTGGTGGGCCAATGTAGTTTTAGGTTGATCGGATAACAGGGAAATGATTGTTCTGACTTTGATAGTGTAGTTACATGATTTAGAAAAAACATCAGTTCACAGTCTGCTTCTGCTCTAGTACAGTGGCTTAACTGCATCCTAGGATGCCTTTGCTTGCATGGGTGCAAATTAGGTATCTAAGAGGATCAGACAAAAGTGAGATCAGACGGTGCAAGGTCAGGGCAGGCAGCAAATATTCATAAATGGATAAACTTAGCCTAGTCCAATATCCAGGAAGTCCAATAATGCTTGAAGTAGGTAAGGATCATGTTGCAGGTGAGCGTTTCCACTGCAAGTTGGACCCCCAGGGCTCATGCAGGGTTTAGACCAAATGCCTAATATGTCATTTGTCATAAGCATTGACGTTTTCCTGTCCACCAATCAATGGATTGTATAGTGTGATGCCAGTACCTCTGCCCTAACCGTACCATACCATTTCCTATGGACCTACATCTGAAGGGGGCCCAAGAATGGTATGGTTTGGTTCGGTTGTATGGGCCACTTTCATAATGGAAACACTCAAAATAGCATACCAGACCGTACCGACCCGAACCGTACCGCTCAGTGGAAACGGAGCATTAGAGCTTTTAAACATAGAAACATAGTATGTGCAAGCAGATAAGAACCATTTGGCCCATCTAGTCTGCCCAATTTTCTAAATACTTTAATTAGTCTCTGGCCTTATCTTATAGCTAGGAGAGACTTATGCCTATTCCTTATGCTTAAACTGTGTTAACCTCTACCACTTCAGCTGGAAGGCTATTCCATGCATCCACTACCCTCTCTGCAAAGTAATACTACCTGAAATTATTTTTAAACCTTTGCCCCTCTAATTTAAGACTATGTCCTCTTGTGGTAGTTTTTCTTCTTTTAAATATAGTCTCCTCCTTTACTGTGTTGATTCCCTTTATGTATTTAAATGTTTCTATCAAATCCCTCCGTCTTGTCTTTTTCCTCCAAGCTATACATGTTAAGATCCCTTAACCTTACCCTGGTAAGTTTTTTTCCTGCAATCCATGAACCAGTTTAGTAGCCCTTCTCTGAACTCTTTCCAAAGTATCAATATCCTTCTGAAGATATGGTCTCCAATACTGCATACAATACTCCAAGTGAGGTCTCACCAGTGTTCTGTACAATGGCATGAGCACTCTCTTTCTACTCCTAATACTCAGGGCCTCTATCAGGGGGTGACACCCGTGACAGTTGGCCCGGGCCCCACGTGTAGCGGCGGAACTGCCGCCGGTGCAGCTGCAGCAGGGCCCGCACGCTGATAGGGCATTTAGAGACACCCAATGTGCCCTAAATCTTCAGGGGCCTGGTCAGTGCTGCGGACATGTAATAGCGCGACCGAGCCCCTTTAAAAATGCCAGCCGCACCACAAGCTGTCACTTCCTCCTAGCTTAATCCATGCGGGAGAGGAGGCAGAGTGGACACCGTGAGGAGGGGAGAGCCAGCCAACTCCCATCAGCCCCAGCCATCCTCCTGCACTGAAAAGGTAAGAAACAGGAGGGTGGCTGAAAAAGTAGATCTGTGGGTGTGAGTATGTTAGTATGTATGTGTATGCCAGTATTTAAGTATGTATGTGCATGTCAGTATTTAAGTATGTATGTTTGTCTGTCATATGTATGTCTGTCATATGTCTGTCTGTATGTCAGTATGTGTGTATCTATGTGTGTGTGTGTATCTGTGTCATTTTGTATCCGTGCGTGTGTTTGTGTCTGTGTGTGTATTCCTGTAGGCGGGATTAGGAGGTGGGCCCTGGGGGTGGGCTTTGAGGCAGGCCCCCAGCGGGGCCCAGACCTTGAGCTGTGTTAGGGGCCCCAAAATTTCTGATGGCGGCCCTGCTAATACCTCTCCCTATACAACCAAGCATCTCCTGCGGCTCTATTACATTGTCTGCCTACTTTTAAGTCATCTGAAATAATTACTCCTAAATCCCTTTCCTCAGATGTTGAGGTTAGCAGGGTATCAAATACTCTATACTCTGCCCTTAGGTTTTTAAGCCCAAGATGCATTATCTTGCACTTATCCCCATTAAATGTCAGTTGCCACAGCTCTGACCACTTTTCTAATTTACCTAAATCATTTGCCATTTGTCTTATCCCTCCTGGAACATCAAACCTGCTGAAAATTTGAGTATCATCAGCAAAAAGACATACCTTACCATCAAGATCTATCACTAATAAAAATATTCAAGAGAATGGGTCCGGGAACAGATCCACTGGTAACTAGACCTTGCTTCGAATACACTTCAATGATTACAACCATCTGTTACCTGTCATTCAGCCACTGCCTAACCCATTCAACAATATTGGAATCCAAACTTAAAGATTGCAGTTTATTTATAAGCCTTATATGTGGAACAGTGTCAAAAGCCTTACTGAAATCTAGGTAAGCAATGTCTACTGCACCACCCCGATCTTTTATTTTAGTTACCCAATCAAAAAAAATCAATAAGATTCGTTTGGCATGATCTCCCTTAAGTAATCCCATGTTGTCTCTGATCTTAAAATCCATGTGATTTCAGATGTTCAACAATCCTATCCTTTAACATGGTTTTCATCACTTTCCCCACTACTGAAGTAACGCTTACTGGCTAATAGTTGCCCGACTCCTCCCTACTGCCTTTCTTGTGAATGGGTACAACATTCACTGACTTCCAATCTTCTGGGACTACTCCTGTAGTCCAATGTACAATGATTGGTTAAACAAAGTAACAATGATTGGTTAAATAAATCTGTTAAGGGTTTTGCTAGTACACCACTAAGTTCTTTTAATAACTTTGGGTTTGTCCCTTTAAGCCCTATCGACTTTTTACAGTTGAAATAGAACCTCTTCCTCTGTAAACTCCGATGCAATAAATTACTCATTTGTCCTTTTTCCTAAGTGAAGTCCCTTTCCTTCATTTCATCTGTAAATACTGAACAAAAATATTCATTGAGGCAGTCAGACCTTTATCCTCTTCTACATACCTTCCTTATTTTGTTTTTAATATAACTAATCCTTGTTTTACTTTCCTTTTCTCATTTATGTATCTAAAAAATGTTGTATTCCCCCCCCCATTTTTTTTCTTACCAACTGTGCTATTCTCTCTTCTGTGTGTACTTGGAGGCTCTTATAACTTGCTATGCCTCTTTCTGCCTAATCTTATAGATCTGTCTGTCTTCCTCATTCTGTTTTTTTTTTTTTTTTAATTACTAAATGCTAACGTTTAGTTTTTTACTATTTTGGCCACATCTGCGGATTACCACAGTGGTTTCTTAATTGTTCTGCTCTTACTGACAAGCCTAATGGAATTTTCTGTTGCCTTCAGTAGTGCAACTTGTAAATAATCCCATTTCTTCTGTACTCCATTTAAACTGCTCCAGTCTGATAAGGACTCCTTTACCCATATTCTAATTTTAGAAAAGTCTGTTTTTCTAAAATCTAAAACTTTTGTTTTCGTGTTGAGTGACTCAATTAATTTTCTTATATTAAACCACACTTACTGATGATCACTAGATCCAAAACTTTTACTTACAGTAATATCTGATACTAAATCTCGATTTGTTAACACTAAATCTAGCATTGCCTCCTTACGGGTTGGCTTTTCAATGACTTGTTTTAGAGATAATCACAGTAGGGAGTTTTGAATATGTGTTCCTGGCACAAGCAGCTGTTTTGGTTTTTCAGTTCACATCAGGAAGATTAAAGTCACCCATGATAACTTCCCACTTCAATGTCATTTTAGCTATTTCCTCAACTAGTAGATTATTTAACTCTTCTGTTTGTCCAGTGGGCCTGTAAATCACACCTACACGAATTACTGTGTGATTACCAAATTCTAACGTAATCCAAACGGACTCTATGCTCGCCTCACTAACTTTTATTAGGCTAGATTTTATGCTATCCTTCACATATCGGGCCACCCCACCCCCTTCCTTACCTTCTCTGTCTTTTCTATATAAAGAGTACCCTGGTATTGCAATATCCCAGTCACTTTTCTTATTATACCATGTCTCAGTAACAGCCACTAAATCTACATTCTCAGTTGCCATTATTGCCACACGTTCATGGATCTTTTTCCCTAAACTGTGAGCATTTGTAAACATGACTCTATGCTTATCATTTTTTAACACACTCGCTACAGTTACTATTTACTTTAGTAGGGCTTTCATGTTGACAAGGAGGTGGAGTGTCACCTGACTCCATAAGTGATGGCAGGTATAACAGCTACATCTTAGCACACAGTTGCAGCTGAGACTGATGCCAGAACAATAACCCTGAAAGCGTGGACATACACTGCATGGTGTTGCGTGCACCAAGGATGAGGCTGGTGGTGAGGAGCAGGTTATGGACTTTTCCCCAGGCCCTTGTGATAGTGTGATGGGATTTACATACAGAGAAAGAATACTGTGATTAAAGAAACACGGAGCTGTTAATGAAGATTATTCAAGTGCAAATTTAGATTCTAATTATCATAGGTGATGGAAAAACACTTTAGTAACAAATTAGTTATTGTTTTTGTATAAATGAGTGCTCTGCTGCAATTTGCTTTCACATTACAGCTGCTTATAAAGTATTTTCAGCAAAATGTGATTTTAGTTTGAGGATTTTTTTGTTTTGTTTTTTAAAGTAACACACCAAGTATAGAGTGCAATTTGACAATTTACTTCTGTGCTGTTTTCTGGCACTGGATTCATTCACTGCATCTGGTTTACTCTAGCAGGATAAGTCAAATGACTCTCTAGAATCAATGCAGAACTGTATTCATTGGTTAAGAATGATGATTTCAAGCAATGAGCACTATTGTGTACAACTATGCTTTGCTCTATAAGTCAATCTGGATTCCTCTTCTGAAGAAGACAAGCACTCAGGTAAGTTATCAAACGTTACTAGATTACTTTGACATCATACTGTGAAACAGCACCAGTGCCCCTACCGACTATAGTGGTTATGGTGCTTGGAATTTTTAGTTATCGAAACAGGTGAAACAATTGCAGTTTTTTGTTCCTTTCTCAATATTATGCCCAAAAAACTGCAATTGTTTCACCTGTTTCGATCACTATAAATACAAGTATGTGTGAGTTGTTTATTGGTGTGCTGTGCAGTTGATGGGAGACAAATGAGACCACTCCATCTCTCAGTGGCTGCACATACAAACCATTCTCTACATTTTGTAATTCTTGTTCTTAATTTATGGTTCTTAACGCAGGTTCCATGATTATTATCAGAATGCTATATCAGTGGGTTCCCAATTGTTGAAGCAGGCATATCATCAATTGCCTACAATAAAATATTTTCGGAAATAGCACTGCGTTTCTGATGAGTGGAGATCTTTTTGGTGGTAGAAAAATCCTAATTTAGATGTTCTTTAAAATGTATTTTAATGTTAATTAAATGACACTTGAAGAACAGGTCACTGAGATGATTTTCCAGTTAAATAATGGATTGCCAGGCTCATGCTATATGTACATAATTTGGGTCCTTGAGAAAAAAGAAAAGTTAAGAACCACTTCTAGAAGCCCTTTCAATTAATGATGGTTTAAAGTTATTTTTGTTATTTTTTACATACAATTAAAAGGAATATATATTTTTTACATTTGGTTACTAATTATTATTAAAACATGTTGATAGCATTACTCAGTTTCAGTAAAGTTAGAATATTTGAGCAATTTCTCAAAACAATTTGATTGGAAGTTGTATTTCTCTTAATCAAAATAATTGTCGCCCAGTTTCAGTAATGGATAGTAATCAAGCAATATAATAAACTATATAACTTCTTCTGTGCTTTTGAATAGGTTGGTGACCTGGGTAAATTAATCCACAAGATATTCAATTGCTGTTCATTAGCTTTGACAGGTTAACCATGTATGGTCTAGAACTTTTGTGGCAAACCCTGGTTTTATCCCACTATCTTTTTCATCGAAAGACTATCTCACCACCCCTGGCTCTTCTCCTGCTCCTCCCATGCTAAACGACGAGACCTCCTCTTATCATGGCTGGCCATTGAATCCAGAGTGCCGCTGCAAGGACTATACTGGGACTTGGCCACAATTTGGTGGAACACTGGCTCAGCTGCACCTACTCGCATTTCCCAGCCAACTTCTGCCTCCGGTTTTCCCAACTTCCCAACCAACCAGAAGAGCGATAATTGGACGGGAGGTACAATAGACTTAGAGGAACAATTTCTCCCTGAGAGCCAGGGGAATGCCCCTTGTTTGTCCGTAGGAGCTCCCGATATTTGACTGGCCAAAGAGACAATTGTTGTGAAATAATTTTTTGCATGGACCTTGATTAGTGGCCAGTCAAATCTTTACCCCAGTGCCAATTTGTCTGTTCTTCATGGATCCGAGCACAGTTTTGCCAAATTGGGCGCTCAGGTCAGAGCTACCAGGGAATATATAATGTGTTGGGGTTCCTGTTTGTTTTTATGTGTTTTTTGGGGTATTTTGTGTTGTGTTTTCTGTACCAAGAAGACAATTGGTTCAAGCGAGGGCTTACTCAATTATCTCCCACACAAAGAGGCACCAAGATGGGATCACTCTGTGTTGAAAACCGACCTCGTGCTGGGGGTCCGTGTATGAAAGAATATGCCTGTGACAACAAAAAACAGTTATACTCCCAGAATCATGTGTCATCTGATTAATGGGGGGGAAGAGCCATAATCGCTGAATAGCATTTCTTCCAGCTATGAGGGGAATTTAACAGAGATATTCAGTCAGAATATAGGAGCTCCGCTACAACTGTATTATGATATGATGTATAGTGCGTGAATAAGTGCGACTTTTGACATTCTGCAACATTAGTATATTACCTGCAGAATAATAGTCCATGATCTTTTCCACCACAAACTAAAAAGTGTGATTTAACTTGTCTTGAAATGTTCAAACATATGCTGTAGATTAGAACTGTGTTGCCTAGTTAGGATTTTGAGTGTACTTATCTATTGTGTGTGCATTCCATTTTATTCCATTTTAATGTGTGACAGAGTGACTAGCAATTCTATCCTATACAAAAGAGCATTGTGAGAGCTGAGGTTAGGTCTGTGTTTGTTGCAATGCTTATGATAAGTGTGTGTTAGAAACATATACATGATTTAAATCTTGATTTTTAGGTAAAGACTTATTCTTGCTGGTTGCTTTAATTTTAATATTTGTAGATGTGATATTTAGAATAATTACTTTTCTGATTAGCCTATATCAGAACTGATTTTGTTATATACTATTAGAATTACATAGATCATGATGGAAATATTGTACGGTGAACTATTTCCAGTTTAATAGGTTAATTGTTCATATTTGGAGAATTATTTCAATTGTTTTACTTAAAAGGACACTATAGTCACCATAACAACTACAGCTTATTGTATTTGTTCTGGTGTGTATAATCATTCCCTCTTGGTGTTTTTCAGTTTTGTTTAGAGAAAATGCAGTGTTTACATTAAAACCTAGGGATACCTCCACTGGCCACTCCTCAGATGGCTAATAGAGGTGTTTTCTGGGCCAGTGCTGCACAACACAATGTGCAGCACTGCCATTTAGTGTCACCACCCTCTGCATGGAGGTGCTGAACTTTCCTCATAGATATGCATTGATTCAATGCATCTCTATGAGAAGATGCGAATTGGCCAGGGCTGTGTTTGTCTTGTACTTACGCTGCTCCTGATCTGCCGCCTTGACATTCTCAGCCAATCAAATGCTCTCCTATGTAAAAGTATTGTGATTGGCTCATATCATTACTTCTGATGGTGTCAGTCAAGCAGGCAGATCGGGGCAGAGCCAGCCGATAGGATTATACTATTTTTAGGGAGGGGGAGCAGGGGGCTAGATGGTGTGTGTGTTCCTGACCCTATAGTGTTACTTTAACTAGAATAGCATTATATAGCATTTTCATGTATTTGTACACATGTACATTGTACACAATAATGTTTGTTAAATGAAGTGGTTAGACAAAAGTTCAAAAAACTATTTAGAGAGCAATATTAAATATTTCAGTATGTGCAGAGTTTCATTTTGAAAAATTGCACATACAGACTACAAACATCGTGACCACTTAAATTACAGAAGTGCATACCTGCCAACTTTGTGCCGTGAATCTGGGCTAGAAGATGGGCCTTCCAGGAGGAGTGGCCAGTGATGCAGCTCCACCCACTGAAGGGGAGTGTGAGCTTGGTTCCAAGCCTGCCAGGCTCACAACAGCATCCCAGATAGCCCACACATAGAAGACCATGCAAAACCCTTTCTTCGGGGACATAGTCCTAGTACTCACTGCAGAGGGCAAGTGAGTCTAATCATGCACTCGTGCTGTGCTGCCTGAGGACAGTTATCCTCCACATCTGGGGACAACAGGGAACAAAGTCAGGACAACGGGCAGAATCCTGTAATCAGTGCTTAGAGTAACCCTTTAAATTAAGCTGTTCATTGTGTAAATGTGTAGAACAAAATGATTCATGTCTTTTTCTGACCTTGTATGTTCATTTTCATAACATTTTTGCTGTGAAAATGTTGCTGTTATCTCTGCAGACACAAGTTCGGTTAACTTGGATTAATAGAATTTATTTAGCAAAAATTTAAATATTTATACAGCCTCATGCCACGTAGCTAATCCATATTTCATACTGAATAACCTTTGGACTATACTACTGAAATCAAATTTAAATGTCAAACAATCTGATTTAAAATAATTTAATTTATTTTAAAAATCACCAATTTTTATCCAAACTGGTGATGATTGACGTTCACCTCCTTTTAATGATGGATGCAGACCATGTAAAAATGTTTAGGAATTTTTTTTAAACAAATGCCCAGTTTGTTTGGTTGTAGATCCCAGACTTGTTTAAGCTGATCTAATATGAATCATGATCTAACTGATGGATTTAGGCATTAGGCCTTTAGGATGCCTTAAAAGATAGGCCTGCATATTGTCATTGTCTGCATGTCTGTCAATGAGTAACAGCATCTGGAAGCGAGGTTGGATGTTTTTAAAGTTGTTATTGTATATATAGATTTATGGTGTTAAACTGAGCATGGCACCTAATTTGGTCAGAAGTTGACTACACAAGGTTAAGTGAGCAAATTTAAATTCTAGTGTCAAGTTTGGAGACACACCATCTTGAAATGTATAAGCTGCCACTGGGTTTAACATGCAAGTATCAAGTATTTCTCGTACTAAATAATTATCTCTAAAAAGCAGATATTCATGTGACTTTTTTCTAAACCAGGGATCCATGGAAAACCTACAGTCCCGGGACAGTTTGTCCCATGTGACAGCCCATTATACAAGTTTCTTCACAGTGATGACAAGCTATATCACCAACATGAGATAACCAAACAGAGTTACTGTCATAGGTGGTGTTATAGAAAAGTCGAACAATTAAGAATATGCCTTCATTGAATAAGTCTGTAGGGAGGAAGCATTCAATATATGGTAAATAAAATTATATTATTTGCATACATGACATGTTTCTCCAGTCTCTGGAGGTGGATGTGATCATATGATTAAGTTAATTAGTACAAAAAATCAATTTTACATAACATCTGGTAATAATGTTTAAAAGAATGTCGAATGGCCTTCCTTGGCACGTAGAAGTCATGCATCACAAGTAATAACAAACTGTGTTTCTTGCTACATTTGTTTTTCACAGTCCGTCTGTTGCTTTCCATAAATGACTACAGCAAATATATAATTATATGTTACATTGAAGTCATCGTAGTGGCACTCACTCACACACTGACAGACACACATACTCACATAATAAAACAGTGATTGTTAGCAGCTGTCGGCATTTGTTCATATAATAGCTGAAATATATAGGAATCAGTGGCGGCTTGACCTTATGTGCAGGTGGAGCAGTACCCCAGTTTTTGCTGCTTCTCAGTCCATAAAAATATCCCAAACAAATCTGTTTACATAGTAAGAACTTATAATAATTATGTAATATATAAAAGTATAAGTATGTATCTGCCGTCATTACAGCTGTAGTTTCTCCCCTGCTTTATTGATGGCTGGAGATCCTGCTGATAGTCCGGGCAACTAATTATGTTGAGATTTTGGTATTTTGTAAAAAAAAATATAGCACATTTTCTCGATATAGATTCCTCAGAAAGGCTTCATTTTCTTTAAAAGGATTTCTGATGTCACTGATTGGCTATACATTGTATCATCAGATGCTGAATAGCCTAAACGCAGGCCTGACTCAGACCTCTTTAAGGTGGTTGTCATTTCCCAAATACATGTATTTTTATGTTTATGGTGGCTGGGGAAGTTTTTGGAGGGTTATTAAGGGATAACATTCAGGAATTAATTGGGAAGAACATTGTTATTAGTATAAATCAGCATGGTTTTATGAAACATAGGTTGTGTTAAATTAACTTAATTGCATTCTACAAAGAAGTAAGTAGAATTGATAAGGGTGTTGCAGTGGATGTGATCTACTTAGATTCTGCCAAGGCATTTAATACGGTTCTACACAATAGGTTGTTTTTGGTGTTTAAATTTAAAAACAAACAAAAAACATTGGTCTAGATCAGGGGTAGACAGCCTATGCAGGGCCGGTGCAAAGAATTTTGGGTACATAGGCGAAGATGCATTTTTCCGCCCCCCCAAAAACATCTTCACCCATGTGCCTCTTAACCTCCCTTTTGTGTTTCTTATACCGTCTTTTAAATATCTGACTCCCTTTAGTGTATTTTATCTCCTATTTTTGTCTTTGTGTCTCCTATCTCTCCTCTTTGTATGATTCTTACATCCTCCCACATTTTGTGTCTTACTCCTCCCAGCCCCTTTGTGTGACTCCTTTTCTCCCAGCCCATTTGTGTATTTTATTCTTCCCAGCTCCTTTGTGTGTGTCTCTTTCCTTCTCAAGCCCCGCTGTGTGTTTCTTTCACATCCAGCCCCTCTCCCCATCCCTTAATGGTCCCCTCCCTTCTCTGACCCTTACTGTTCCTTTCCCTTCCACCCTCCTTTCCCTGTCCCTTAGTGTTCCTCTTCCCTCCCCCATCTGTTCCCTGTCGCTTAGTGTTCCTCTCCCCCCCTCCCTCCTTTTCCTGTACCTTAGGGTATCTCTCCCCTCCTCTCCCTGTCCCTTGGTGCGCCACCCACCCCCATAGTGGTCCCCTCCCCTTCCTGGTGTGCCTCCTACCTTTCTTGTAGCGTGGCTGAGCGGAGCGAATCCCGGTACAGTGAGCTTTTCCTGTCAGTCCTGCTAGGTACAGGAAACAGAAGTTCCTGTACCACGGTACACTCCGCTTGGCCACGCTACAGTCAGGGGTGTAGAAAAACTGACAGTCACACACACTCAATGACAAACACACAGACATCTCTGACAGCCAGACTCACTTATCTGAAACATTCATTCATTGACAGACACTCACACGCACACTGACAGACACAAACACTGACAGACTCATTGAAAAATACACACTGACACACACACACAAACTCACAGACACTGACAGACACACGTACTCACATGCACATACTGACAGACACACTCACTCACACACACTGACAGACACACATACTCATACACACACTGACAGACACACATACTCACACACACACTGACAGACACTCACACACACACACTGACAGACACACATACTTACATACAAACACACACTGACAGACACACTCACACACTGACAGACACACATACTCACATACACACACACACTCACTCACACACTGACAGACACACATACTCACATACACACACACACACACACACACACACTGACAGACACACTCACTCACACACTGACAGACACACATACTCACATACACACACAGTAATTAATAATCTAAATTAAATTAACATTTCCCACCCAGCCTCCCTACCTGGAGAGCTGGCGTGGGTCTCTCATTGGTGGTCCAGTGGGGCTGCTGGGAGGCGTGCGGCTGAATTGGATGCCGAGGTGGCGAGGGAGCTCTGATCTCTCTGATCTGCAGGCTGCTTACTGATGCCGCGGGAGCCGGAATATGACGTCATCAGTAAACAGCCTGCGAGGGAGCAGATCAGAGAGATCAGAGCTCCCTCGCCACCTCGGCATCCAATTCAGCCGCACGCCGCGCCGGCAATCCAGGAGGTGACCTGGCAGGAGGGAGCACTTCCCTTCTGCCGGTCACTGGAATTTTGCGCCCCCAGAGCCGGTGCGCCCTAAGGCGGCCGCCTGTGCCGCCTTATGGACGCGCCGGCCCTGAACCTATGGCACATGTACCATGCACGGCACTGAAGGCTGCCAGAGCCAAACTGGCTCTGGCCTATCAGGAGTCCCGGTGAAACTTCAGATATATGCTAAGATGAAAAGCTGGTGAAGGAGAATCCTCAATTTATGCATTGCAGCATGTAGACGAAGTGATCTCAGGTCACTTCCTCCCAGCACATGTGAATGGGAATCCTCACTGCAGTAGAACAGCCCGCTGCTGCTATTGCAGCTCCTGTCCTTCAGCTGTACCAGGCCAGCCTGGTTCCCACTGGAACTCAGGGAAGCTACCCACACTGCTAGATATACACAGAAATGCACAATAATCCTCCCCTCATGCAAATAATATGAACAGCCCACACGCAAACATACACACAATTCGCACAAATGCAACACCACTACCAATCCAAATACATGTACACAACCCCACATGCAGGCTCTTACATACAATGCGAAAACAGCCCTACACATACACACACCACCAAACACACTATGTGACATTTCCATCCACACACGCAATTGCACAAGCAGCCCCCATACACAGCCCACATTTGTAGGTATCATACACAATACCGCAAACTACTCACAAACACGTATAATAATAGCTCATATATGCACAAATACAATGATACAAAGCAACTGCAGTATAAATAACACAAGCAGAATACAGCAACATACACAATTTTAAAAAAATAGGATCGGCACGCTGAGGGCCATCACAATCTTATTTCGACACAGTGCTGCTAAAAGGTTGCCTACCCCTGCTCTAGATGAATATTCTTGTTCTTGGGTAGAACATTGGCTTAAGGATAGAGTACAGAGAAATGTCATTAATGGTACATTTTCCAGCTGGACAAAACTGGTGCATGACAGACTAGGACAAACTAGGTGCAGTAATACAAGGATATTACTTTGCTGCAGAGGGACTTTGTTAGATTGGGGGACTGGGAACTCAAATGACAGATGAATTTAATACAGAAAAGTTATGCATTTTGGGGTGAAGAATGCACAAAGAACCATATATAAAAGTGAGCGAGGGAAAAGAACATAGGAGAAGGATTTGGGAATTGGTATAGACAACAATCTAGACAATAGTGTCTAATGTCAATCAGCATTTGCTAAGGCCAGTATGGTAATATTGAATATGTCATGCAATTTTGGGCACCTGTTATAAAGAAGGATTTTATGGCACTAGAATTAGGGAAAATTTAACACTTTAGTAAGAAAGAAATGCTAATAAAATGAAATCAGTTTAGTTTAGAAAAACAGTGGTTCAGAGGGGATCTGATACCATTATAAAAATATATTTGGGGCCAATACAAACCATTGTGTGGAAATCTATTCATAAATAGGGCTCTACATAGAACACAAGGTCACTCATTTAGACTGGAAGAAAGGAGATTTAGTCTAAGGCAAATAAAATTAAACTTTACAGTAAAAACAATAAAGATGTGGAATTATATGTCTGAAAATATAGTTTTATCAGAGTCTGTACAGAATCTTAAAAGCTACTGGATGAATTAATGCATAAACATTATATTTAGGGAAATAATATTTAATGTCTTGAGTAAAAGCTTATAGAACCAAGAAGAGATCTGACTGCCATTATGGCGTCAAGAAGACATATTTTTCCAGTTTGTTGCAAAATTGTCAAGCACTTAAAAAAATGATTGCCTTGTTTTTATTAACAGCAGAAAAAGCAGTGAGAAAGGCTGAACTTGATAGATGCATGTCAATCTATGTAAGTATGTGTTGAACAAACATGACATTTCATTGGGTTAGATCTTGAGTACAAGGATGTAAGTGGGCAGGGCCCAACAAATCAGTATAGACTCCAATTCCAAAGGTAGGTTCATGCCCTAGCCTTCTAATGATGTGAACCTGGGAATCCACACTTAATGCTGCTGATGCCCCGCTTCTGATAGAGTGATCAGAGAAAGAAGCAGGGCTGAGACCAAGTCTTAGGACAGAGTTCTAACCTAAAATATTAATTTTGATGTGGTGAGTGGACTACCTTGAAGTGTGAGAAGGGGTGTATTAGGTGGCTTATCTGTGATAGTTTGTCGAAAGAGATCAAGGACTTTGACTGGACACCAATTATTCTCAGTGGGATACAATGGTATTTCTAATGGTTACCTGGATTGATTGGTCTTGGATAGAGTTGAGCGGACACCTGGGTGTTCCGGTCCGGCGGGTTCGGCCGAACTTTGAAAAAAAGTCCGGGCTCGGGCTCGAACTTGACCCCGAATTTGACTCCGAACCCCTTTGAAGTCAATGGGGACCCGAACTTTTGGGCACAAAAATGCCTCTAAAAAAGTCCTGGAAAGGGCTAGAGGGCTGAAAAAGGAAGTAAAATGGGGGTAAGAGTAGGACAAGTGCCCTGCAAACAAATGTGGAAAGGGAAATCACTTAAAATAACATAAAATAAGCAGCCGCTTAGTAGATAACTCCCTAATTCCCACGGTATTAGGGAGCTATCTACCAAAAGGCTGAAACACCTAAATTGGTCTTTCAGCCAAATTTACTAATACTAAGTAAAGATTACGTTCTTTGGAATTTTCCCACACTGTGTAAAATGACACAGAGCACTCTGATTGGTTAGCTTGAAATCCAGCCAATCAGAGTGGTCTGTGTCATTTTGCACAGCGTGGGAAAGTTCTTTGGAATTTTTCCACGCTGTGTAAAATGACACAGAGCACTCTGATTGGTGGATTAAGTAACCAATTAGAGTGTTATGAGTCAAATTACACAGCGTGGGAAAATTCCAAAGAACTTTCCCACGCTGTGTAAGATGACACAGAGCACTCTAATTGGTGGATTTCAAGCCAACCAATCAGAGTGCTGTGACAGGTAAATGTAGAGACTTACCTGTCAGTCGCTTCATTTACCTGTCAGAGCACTCTGATTGGATGGCTTAAACCCACCAATCAGAGTGCTCTGAGCCTAATTGCAGGGCGGGGCAAGGCTTTATAAGCCCTCCATGGGTGAAAAATGATTATTATTTTTTTGCGCTAATTTTTTTTTTTTTTATAGTGTGTCGGTTATTATGGATTTTTATTTGCCCTTTTTTGGGGCTGAAAAAAGAAGAGTTTAGAAGAAAGAAGACATCAAATGGTAAGTCAAATTTTTTTTTTTTAGATATTTAGATAAGGGTCCCCCCTCATTATTTTAAGGATGAGGGGGGTAGGTAGGGGATATTTTTTGGGGGGAGTAGGGTGGGCCCAATTTTTATTTATGGCCCCCACCCACCACTTAGGGGTGGGAGTTGGGGGGGAGGACATTAGGTCCCCTGCCCCAATTTTTATTTATGGTCCCCACCCACCGTTCAGGGGTGGGGGCCGGGGGGGAGGACAGAAGGTCCCCCCCTTATTGTTATTTAGGGCCCCCACCCGCCGTTCAGGGGTGGGGGCCGGGAAGGGTGGGAAACGTTTTTTTGTTGTTGTTGCTTGTTTTTAACAGTGAGCAGGGGTTGGGGCCAGTAGGTCCCCCCCTTATTGTTATTTAGGGCCCCCACCCGCCACGCAGGGGTGGGGGCCAGGGGGGAGGACAATAGGTATTCAGGGCCCCCACCCGCCGCTCAGGGGTGGGGCCGGGGGTGCACTAGTTTCCCCCTTTAGTTTAAAAGCCCCCACTCAGGCGTCGCGGGTGGGGGCTCAGGAGGGGGGAATGTTTGTTTTTTTTAAACACAGGCTGCTCACTGTTTAATATACATGTTTCTACTCGTGGTATACAGTGGCGTTTTAGCCGCGAGGCAAACAAGGCATTTGCCTTGGGCGGCATTTTCCAGGGGCGGCAAAAAAAGCCGCCCCCAAATGCCCAGGGCAAATGCCTTGTTAGCCTTGCGGCTAACTGACATGCTGGGCTAGCGGGCGGCTGGAGAGGGAGCTCTTCCTCTGAGCGGTCTGCTCAGCTCCCTCGCGCGCTGCAGAGTGAGTCTGGGAGCCGGAATATGTCATATTCCGGCACCCAGCCTCACTCTAAGGCGCGTGAGGGAGCTGAGCAGACAGCTCAGGGGAAGTGCTCCCTTGCCAGCCGTCCGCCCGCCCACCCAGCAGCCACTGGACCCCCAGGGAGATAGAGAACCCTCCCTCCCCCCCCCCAGCATTCCCAAAGGTAAGGAGGCTGGATGGGGGGTTAAAATAAATAAATGTGTTAATGTGAGTGAGTGTGTGTGTATGTCTGTTAGTGTGTGTGTCTGTTAGTGTGTGTGTGAGTGTGTCTGTTAGTGAGTGTGTCTGTTAGTGAGTGAGTGTGAGTGTGTGTGTCTGTTAGTGAGTGTGTGTGTCTGTTAGTGAGTGTGCCTGTTAGTGAGTGAGTGTGTGTGTCTGTTAATGAGTGTGTGTGTGTGTCTGTCTGTCTGTTAGTGAGTGAGTGTGTGTCTGTTAGTGAGTGTATCTGTTAGTGAGTGTGTCTGTTAGTGTGTGTATCTGTTAGTGAGTGTGTTTGTCTGTTAGTGAGTGTGCGTGTGTCTGACTGTTAGTGTGAGTGTGTTTGTGTGTGTGTGTGTGTCTGACTGTGTGTGTATGTTTGCCTGTGAGTGTGTGTGTCAGTGAGTGTGTGTCTGCTAGTGTGTTTCTGCTAGTGAGTGTGTGTGTCTGCTAGTGAGTGAGTGTGTTTGTGCGTGTGTGTGTCTGACTGTGTGTGTATGTTTGCCTGTGAGTGTGTGTGTCAGTGAGTGTGTGTGTCTGCTAGTGTGTGTCTGCTAGTGAGTGAGCGTGTGTCTGTGTGTGTCAGTGAGTTTTTGTTTCTGTTAGCTAGTGCATGCGTATCTGTCAGTGAGTGTGTGTGTGTGTGTGTGTATTTAGAAGGCGGGGCGGGGGAAGGGATGGGTGGGGGTTGCACGCGTGGGGGGCGCCTGAGTTTTGTCCTGCCTAAGGCAGCACAAAACCAGGATACACCACTGGCGGTATAGCGAGTGGGGGCATAATTTAATAATACTAAGTAACCAGCTTACATAGAGGGTGGGTCACATGCTGCACTGGCCAGTCACAGCCATGCCACTAGTAGGCATGACTGTGATGGCTTCTAAGGGCAAACGAGTCAAACGCTTGTTGATTGGCTGGCCTGCAGCCTTTCAAAACGCGTCATTAAATCGCCGAACACCGAACTCCAACCCGAACATACAGTGATATATATGTGTTTGGATCCGGGGTCCAAAAACTTAATGTTCAGTACGAACACGAACTTTACAGTCCGGGTTCACTTAACTCTAGTCTTGGAATTTCTGATTTTTAATATTGTTTATCTTAAGACTAAGATGCTTATTTGACAGGGTTATTCCCTTGGCAAATTGCAGATTTAATGTCACCCCTTACCTGCGTCCCCGGCAGTCCAGTGACATGCTTTTGGCTTCTGCAAAGAAAATTCCACATAATTGACATTAGCCAGGCCAGAACTCTAGTTGCAAAAAATAAATAAAGGTTTAGGCACTCCAAGGTCATGGTACATGGAATAACCTTTTAATTATATAGCACATTGTGGGGATATTGCTGTGGAGCAGGGTTATATTGCAGTGGGTGCATTTTAATGCCATAAATGTTTGGGGTTACTACTGTGGTTGCAGGGTTAACACAACAGGTGATGGGTTGATACGGCAGGTGTGGAGTTTATAAATATTTATAAACTATTTTGTATAAATTAGTTCAAAGATATGGCATCAGAATACAATTCATAGGCTGGGCACATGTATGCGTATGTGTGTGTTATAGAGTGAAATTTGCAAAGGGGGCCATGCAGTTTACCTAAAACCTGTGATCTTTTATTCAATTAACAATATTTCTCTTTCTTTTCCTGTCTTTTTATCAATAACTGTCTCTAAGGATTTCAAATTATGTGAAATAGTTTGAAGTGAATGATAAAATGTTATTTATTTTTTAAAAAGGGTACCTACGCAATGAAAAAATATCATATCTTATAAAGGTATTTACAACTGAATTTACCATACCTTAGATGAAAATAGTATTGATCTGTTGGGGATATGGCTTTAAACGGATTTATGAAAAGGAAATTTCAGAGGCTATATTCACTTTAAGGAATGATTTGTGAATTCAATAGTCTGAACAGAAAACGTATTAAAGACTATGACTGATTCAGACCACATTTTCACTAATATCCATTATTTCTACATTTAATCAGGTTTTAGCCCTTGGCAACATAGCATTACTTTCTTTCTCCATTTACATATTGTCATTAACTAGAGGTAATGAAGCGTTAAGTAAACTAACAGGGTTTAGTTAATCTCTGCCTAGGGCTTGTCCTTATAGTAAGAATTCTATCACTAGAATGAACTTGTCAATCAGTAATGTCAATGAAAACTGTAGGCACTTAGGGCACCATGAACAGTGTACTATATATTTACACTTTGTTGGGGAAAATGCCTTCATAGTGTGTGTGTAGTATGGCTTTGGGGAATCTCTCCTTCTAAAATTGGTGTCCATCCTCTGGTAAAGCACTTATGGAAATAATATTAAGCAACATCTGCAGTCCAAGGTTAGAAACTATTGGTTCATATCTTGCTTTTACACAATTTCCCACTATCTATGTTTCACTAATGAAGATTTATAGCCTGTTCATCACACACCTATCTTCCAAAGGCCCATTTAGATATTAGCTAAATAAAGCCATGGAAACACATATGGTGTCCATTTAATTTATGCTTCGTAGTGACAGTAGTGTCAAAAGACAAATGCAAAAGCAATCATTTCTGGAAAGCAACCTGGAGTGGCTGAAGCCAAAAATGTCTTCTGAAAGTTAGAAAAGACATTTCTTTGTTTGTTTGTTTTTTTGTTAGTTTTTTTAATAATTATTTATTTTAAAGGTTTTTAGATATAGAGATATTCAGGTGTACATACAAGCTTGGTATGCAGTCAACTTGATACATAATGACACATGTGTGGCATATAAAGTTACAGATATGCCAAGTATTGCGGACATTATAAGTACCATATTTTCCGGCGTTTAAGACGACTTTTTAACCCAGGAAAATCTTCTCAAAATTCGTGGGTCGTCTTACACGCCGCGTGTCGTCTTATAGGGCGGGTGCTGAAACTTCCGAGCTGGACTGGAGAATCTGCGGTCGCTGCATATGGTGGGGGGAGCTCAAAAACGGCTGCATCAAAAACGGCCGCATCCCCGTGCTGCTTGAATCCATCCCTTCAGGATGTCCTGCCCCCTCATGTGATAGGGAGTGACATCATAGGATCAGGCTGCAGGGAGATTTTGTCTCCAGAGGGAGATTGCAGGTAAGTCTCTTTTACTTGCCTAATAACTGTCTGGTTAAATAATTTTAATAAAGATGTCACATACGGTTAATATATTGCAAAAATGCAAAGATGAAGTTGCTACAGTCTTGTGTGATGCCATGTTAAAAGCACTAGACATAGGTCATACACATACACAATATATGAAATGAGTACCGTACATTGAAAAGTCTGTAAACTGCATTAAATAAATGTATACCTCTTTTACCAAAGTTTTAAACACAGATTAAAAAAGGAAACAAGGGCCATGACCTTAAAAACATTTGCTACAAAGTTTACTCTTTCTTTTTTCCCTTCTGTATATATGATGATGACTGTAAAACACAAGTGCATCCTAAACATATTCACTACTAGAAAGAATGAGCAGCTATAAACAAAAAATAAGTCTCATATTAGTCATAGCTAGGGCCTTGTATTTGGCATATGCTAGGCAATATGCATGATCTAAATAAAAATGCATTATAAGAAACATAAAGAACAAGAATTAACTCTATATTTTTACTGAAAAAGTTGGGGGTCGTCTTATACGCCCATTCGTCTTATACGCTGGAAAATACGGTAGTCTGTAGTTCCATGTAGTAGAACTTAACAATGAAACATTAACAAGTATAAACAAGCATCGTGTGATGCAATAATATGTAAGGAGTTTTGTGGCATTTGGTGGTTGTAGGTACCACCTTGTGGGTATTGGATTGGGTATGTACTACAGGTGGGTGTGTTGGCTGTTAGGCTTTGTGCTGCATGTTAGAGCCTGTGGTTGAGTTCGGGGGCACTCTGGTTTTTGTATGTGATCAAGTGTGGTATTATTGGTGTGATCCCTTCGTTTGGTTTTATTGTGGGAGACTAGCTTCTTCTCAGCCTGAGTGCCCCAGTTTTCTGTTGTGGCTCTCCGTTTGGACAGCGCTATCTTGGTTACCATTTTGTTTTGAGCCCTTATCAGGTCGGGGTGGGGTTTGGACAATAACCATATCCATGGGTTTAAGGGTATGTTCTTTTGCAGTAGTTGGAATGTGAGTTGGGAGATGCTTTGCCATAGGTGGGATATAGCCGTGCACTCCCACCATAGGTGTAGATAAGTGCCCCTCATTCCACATGCCTTCCAGCATTGGTCTCAGGTTGCCCTGTCCATTTGTCTGAGTCTGATTGGGGTTAAGTACCAATGTAGCATAGTTTTGTAAGCCTGCTCTTTGTGGTTCACATAGACAGTTACCGTTGCCACTGCAGCAGGATTTGTGTCAGCTGTGCTGCATAGAACTATAACATTAAGTTCTGCAGTCCCGGGCCACCTGCTCGGTTGGGGATGTACAGTGTTGCTCTTTTGATTCTGGCTTTCTTCCCTGTCCAGATAAACTTGTCTATTTGTGTTTGTAATGTTTTGAAATCCCGTGTGGAGATTTGTAATGGTAGTATTTGGAATAGATATAGGAAGCATTGGAGGAGGATCATCGTTACAGAGGCTAGTCTCCCTAGCCATGAAATGGATAAGGGCTGCCAGGTCATCAGGTCTTTATGGGCTGCTTCCAGGAGTGGGGTGTAATTGAGTTGGTAAGTTTGTTGAAGGCTGAGTGGGAGGGTTGTGCCCAGGTAGTGTATGCTTTAATCATTAAAATTGAATGGGTATGTTGAAGGTTGGAGGCTGCTTAAGGTTTGGGATGTGATATTAATGGGGAGTGCGTCTGTTTTCTCTAGCCTGAGATTTTTGCATAACTGTCCAGGAGGTTAAGGAGGGATGGGAGAGATTTAATTGGGTCTAAAATGGTTAGTAAAAGGTCGTCTGCATACGCAGCCACCTTGTATTCTTCACTCCCCACTCTCAATCCTTTGATTTCCTTTGTCATTCTGATCTTTTGGAGTAGTGCTTCCAGCGATAATGTGAAAAGGATGGGGGATAGGGGGCAGCCCTGTCATGCGCATTTGAGATTAGTAGGTTCGCAATTGGTTGGGAATGTAGAGTTTGCAGTGCTGCTATAAATGCTTCTGGGATTCAGAATTTTCTGAGCATGCTGAACAGATACGGCCAGAGAAGGTGATCGAACACCTTCTCTCTGTCTAGTGAGAGGAAAAGTGTTGGTATGTTTCTATGTTTAGAGACCCATAGGAGATCAAACAAGCGTCTGGTGTTATCGCTTGCTTGTCTGGATGGTATGCATCCCACCTGATCTGAATGTATCAGTTTTGGCAAGTAGTGTAGGGGGCAGTTTGCTAACAGTTTAGTAAATAGTTTCACGTCTGAGTTAAGTAAGGAGATAGGGCGGTAGTGTGCTTGTTCCGTGTGGTTTTTGTTCGGTTTTGGGAGTAAGCAGATATTTGCTTGGAGCATCTCGGTTGGGAGTGCGTCTTCTTTGAGCATAGCATTAAATAGCGCACCCAGGGGTTGAAGTAATGTGCTGGAGAATGTTTTATAGTAGAGGCCAGGGAAACCATCCAGGCACGGGCATTTGTTAGGTTTGAGTGTTTTTATTGTGTTCGTGATTTCTTCTGTGCTTATCATGGTTGGTATGCTACCTATTGCTTCTTCTTTGACGGTGGGTAAGGGAACGGAGTGCAGTAAGTTTATTAGTTTAGGGTTGGTGGTGACAGTGTTGTGTCAGAAGTGTGGGTCGTGGTTGTGACGAACTGAACCTCGTCACTGGTTCTTGGAGGAGCCTGCTGGGCAGTCTCTTACCCTGTGACTATGGCCCCTGCAATAGACCTGGCTAAAATACTTTAAAAGGCTCTGTTCATGTGAAGTATGTACTTATGTACTCCAGACAGAGACCGAACGTTAGCACTAATTCTCTGGAACTGTTTTGGGCATGGGACCATGTGCACGGTTGGTGAAAAATAAGACTTCCAGGAAATTTCCGAACCCCTTAACTGATCTGGGTGATTTTTGGATATGTTGGTCACCCAGATCAGGGCTATCAGTGGATGTAACATTTATGTATTTTTAGGGTACTTTTGGGGTGTTTTTTAAAAAGGATGTTTTTTCTGTTCTTGGAGATAACTGGATTAGAATTAGTACAGTTACTGATCCAATTATCTTTCAAGCAGGGAGGAGGGATTGTATGTTTGTTATGGGAGTGTTGGGCATTTAATGACTGTTCCTATTGGTCTGTGTCTTTGTGTTGGAGTCCCCAACAAGGTGGGCATACCCCTTGCATGGGGTTTGTCATAAAAGGCCAGTGTGGCACCATTAAAGAGAGATTTGTTTACCCCTTCATGAAGTCTTGGCTCATGTTTGAGGGATTGGAGAACTAAATACACTCTGGGGATTGCTATATCACAATACTCTCCTGAGTATAATCACTAGCTCTTATAAGAGCTGTTCTTGCTACGCTCTCTGGACTAGGAGAGGTCTACCCACTGGAAGCTGAATCCTGGTCTTGGGTCCACGATGGGTGGAGGACGGTGAGACCCCAACCAAGCTGCAGTGGTTTATGGGGTCTATGGTAGTTATGGTGTTCCAGTACAATGCTTATGGTGCTCGCAAGTGCTAGGAAGAAGGGATTGATGGAGGTATACGGTCGGGGTGCCAGGCAGTCTGTCACAGTGGTCATAGAGGTATGTGAAGTAGTCTTGGAACACTTTTGCTATTCTGTCTGGTATTTTGTGTATCTGTCCATCCTGAGCTTTGATTTTGGTGATTTGTTGGTGCTGTGTTCTTTGGTGCAGTCTTTGAGCCAGTAATGTGTCTGCTTTGTTTGACTTCTCGTAAAACATTTGTTTCGTCCATTGTAGGGCTCTTTTGGAGTCTTTTGACATGTATTTTTTTAATGTTTTTTTTGTGTTCGTGGATTTGAGCTAGTACATCCAGGGTCCATAAGGATTTTAGCATGTCTTCTAGTTCTGAAAGTTGTTGTTTTTTATGTGCTGATGCTATAGCAATCATCTTGCCCCTTTGTTGAGTGTGCAGTATTCCTTGAGTTCTTTGTATATTGCTTCCTTGATGTGGGGTATATGTACTAGGGTAGTGTTTAGGCGCCAGCACCATGGTTTAGATGTTTGTGGTATCATGAGTGTGAGTTGTATGTCTGCATGGTCCGACCAGGTAATGGACCCCGATTGAGGTATTGACCACCTGGGGATCTAGGGCTGAGGAAATGAAGAACATGTTGATCCATGAATGGGGGAGGTGTGAGAAAAGTAAGTATAGTCCAGTTCTGTTGTTGTCCATATGTCTATTAAGTGTGTTTGGGTCGTGATTGACTGGAGTATTTTGTCTGATCAGGCCGTTGGTGGGGGGGAGTGGTGGTAGCGTTTGTGTGCCTTCTGTCCATTGTCAAGGACATGCATGCATTGAGGTCGCCCTTTAGAATTTGATGGTGGGAGGTGTAGAGTGCCAGATGTGCTTGTAGGGTGTTCCAAAACTGTGTATTTGAGGCGTACACCGATGTGATGGTGTATTTGTGGGGGCCAACGTTCTGTGACTGTGAGATATCTGCCCATAGGGTCTGGGTGTATATGCAGGATTTTTAGCGGACATGAATTCCAGACTAAGATTGCTACACCATCGCATTTGCCCCCTGGTTAGTTTGTGAGGTGGCATGTTCGGAAGTGCCGGCTCAGGAGAGGGAAGTGCCTGGTTTGTTCATAGTGTGTTTCCTGTAGCAACAAGATATCGGCTTTGGTCCGATATCTTGTTGCTACAGTTGATTCCCTTTATATATAAAGGGAATCAACACAGTAAAGGAGGAGACTATATTTAAAAGAAGAAAAACTACCACAACAAGAGGACATAGTCTTAAATTAGAGGGACAAAGGTTTAAAAATAATATCAGGAAGTATTACTTTACTGAGAGGGTAGTGGATGCATGGAATAGCCTTCCAGCTGAAGTGGTAGAGGTTAACACAGTAAAGGAGTTTAAGCATGCATGGATAGGCATAAGGCTATCCTAACTATAAGATAAGGCTAGGGACTAATGAAAGTTTTTAGAAAATTGGGCAGACTAGATGGGCCGAATGGTTCTTATCTGCCGTCACATTCTATGTTTCTATGTTTCTATGTTTCTATGTTTCTGTTACCCCAGCATAGCAGTTGGTGAGTTTTAGCAGGGTTTTTGAGGACCTTGCAATTTATTGAGACACATGTCAGGGTGGCTACTCTCTTCTTGGCCCGGTCCGCCATGCGGTCGTGATGTCCATGGGGATCCCCCCGGCCTGGTGGAGATGGGTAAGGGAGTGTTGGGCATTTAATGGTGGGGCAAGAGTGGAACGGGTTGTGAGAGGAGAAGGGGAAGGGAGTTGGCAGCCTGTTCTTACCTTACTGTGCTGGGTTCTAGAGGGGTGGTCTGTTAATTGGGTCCAGGTGGTTTGTCCTGGTGACAGGGTAAGGAGAAGGGGAAGTGTATGTGTTTGGGGAGGTTTAAAAAGTTATGAGAAAAGGAGGACTTACTGTGTCTCCATTCCCCCATCCTTCCAAGCACCTGTGGTACCATGCTGTACTGGTTCCCTTCTGCAGTTGTATGATGTTAGGGTGTGTGCGAGTGAGAAAATTAATGATTTGGCATCGTGTCTCATTGATACTGCCATCGTTGGAACTAAGTGAACTATGCGGTTATGTATGGTATGAGGCCTTGCTTCCTAATCCTACATTATCCTTTTGGTGTCCGAGGTCCTGTCATATGGAGGGAGGTATGTGGGAGCTCAAGGGGAGTCCATTCAAGCCGTCTTGGGGATGGGCTTGCAGACAGCTCCTATTTATGATGTGTCCGTCTGTGTGCCTATTTCTTACAGGTATGGCGTGTGTGGAGTGAGTAGAGATCCAGGGGCATTAGAGCGTCTGGTGGTTCTGCCTCTAGGTGTCATGAGGTAGTTGTTTTGACTTTGTGGGGGAAGTGGATTTCCCTGTTAGTATTGTCCCATGGTACAGTACAGGGGTGTTTGCGTTGTTACTGGCTGTCTTTGCGGTCTGTGTGGGCCGGTCAGGGAAAACGTGTCCTATTCTGTTTGCTAATTGAGTGGGTTTCTGTAACGGCACCCCCAGGCATAAAAGGGTTAAACCGCCGTTTAGTAGATCTTCCCTTCCAGAGACACAGGTACACATTAGTACCACCCACAGGGTTTTGGAACACAACCAATAAACACATACAATACACTCAGACACTCCCACACAAATTCCTCCCCTCTGCATGTGATTCAATTACTTTACACAATGGGTAATGTAATTTAGCACAAGCAGAGAAATACAAGTTTTTCACATTATTCATAACTTGAAAAGTATGCATCACATTCACATAACTTACATTTTCAGAATCAGCATACTCCAAATACAAACATACATCAAAATCATACAAATTGGTCCAGTGGTTCAAAAGATAGATCGTAGTCCTTTGTGACCACAGGAAGCATGGCTTTTCTGCCCAAAACCAGTTCCACAGAGTCTTCTATCCTGGAGATAATTAGAAGTAATCCAATTATCTCCAAAGACAGAGGCAAAACTCCATTGAACACATGGCAGCAAAAGACAGTAAAATACAATAAAATACACAAGGTTACATTTATGACATAAAATACAGACATGCAACATATGCCCAGATAGCTTAGGTCTGAGCGCACATTATTACTGAATGGCGCTCAGAGCACACACATACAGTTCAATTGCCATGGAGCCAAAGTCTTTCCCATAGTCTTTCATTATACGAATGGGCTCCATGGCATAGCTATCTGGGGTATCACTGCTCAAACAGGGCAAGCACCAAATGACCCGGCTTTCTTGTCTTTGCAGGGGAAAATCAAGCCTTTTAACATGGGGCCATAATCCAAAGGCAACAGGCGAGCAACCAGGCTTCTCCAATGCAATGTGGTGAGATTGCTCTCATCACATCCGTATGCTCAGACCTGCTGTTTGTCATCTCATAGGGGAGTGGAGGGGGTTGTCATCGTGACGTATGAGTGGTAAAGTGGTATACCTTAGCATACATTAATAGCATTTTGACCAGTACATATTTCCATTCGTGATGATCTCCCCTTAGCATTTGGGTAGTATACAGTTGTCACTTGTATACTTGCGTGCCCTCTTGCCTCTTGTAAGGGAATGGGTGAGGGTGACACATGATATATTTCAAGGGATGTTCGTGGTGGAGCAGGAGAGGTTAATGGGTAAACATTAAAACGTAAACCTGTTGGTACAGTTATGTCATTGTGTCCGTTTAAGTCTACTGCATATACATTTAAATGATGCTCTCTGCCCCACGTCTACTGTGGTTTTTGTTGTGCTCAGGTCTCCCCCTCCCCATGGGGTGTCCGGTGGCCCCCTGTGGCGTAGCTTGGACTCATTGTGGTGCTTTGGTTGAGTTTTGTGGGGGTGATTGCCAGCTTCCTCTTATTGTGGACCGAATGCCCTTTCTTTTAGGTGGGTGCGGGGCAGTTGAGCGTGGGCCATATCCATCCAGGAAAGTCCCTGGGGTCCCCTATGAGGCCCGCTCATACATGATGGCACCTTCAAACCATCCAAGGGCACTGACCAACCCTCCCCCCCCGTTCACCCCGTCTGTCTGTTATACATGCTTTTCACTCCTAGTCCTCAGAACCCCCGGCAATGTATTCAGTATTCATTATCTCTGGAGACCCCTGGGATAGGAGGATGCCTCTTCCGTGGTGTCTGGCGCGTTGAGCGGGTTCTGGCATCACCTGAGATCGTTGCTTCCCTCCTGGATCTGCTTTGAGGATGTAGTGGTAGCAATTGTAGAGTGAGGCCCTGCAATTCTGTGAAGGCATCCATTTCGCAGCATCCACGTGGGTCTGGTCTTCTTTGCAGACTAGTAGCTTGAATAGATGGTCCCACGTGTAACGGAGGCCTTTCTGTGTTAGGGCCATGGTGAGTTGTTTGCGGTCCCTCCACTTTTTAAAAGTGGTAGAAAGGGATTTTGGTGCCCTGATATTGCGTTGGCTAATTCTTGGTTTTCGACATCAGTTGTTCCTTGGCCGTGAAATAATGTAATTGGACTATGACGTCCCTTGGAAGTGCTGGGTTTGTAGTTGGTGGTCAGAGAGCCCTGTGGGCCTTGTCCAGTGCGCACAAGCCTCCGGTAGGAGAGTTTGGAATATTTCTCAGAGTGTTTGTAGGAAGGAGTCGATTGTGCTTGCCTGAGGTAGGCTGCGGATGTGGATGTTATTTCTCTGGGACCTGTTGTTAAGGTCTTCCAGGCCCTCTTCCAGAGATTGTATCTTCCAATGGAGTTACGCTATGTCCTGGGCTTGGGCTGTGGTAGTCATGGAGAGAGTGGTAATCCAGATTTCTGCTTGATCTGTCCTGGATGCCAGGCCCTCGATATCCTCCTTTAGGCCTGAGATCTGTTTTTCAAGCTCAGTGGCCGTGTGGGCCTTGATTTCTTTAGTGGCGTCTCTCGGCAGGAGCTGTAGGTCCCGCTTGGTGAGAGGAGCGTCATGATTAGAGGTGATTTCACTCCCGTCAGAGTCAGTATCATGGTCTTCCACTTCTTGGGAGCAAAATATCTGATGCGGGTCTTTAGGCGTGCGGAATAGCGAGGCCACCAGTAGCGTTTGTTCCCTTTGCTTTTTCCTTCCACCCATCTTCGTGAGTGTTCTTTGGATGGTGGTGAAGGTGACCACTTATAAATTGGGGCATTAAGTGCGGTTAGAGAGCTGATGTTTGCTGATTTTGTGCCCGTGGGATTAGGAGCTACAGGATTAAGCATCCATCTTCTCCCGAGGTTAGGTTCTGCCCCCTCTTTGTTTTGTTTTTTAAAGTACATAATATACAAAAGCAGAAATACGTTATCTTTAAAACATGGATGAAGAGTAAAAATTCATGTAATCTATACATTTGCATGAAAATGGTTCATCATCGTTATACTAAGCATTGTGGGATGCTGCATGAGTCCTTTGTGGGAGATGCAGATGGACGCACTGACGATGATGGAATAATAGTAAAAGTTGAAAGGGTGATATTAAATAAATACAGGAATAATATCTAAATTATAGATTCTCTAGGACTAGCAAGTTGACTAGTACAATGTGAAGATGAACACTCCATATAGAAGCCCATGCAACAAAATTAAATTATGGTAGAACATATATTTATGGAGTACATCCTTGCCTTTTTAATAAACTGTAAGCAAAATGGCCACAATTATGCTAGAGGAAACAGATATCATGCTCTTCTTGCTTCCTAATTTGAGCATTCTTTATAAAGTGATGTATATAGTAGGATGTGGGTGTCTTTATCTTGGCTCCCTGCCAATCATTGTTCTAAGGTCTGCCCTTTTAGAGTGATGATAAGAAACAGACACAATGATTCTCTTATTCAATGTACTGTGTACTCTGGCTGTGTTAAGACTGAAATGGGATATCAACTATGCTAACTCTTAAAAGAAAACATAGCATTTTAAAATGTTTTATGAAGGGTTTTATGAAGGGTTAATACAAGAAAAAAGTTATTTACAATGTTTTATTCAATGGTGTAATTTTCAGATAAGCGATGGTTCTCTTTTTGCTATGTGAAGGGCCCAACACATTGTAAAGGTATATCTTTCACAAGGTGAAATAAACTTAGGGCTCCATGGCTTCCCAGTTGGTCAGGAACCAAGCTTTTGACTATTGAATCACATACTTGTAAAAAACCACTAACTTTGCTTTCTGGTGGGTAGTATTTATGTAAAATGTCAAAGTACAGTCTTTATCTTTTACCATTCTCCATTATATTAGACTTCAATACTGTTGCTATACTCTTATTAATAGCAGGCGTGCTGCTTGTGGAAGGCTGGGGAGGTATAGCTATATATCTCTCCATGATCCCTGTCCTTAGACAGGAGTTGTCTGGGAGTGAAATTAGGGCAGTGATAGAGATACAGGGATACGGGATTATATCATATTGTGCTTCTTCTTGTCCCGGCTGATACCAGTTCAGGGTACTGAGCACGGGCATGGGGAACCGGAAAATAAAAAGCAGTCCAGGCTGAACACTGTCATCCCTATGTACAGGAGGCTTGAAGCCACCCTGTATGATGACAGCCTACAAGAAAGCCAGTATCCTTTTCTGTATTATACATAGGTCTGTGTGTGCCTGACTGTGCATGTCTGTGTGTGTGTGTGTGTGTGTATGTATGCCTGTATGTACCTGTCTGTATCCCTACATGCCTCTATGTGTGTGCCTGGCCATACCTGTCTATGTCTGTTTGTGCTTATCTCAGTCTGTGCATGCTATGTGTATGTATGCATGGCTGTGTATGCCTGTCTGTGTCCGTTTGTACTTGTCTTCTCTGTCTATGCAAGCCTGTGCTTGAATGTGCCTGTGTGCATCTATATGTGTTTACAAATTATTTGGGGATTCAAGCCCTGGGTGTTTTATGACTCTAGCAATGCCACTGATTATTATTATTAATAATAATAATTATTATTTTATTTTATTTATAAAGTGCCAACATTCCACAATGCTGCTCATGGGCACAATTGGTACACGTAAAAAGAGAAAAGTACAATATATCTGCAATACAAAATCTGGCAAACAAATTTAGAAGGAATTGAGGGTATTCCTGTGGGGACCTACAATGTAAAAGGACAGGAGGTGAGAAACAGGTGGGGACTGTATGGGTGAATGTTAACTTTAAATATAATATTCTGCTTTTAAGAAATTACAATTGAACATTATAGGACCTTTGGTATGCAGATTGTGCAGTAACCTGAGGTGTTGCCTATGGACCTTAGCTCTAATTTAAAGGACCACTATAGTGCCAGGAAAACAAACTCGCCACTATAGGGTCTTTAGGTTCTCCCACCCTCAAAGTCCCACTCCTGCCGGGCTGAAGGGGGAGGAAAGGGTTAAATTCTTACCTTTCTCCAGCGCTGGGCTCCCTCTGCCCTGGGGACTCTCCTCCCTCTTCCGACGTCATCTGCCAAATGCGCGTACGTGGCATTCACTCAATGCTTTCCTACGGACGTTGGCGTCTTCTCACTGTAAAATCATAGTGAAAAGCACGGAAGCGCCTCTAGCGGCTGTCAATGAGACAGCCACTAGAGGCTGGATTACCCTAGTGTAAACATAGCAGTTTCTCTGAAACTGCTATGTTTACAGCTGCAGGGTTAACCCTAGATGGACCTGGCACCCAGACCACTTCATTGAGCTGAAGTTGTCATTTAAATCACTGATTAGGTCATTTGGATAAATGAACTAGGCCCACTATGTCCAGGAAAGGAGCTGTACTCCTCATTAAAAAAATGTTTACTTTTACCTTGACAAATAAAATACTTGCTAATGTGAGTCTTAATGAGTTATTTTCTTTGGGGGCCTTTTGATTTCCAAAATGATTGTTTAATTATATCATATAGAACATGCAGGGGTTTCATGACTCAGAATTTTAAGAATCAAATTGAAGGATTTAATTTGTAATTTTTTGGCACACATTTTTTGTATTGTCATTTTTTGGCACACAGTACTATAAATTGACGTTAAAAGAATAGCTTCCTGATAAAAAAAAAAAAGGAAAAATAACTGCTCAACATTTACATTTAAATGGTATTTTCTTTCTAAATGGAGACCAAACCAGAAGTGGCATTAATGCTGCTGTGGAAATGCTGTGTTATATATTCCCTGCTGAGCAGTTTTTTTTAGATGCAACGAATACTGAAGTTAAAATAAAACCTTTTATTACAAAATTAGAATTCAATTTACTTTGAAATATAATCAATTTTTTCACTAAAAACTAAAGGTTGAATCCTACTGAGGCACATAATGTTTGTTATAGTATATAGAGCTTTGTAGTCATAGTTAAATTTCTGAGCAGTAGTTCCTACAATTTTAAAGAAACAATTCAAGCGCCATAACCATACCCCCATTCTAAGTCATCAAACCATTTTAGAATGGTGTAACTTCTTACCGTTCTGTCAGGTGCTGCTCCCCTCCTCCACTACTGCTTAGTGAGAGCCGGAAGCTCTCTTTACTGAGCTAAGCCCAATAGTGCAGGGCATAGCTAATTGGCTTACAGTCATATTCTCAGCAAATGTGCTAGCCCTTATGTTACAGCTATCATTGAGCTTTGGAGAATGCAGGTAACTGTGCCCTGCAGACCACAGGTAAGTTCTAAACAGTTCTAAAAATGGTTCTAAAACATTTTGACTCCTCACACTGGGAAGAGAGGGGGAAAGGGCACCAGTGGACCACTATAGTACCATGGAAAGGGGATTCCAAACTATATAGGAATTATTTGAAACTGAAAGTGGAAAAAGAAAGGCAGAGGAGTGTTAAAATTTGTTTTATTTTGATAGTAATTTTCCTAAAGCACCTAGTATTGTAAATCCAGTATTTAATAAACTGTCTGAACAATAAAACTAACCTG
This sequence comes from Pelobates cultripes, assembly GCA_933207985.1. NCBI lineage: Eukaryota > Metazoa > Chordata > Amphibia > Anura > Pelobatidae > Pelobates > Pelobates cultripes. The sequence goes on along the minus strand of OW240914.1, from coordinate 230,786,498 downwards.
CAGTGCTATGTAATGAACAGATAACATATACAGGTAATTCATATATCATATATTGGACATAAAAAAACAACAAATTTAGACTCAAAAACATGAGTCTAAATTCCTATCCATTGAGCTCTATATCCCACCACCCATTCCCTGTTGGTCTACACATTCCAATTTTTATTTTTATTAGGCATGTGCATGGGAAAAATGTTCGGTTCGGCATTCCAAAATTTGGGACTTTGGCAATTCGGCACTTCGACACTTCGCCACTTCGGAATTTCGGCAACTTTGGCAATTCGACACTTCAGAACTTGGAATTTCGGAACCTCTATTGCAGCCGCTTGGTAGATAACTCCCTAATTCCCACGGTATTAGGGAGTTATCTACCAAAAGGCTGAAAGACCTAAATTGGTCTTTCAGCCAAATTTACTAATATTAAGTAAAAATTATTATTATAATTTGACTCATAACACTGTGATTGGTGGATTAAGTAACCAGAGTGTTATAAGTCAAATTACACAGCGTGGGAAAATTCCAAAGAACTTTCCCACGCTGTGTAAAATAACACAGAGCACTCTGATTGGTGGATTTCAAACCAATCAATCAGAGTCCTGTGACAGGTAAATATATAGACTTACCTGTCAGTCTCTTCATTTACCTGTCAGAGCACTCTGATTGGATGGCTTAAACCCACCAATCAGTGAGTGCTCTCAGCCTAATTGCACTGTTTAATAGACATGTCCCTATACCGCGAGTAGGGGCATAATTTATTAATACTAAGTAATCTTTACTTAGTATTAGTAAATTTGGCTGAAAGACCAATTTAGGTCTTTCAGCATTTTAGTAGATAATTCCCTAATACCATGGGAATTAGGGAGTTATATACTTATTCATACCTGTCATTACATTGACAGGCTGAGTAACTTACATTTTATATGAATGTATGGTACTTGATTGTTGTAAGTGTTGCAAATGCTTACAGCTGAATCCTGGCTACGTTAGTATACTTTTTATTTACAATTGTATACAGTGTAACATTCTTCTTCTTCCACTGGGTAAGTATATTAGTACTTTGGCAAAACTGTGCTTCGGAACTTCAGCAATTCGGCAACTTTGGAACTTTGGAACTTCGGCACTTCGACACTTCGACACTTCGGAACTTTGGTACCTCGGTAATTCGGCACTTCGGCTATTCGGACATTCGGAAGTACCCGACTGTCTGAATTGCCCAAAATTAGTCCAAATACATATTCGGCCCGAAACTAATTGCACATGTCTAATTTTTATTAGGTGTCATGATCATTCCCTGTTTTCCATTTATTCAAGGCAGAGATTTACATTGCTGCAATTTTCTGCCTAGCGTTTAAAGGACCACTATAGTGCCAGGAAAACATACTCGTTTTCCTGGCACTATAGTGCCCTGAGGGTGCCCCCACCCTCAGGGACCCCCTCCCACCGGGCTCTAGGTGGAGGAAGGGGTTAAACGTACCTCTTTCTCCAGTGCCGGGCTGGGAGCTCTCCTCCTCCTCTCCACCTCCTCTCCTCCTCTTCGACTGAATGTGCATGCGCGGCAGGAGCTGCGCGCGCATTCAGCCAGTTTTTTTCAATGCTTTCCTATGGACGCTGGTGTCTTCTCACTGTGATTTTCACAGTGAGAAGCACACAAGCGCCTCTAGCGGCTGTCAAGAGACAGCCACTGGAGGCTGGATTAACCCATTTATAAACATAGCAGTTTCTCTGAAAAAAGGGTTAACCCTAGCTGGACCTGGCACCCAGACCACTTCATTAAGCTGAAGTGGTCTGGGTGCCTATAGTGGTCCTTTAATTCCACGCATTACTAGTTGATCTTTATATTTCACTGCTCTTCTGTTGGCGTCTCACCTATTCTATAACAGGGGATACATTCCAATATTTGTTCAGGTACTGTACAGCTCAGCTACTTCCTACTGATCTCAATTTTATCCAAGATTTTTCCAGCTGAGATCTACATATCATTAATTCCCTGTTGGGCTTGAGTATTTTTTTCAACCTAGATTACTATGTACAACCGTTCTGAATACCCCCTAACTCCTATTGTTGTATATAAGGCAAATACCCCAGAACCCTAAGGCTTAACTGATCAAAGAATAAATATTGGTAAGCAATCCCCTCTCATGGGGAGACTAATTTTGTTCTATGTATTGATTTAGTACAGAGTGAGCTAAGATAAATTTCCTTTTTATAGCGACCCTCGAAACAGGTTGGGTTGGCAGGGGTAGCCGTCATCTCCAGCTTGTTATCAAAATCTAGAAATTGTGGATTCTGAAAATAATCTCTCTAGTAGCTAGGAGGTGAACTCTGTATTTTTTAAATCTGTCTCCTTTTTTGTTCCGAGGAAAGTCATAGTTTTGAGAAGTGGCAAGACTGGGACAATGGAAAGAGGTAAGGAAAAAGGTCTACAGAACCCCTAAAAGGGATCCTATGGTGCCAGGAAAACAAAGCCGTTTTCCTGGCACTATAGGGTTATCTACCCCCCCTTCGCGCTCCGTCGTTAAAACCCTTTCAGCCACTTACCTGAATCCAGCGCCGATGTCCCTCGGTGCTGGGTCATGCTCCACGCCGCTAACGTTGGCAGGGGAGACCTAATGCGTATGCACGCGGACATTAGACCGTCCCATAGGAAAGCATTGTTCAATGCTTTCCTAAGGGGAAAATCTGACGTCCAGCGTCAAATAACGGACCAAAAGTCCGTTTGGACAGCCACAGAGGGCAGACTTAGGGTGTACTGTGGTTTCATAAATGCCATAAATACATGTTTACAAAGATTTCCAGAAAGTGGGGAACTGTGACTAATTTTTCTGTAGGCCAATATTCGTGCAATATTGATTCAGTGTATTATGTATAGTGTCTAGTCACTATGGTTCTATAGTAATTGTATGATTTAAATTTTCTTGACTGATGTTCCTTTATTGATCTGGTTACACGCAACTTCTTTTTTTTTTCCTTCTGTAATAAAAAAATTCTTTAAAAAAAATAATAATACACTCATATTTTATTTTGTATTGTGTGCTTCCTTAACCCTATTAGCATATAGCTGACAAGGGCTCTAAAGAGATTAAAACTATCATAAAGGAATTTATTCTGAAAAAACAATCCTGCAAATATCACTGTAAATATATTTCTTTTTAATTCTCACTGTGACAGGAACACATAATCTAATTCTATTTATACTGATATCTCATCCACAGAAAGGCAAATAAAAATAACCTACTGCATCAGGTAATATTGCAGGGAGAACAATACATTAGATTACACTGTACCAATATATATTCCTGTATTTTTAAATATAGATATTCAATTGTCTTTGATATTTCTCTTGTCTTCCCTGACATTCTCTGAGGGAAGTTGATAATACATTGTAACCTACTAAAGACCAATTTTGTTTTGTGTATTGATTTAGAACAGAGTGCAGTAAGATAAATCCCACTTTTTAGACCTTAAAACAGAATTTGAAGGGTAAAACTGGGAGTTATTTGTTGAAAAGTTAGTTTTGGTGATTTTAGAACCAAATTGCAAGATAAGGTTAAAAAAAAGTTTTTTTCCAAATGGACAATATTTGTATAAGCTGTTTGTCAAATCTCCAATACTCATTGTTTAATGAGAGTTTAATGAAGAAAACAGTGTATGTTACATATATTTCATAAAAATGTAAGATAAAAGAAAGAACTTAGAACATAGATACACAGGAGAATGAGAGTGTGCGAGAGAAAGACATGTCCTATCCATTAAGTAGCTTTTGTATCACACTCTCTATGTAGCAAACACAATTTTCTTTTTAAAGAAAGCAAGAAAAAAAAACACATTTATCTTTATGCGAGGCTGTTATTTTATTTGGAATACTAATGGGACTTTTTTATTCTGATTTTTTTTAAACATTTCTTTGCAATTTTTTTTTTTAAATGCCTCCTTCTTGACAGTGGCATGAGACTGCATGTCCCTGAAAATATATGCATTTAAAAGAACAACCCCTATTCCTTCTTTGAAGAATTTAAATAATGAGACTTCAAATTTAAATAATGAGACTTCAAATTCTGATAATGCAAAGTAGGTAATTTGCAGTTCAGCAAAAGCCACACAATTAAATAGCATATTATTTTCTTATTCAGAAATAAATGTGTATATCTATATTAAGGGAAAAAATGGAAAGGAATTAAACATCTGCTTGTAATACATGTAGTGAAATGTTTGGGAAAATAAAGGTTGATACTCCTGGGTTGACTTCCATTTCTCGATTCATTTATTTCTTGCCTTTGGATGAAAGTAAAAAAAAATAAAAAAAAAAGGATTAAAATTGTAAGGCAGACAATAGTGTTGAAAATTGGAAACAAATATAGATTTGTGTGATTGTATCAAGAAATAAATTATAAGTATGCCCAATAATGGCAATAGAAGTATCTGACTATATTTACCTTGTTAATGAACGGTAGTCTCTAAGCACTAAAACCACTTCATCTTGAAAAAGGGGTTTTCGTACAAAGACTCTATCCCTTTTTATTTACACATTGTAAAACATTGCCATTTCCAAGAAACCATAACTTTAGTGGCTGCATGACTGACAGCCACAAAAGGTGCTTCTTTGGTGAAGACTTTTGAAAATTGAAGGTCATCACAGTATGATGACGACAAATGCTGTAAATGTTTCTCATAGAGAAATATTGGTTGCAGTGCTTTTATGAGAAGCTTTCAATTGTCAAAGCAAGGTTCTTGTTGCAACTGCACTGTAGGCTCCCAATGCTCTTCTATGAGAAGAATTTGATAGGCTCAAGATGTTCTTCTATGAGAAGAATTTTATTGGCTCAAGATTTTAAAAGAGGTGGAATAGCTGCCAAGAAGAAACTGTGTTGCATTTTGTTTATGAGTACATACCGCTTAAATTGCGACATGTGTTAAGCTCCTGTTCATTGTTGATGATTTGTTAAACATATTTGTGACAGACACCTCCGCTGATGCTCCTAGCGCTGATCAAGCACTGCACTTGACACCATAGGCACCACAGACTCCACCGACCGCCGTAGCTTGGTTGGGATTTCGCTGTCTCCTCCAAGAGAGTATAGCTGGGTCTCTCCTCCAAGAGAGTATAGCTGGGGCTCTCCTCCAAGAGAGTATAGCTGAGGCTCTCCTCCAAGAGAGTATAGCTGTATAGCTGAAGAGAGCTCTTACAAAAGCTAGCAGTGATATAGCTGGTATAGCTGTTCCCTACAACAAGAGACAAGGCTACAAGTTGAGGGTAAGAAGATCTGCTTTATTGAGTGCAAGGGGCATTTCTTTTATACATTTTTCCGCACAAGGATACCACCCACGTGGACACAAATCCAACAACCAATCATTTACCGACACACGATTAAGCACTCCCATTCATTACTGTAAAAGTCCTCCCCTCTGCTTGGGAGATAATTGGGGTAATTGCTGCATTAACTAAATTATCTCCAAGCGACAAAATATACTTTTTATACAATTTTTATAACTCCAAAACCATATTAATAACATTTTCTGAACCAGCATACTTAGGGGACAAACATATCCAAAAATCATGCGAATTGGGAGATAGCTGGAAGTCCCATTTTGATCGACCGCAAGCACATTTTCATGCCCAAAACAGTTTCAAAGAATTTGGCTGTGCGGCCGGTCTATTTCACATGTTAAGTTTAGTTTAAATAGACAAACGGCAACCATTCGTGCAAACAGTCAATGTCAAAGTGCCGTTCGAATTGTCGAACGGTGTTCGACGCCAGTCGAATGAATTAAAGTCTGGAGAAGGTCAAATTCAGCGGTGTTCATTCCATCACGTATCCGATTTGAGTTCCATGAACTCGACGGCAAAACACAGCTGAATGCGTTCGACTGAATTAAAATGGCCGCCGCCACGTGTTCATTTGTCGAATGGCGGCCACTTTGACTATTCTGGCACTTCAGCTGTATTCGAAGTGCCAGTTCAAAAGTGCAACTCCTTTCCCATAGGATTTAAAGGGCCAGAAACAGTCTTTTAGTATCCAATCTGCACAAATGGAGTTTTTAAAAGGCAATACACCCCAGGGGCCCTAGTCACAAGGCAAAAGGCTGGCCATTAGTCCTTTCCAAGCACAAGTGATGAAGGGCACTTCGTCACAATATTATTTACACCAAGAAACAGTTAAAAATAAAAAGGAGAAATTTAACAGAAAATTCTAATTATTCACTTTGCTAATACAGTAATTTTACCTTCTGTTCCTGAGCAGCTGTGGTAAGTAAATGTCATCTCACTCAAAATTAGAATTTGTCTCCCAGTAAAAACACTGTTAATTTACATCAAATTGTGAGGATATTTATGGGGGTTAATTATTATTAATTAAAAATAATATTTTTATAAAAAATATTCAAATTAATAATCTTTATTAAAATATCAAGGGTTGATATTTCATTGGCGCTATACCCATTTATTATTTAAAAGCGAAGAGTTACTCACTATTTTAACTCTTAGACCTGGAGTATGTTGTTCAAATTTAATATTTTATGCATTGATATCAAAACTTTTTATCAGAATTATAATATTTATTTTTTGTCAATAAGTGTAAATATACATGATAATTAGTGAACAAATGTCAATAACATTGAACAAAATATGGCATAGTTTCATATCACAATCACAGTTTCAAACTCTGTTAGAGTCATGGGATTGTTAGTCCAAGACAATTTCAATCAACAGGGTTAGCATATTGAACATTTTACTTCATATACAATTGATTGAGACAATCAGCAAATGGAATGTTACTATTTGTTATATTATAAAGAACCATATGAGTTTATCAGCATATGGATTATTATAATTTAAAGACAGATGTTCAGCAACTTAAAGAATATAAACTTAGTTTCTCTTAGTTAGATTTACAATGTGTGGATTATTGTAAAGACCATTCCATTAGACATAGCTGGACTTAGATCATAAAACGAGTTACACAAAGTTCTACAATGCATTATCAGCTAGCCACAGAATTGTAACCGGCTCAGTGCTGACAAGTTAGTTTAGGTTTTAACTCATACAGGATTGTAACTAGCTCGCTGCTGATTAATTGATTAATTAATTCATCCAGTAACTAAATTCTTGCAGGTTTGGTTAAAACAATTCTTATCTGATAAATATTTCCAAGATTGTTATCTGATTAATATTAATCTGGGTAACTCTTGATATTCTACTTTTATTTCATGATTTCAATTAGTCTCCCAATCTACCCTTTTGAGATACAAATTTTGATCATTAGCTATCATGAAACCAAATCTGGAGGATTCTGATCAGCCTTTACCCAGAAAAATACAAACTTTTAGTTATGTAATTTTATTTGTTATAATTGCCTAATATTTACCGACAGATGTCTGCTGGATTTCTCTGGAGTGGATTGATTCAGTGTTAGTGAATTATAGTTAAAAGTTCTGGTAGAGATAGGTAGAATTTCTAAGAACTTTTTCCCTGGTAGAGATATGTTAAGTTTACAGATAAGTAAAGGTAAGATAGCTTCAAGATGTCTTATAGATTGTCAGATGTCAAGGCATTTCAAGAGATTGGCTGAGTAGTATGATGTTGATGTGAGATGTGATGTTTGAACTCTTTGTCCCTTTGTTCCTTTTTGTCCGTCTCTCTCTCTCTCTCTCTCTCTCTCTCTATGTCATGGGGTTATATGTCATTCATTATCTTTTAATCTTAGAATTTCCAAGAACGTTTTCCCTTGTAGAGATAGGTTAAGTTTACAGATAAGTATGATCATGATGTGAGAAGAAAATGATGATGATGATGATGATAAAGATCATTATTATTTTATCCCTATGTCATGGGGTCATATGTCAGTCCTTATCTGTTAACCTTCTGACCTGGTCCAATGGGAATCTTGAGGCAAGTTTTATGTTAATGGCTGCTGATGTCATTTTGACATATATTTCTATATGTTTCAAACAACAGGTGGCGCTGTTGGCTTACATCAGAAGTATTACCAGCTATTATCATATAGGGTTAACTTCTAGTTTAGGACAATTTAGGAATGTTTTAATTTTAAGATGCTTTAGTCAGCGCTTCTCATTACTCAATTTGGTCGTTCAAACCTAATGTGCCCTTGCTTACCTTAGCATTATTTTATTTCAAGATTTTTAAGAACCGGCTGTGGAGGCGGTGGAAGCTTTCCTGCAGGACTGGAGCAGTTCTCTCCTCTATGTTTGCAATGATTCCTCAGGTTCTCTTCCAGGTACGCTACCAACAGGCCAAACTGGTCCTGCTGGCAATGTTTTGGGGGACTCAGTCCTGGTTCCCGCAGCTACTGGAGTTGGCGGTGGACGTTCCCAGGCTATTGCCATCATGCCTGGACCTTCTTGATCCGTTGGGTCTGTGGCATCCGCTTCTACGAGACGGACCCCTCCTGCTACTTGCGTGGCGGATTTCCGAGGTCCCTGGGATGTCCAGGGGGTTTCCGATGCAACTCGACACCTCCTGGCAGATGCATGGGCACCCGGTACTAGATGGTCATATGGGACTGCTTGGGCTAGCTGGTGCCTGGCTAGGGACCTGCATCCTGTTTCAGGATCTGTGACCGCAGTTCTTCAGTTCCTTACGTCCTTATTCGAGGCTGGCATTGCGTATCGCACTATTAATTTATATAGGTCAGCCATTTCTTCTGCTCATCAAGGCTTTGATGGTTGCCCCGCAGGCCAACATCCTTTGGTGTGTCGTTTGCTTCGGTGATCCGGAATGTCGTGCCCTCCTAGACCTCATTATTCCTCTATTTGGGATGTCTCTTGCAAGTTAGCTCTCTTCGGTTCCTGGCCTCCTAATAAAGATCTATCCTTACAGCAGTTGTCTGCCTGGTTGGTCACTCTCTTCTGCCTCATTTCTTGCAAGAGGGTCTCAGATGTGCGGGCTCTGGATTATGATACACGGTCTTTCACTCCAGACGGGGTGTCTTTTAACATGTCCAGATGCACTAATATGGCTATTTAGTCGGCATCATACTTGGCTTTTCAAGCTTCTCCGGCGTTGTGTCCTGTTGATTGTTTACATGAGTATAACATCGTTCTATATCGTCACCGCAGATTTTTATCTCATTTCACCATTCGTTTTCTCTGGTTTCCAGCACTACCTTGGCTCACTGGGTGAAGTGGGTGATGTTGCAGGCCAGTGTGGACACGTCTGTTTTCAGCGCCCATTCTTTCCAGGGGGCGTCAGCCATTTCAATGGTGACTTCAGGTGCATGTCTAGCAAGACTTGATGAGAATGGCAAACTTGGTCCAAAGGTATTTATTTTCAGGTGCCAAGGAAAAGCAGATGTTTTTGCAATGCAAGCCTTTTTTAAAACAAGAATTCACTTTTTTTGTATATAAACACCAGAATGTTAACCCCTTAAGGACGAAGGCAATTGTACAAGTATTGACGTATATGTCTGTTCAATCATAATTTACAACTTTCTTATTAAATGCACCCACACTTATCATACATCATTTTGTTCAGGAAAAATAGGACTTTCATTTAACATTAAATATTTATATATGGAACACTATTTCATATGAATAAAATTAAAAAAATGTGTGAGAAATTAAGAAATTTTGTTATTTTCCAAGTTCTGCATGGCAAGTTCTGCATGGCAATTTAACTGTGACAGTGTTCTGCATTAACACTTTAAACTTTTTTACCTATTAAATGGTTTAAACTTTCGTAACTTTTTTTACACTTTTAAATTTTTTTTAGAAACTTTGCTTTTACCGTTAACCGCTAACTAGCAGTAAGCAGCAGTAAATTCCCCACTTTCCCATAATTCTCACCCACCCCAGCTAGCAAAATATATAATTATAAAATATTTATATTAATTAATTAAATAAATTGAACCCCTGAGGGTTAAAAAAAAATAAATAAAAGTTAATCCTCTCGGGTTAAAAAAATTAGCTCACAGTATAATACTGTGATCTGTATTTTGATCCCTGTAGGCAGTGATCAACTGGCATGGAAGGGGTTAATTTTTATTTGGACTGGGTAAAGGGGCTTGGTATTTTTTTGAAACTTTTTAAAACTTTTTAAAGCTTATTTTAAAACTTTTTTTAACGTTAACACCTAGTTAGCCTAACACCAAATCCCCCAATTCCCCACTAACTTCCACCCATCCCAGCTAGCTAAATATACAATTTTAAAATATTTAAATTAATGAATAAAATAAATTTAACCACTGAGGGTTATAAAAAAAAAATAACCATCAGGGGTTAAAAAAAAAATCAGATGACAGTAAAATGTAATCCCTGCCAATTGATCACTGTAGCCAGTGATCAAGTGGCAGGGAAGGGGTTAATTTTATTAAAGCAGGGAAAAGGGGGGTGGGATTTAACTTGAATTTTTTTTATTTTACACAGGGAGAAGAGGATCAGCACTGATCCGTCTCCCTTCACTTCACAGTGACCCCGGAAGTGCAGGGAGGTGGATGGTAAGTCCTTGCAGCACATGTGCTCGCTCTGACAGCCTGTCAGAGTGATCACTGCTGCAGGGGCAGCGTGAGCCAGTGCTCCCCATATGCAAGGCAGACCGGGTGAGCATATGGTATGCCATGATGAGGATATTTTACATTCCTGGGCTACCATATTTGACAAAGACTGGTGGTAGAACTAGTGCATGGAGAGTGTTAAAATGCCACCATTTGAAATACCCTAGGGTGTACACTTTTCAAAAATATATGGTTTGATAGGGGTAAACTACATTGGTCAGCTTCAAAAATGTCCCAAATAGGACATGGCTGCATGATGACCAGCTGTGAAAATTCCAAGTTGGAAAACTGGAATGCGCACCCTCCAAATACGGTCTTTTAGCCCCCAGAGAACCCGACACAGCTATACATGGGGGGTACCACTGTATTCAGGAGATGTTGCTGAACATATATTGGGGTGTTCTTTGGCAGTAACCCTTAGGGTTCTCCGTGCATGTATTGTTAAATTGCTATGTGTGTCAAAAAATCTCCAATTATTTTTTTTTATTTGTTTTAATTTGGCATAGTTTGATGGTAAAATGGTTGCATGAAAAGAGTCAAAATATCCCAAGTTTAAAACTTAGGTTGTCTTCTTTTAAAAAATATATACAAGTGAAGGGTTATTCAGGGATTCCTGACAGATATCAGTGTTACAATGTAACTTGCGTTAATTTTGAAAAAAAAAATGGTTTGAAAATAGCAAAGTGCAACTTTTAGTTATAGCCCTATAACTTTCCAAATAAAAGCTAAGAACATGTTAACATTTGGCATTTATAAACTGAAGACAAAATTTATAAACTATTTAGCATGGATGTTTTATGTTTGTAGATGCGTAACAGATTTGGGGGGTCAAAGTTCGAAAAAGTGTGTGTGTTTTTTTTTGTTTTGTTTTTCGTCATATTTCATAATTTCTTAATAGTAAATTAAATGATATGATAAGAATAATAATTTCTTTAGAAAGACCATTTTATGGTGATGAAAAATGTATTTATTATGTGAGGGTACAGTAAATGAGTAAAATTGAAAATTACAGCTAAACACAAACACTGCAGAAATGTAAAAAGAGCCCTGGTCCTTAAAGGACCACTCTAGGCACCCAGACCACTTCAGCTTAATGAAGTGGTCTGGGTGCCTGGTCCAGCTAGGGTTAACCCATTTTTTTATAAACATAGCAGTTTCAGAGAAACTGCTATGTTTATAAATAGGTTAATACAGCCTCTAAAGCCTCTAGTGGCTGTCTCATTGACAGCCGCTAGAGGCGTTTGCGTGCTTCTCACTGTGAAAATCACAGTGAGAAGACGCAAGCGTCCATAGGAAAGCATTATGTATGCTTTCCTATGAGACTGGCTGAATGCGCGCACAGCTCCTGCCGCGCATGCGCATTCAGCTGAAGAGGAGGAGAAGAGGCGGAGAGGAGGAGGAGAGCTCCCCGCCCGGCGCTGGAGAAAGGTAAGATTTTAACCCCTTCCTCTTCCCAGAGCCTGTCGGGAGGGGGTCCCTGAGGTTGGGGGCACCCTTAGGGCACTATAGTGCCAGGAAAACGAGTATGTTTTCCTGGCACTATAGTGGTCCTTTAACGGTAAGAAAATTGAAAAACGGTCTGGTCAGTAAAGGGTTAATACCCTGCTTTCCCAGGACGGCATAGTGCACCGTATCAGCGTTTAATAAAAATGGCACCTATTACTTTACTACATTAAATATAGGTAACATGAAAAACAAAATTATATTTAAAATTAAAGATATTGTTGGTGAGAATCTACTTTTTATTCTGCAAGCATAAATATATAATCATGACAGTATAGTTTTAAAATATTTAAAAGAGAGTCAGAAAATCATTTCGTTTTGGCCCATGTTAGTTCCAATCCCATTGATAAGGCAGACTCTTTAATTTTTACTGTTCTTTAATGCTGTCAAAAAAGCTACTAGCCTCTTGCCAAATCCTCAGTTGTCTTGAAAGATGTTTGCAGGGAAATAAAAATAAAAGGAGGACAAAGATATAAAAGGAGTAAAAAAAAAAACCTATAAAAAAAAAAAAACAGGTGTAATATTCAGCTACTAAAAATATGTATAGTCTGATTCATTAGTTAAACAGAATTTCCATATACTATATATCCAATGGTAGAAACATCTAATTAGTGGTCAGGATCACTCAGGTCCTGGGCAGCAATTATTAGCAGTTACTGCCAAATAACACCGCCTTTGACCACATAACAGGCCCTGTGGCTTTTATTATAACATTAACGAGGCTAGCTCTTCTAATGTTTGGCTCAAAAAAAATAATCTGTTATATTTTTTATGTTTATTTTTTTTTTTAATTTAGTTTTATGTTTTAAAAGAATGATTTTAAACTTTGTGATGTTGTATCGGTTGTTTAGAAACTGTTGACAAGATTTTGGTTAAAGAATGTTCACTTGGTATATAAATAAAAAATGTAAGCGCATAAGTGTGCAAAGTTAGTTATCAACATCCTGTGAGACCTTTTTTTTTTTTTTTAGACTTTTTTTGTTTTTCTTGTTTTGTTTTTCTAGATTTAGAAATCTTTTGATTATTTTGTATACATTTTTACTATTTTACTGCAATCAATATTTCCTTATTAGTATTATTTATGTATTTCTTTTATATATATATATGTATATAGCACAGAATTATGTTCTGCAAGCTTCATATGACATTGCCGTACAGAATAAGATAATACTTGAATTTAGTTTCACTGAGTTTATAAGTGTCTTGTAAATGTTATCTAAAAATAAAGGGGTTGTGCGTGGGTGAGTAAAGCACATTTAACTGTGATCATTCAGGAACAGGTGAAAGTCCCTTCAGGTATCTGCATGATTAGGCTTGTTAAGAATTTGATCTCATGTGAAATGTGTTTGCATACTTATTGACTTCATATATCAATTTATGATTAATTCTGTTATCTATTGGTAGCATTATTTAAGCTAATTTTCTTTCCCACTACCTGTTTCTCACATCCACTGCTAGAAATGAAAAACAGAAAATAAAAGGTCCAAATAGAAAAACCTTTAAAAATTGAAAAAAAAAATGATCATATCCATTGACACAATTTGTTTATTAATTTTTTTGCACTTCTCCCACTGTACATTGCGTGACCTCCACATTATGATATGCCTAGAGGATGAATTATGGTCACGAATGTAAATAAAATATTAGTCTGCTACTGTTACATGATTGTTGAATAAATATTAATGGCACACAATGGAAGAATGAGGCAATTCTTGTGACATTTTGGAAACTAGACATGGACATCTAGCATTGCTGTTTAAACCTACTACTGCTGATTGATTTACAAGTGACAAGCATTCTAAGTAGTGAAGACTTTTTTAAAATTAACTTTCCTATTGCATTAAACTCTTCATGAGCATAGGTTAAGTTAAACATGATTACATCATGATGGATATAGCATACCATGCCAAGAAGGGATGAAATAAAGTTTTTACAAGTGCAGGAGAATCAAGGCAATTTATTGAAAGGAGTGAGGGTAATTAGCGATGTTGGAACACTGGCATTCATTGACCTGTTTAGGAATGACAGTTCTCAAATGGAATATGACCAGATTGCCTTTGAGGGAAGGGTGATGACAGATTAGGAGTTAATAAGTAACTGATTAATGATACACATGAGAATTTAGAGTCAGGTACATAGCTTGCTGGGCAATCTGCACTTATCTCTACACTTGAATATCTTTCATACAGTTTTATGAGGCAGCAGTTGTGTGTGACTGAAGTTGAGATGACATTTGTAAAGTAGGGCACCTACAGAATACTCAGCAGTTTCTAATAAAAATATTAAGTCTCTGTCAAATAATGATGGTGTCCTGAATGTACGCTATTAGTTTACACATATCATAGTACTCAGTTAAGATTATGTTTACCTACTTTTGTTAAACCTAAAAAAATCAGGTAATACATAACATCATTACACATTGTGAACAATATTCAAGATAAGCATTCAGCCATTCTATCAAATGCATGGTTTAAACACATAATTTTTACCCTTGTGCGTGGTGTAACCTTTTTTTACTTGCTGACACACATTCAGTTGTTGGTTCGGCTTAACCGAATATCGTCCTTGAAAAAAGATTTGGGAAAAGAATTAGGACTAACAAAAAAGGTACGAACATGGCCCAATCAGTGTACTGCTAAATAAATACTCATGGAGGGAGTATCGCCTTCTCAGGTGTGGACAAATATGTAAAGAGACAAAGGAACAGTAGAAAAAGTGTAGTTGGTCAAATATTAGTAAAAGAGATACACTTACAATGTATAGAGCTATCAGCTAGCTCTACTTCTGTGCACCTAAGCAGTATAATTCCCACCTAAGGATGTGTGCTGTATCTTTTGGTCCAGTGAGGGTGGTCCAGAGATTATGTAGAATGTATGTAGAATATTCAGTGTTATACTGGTAGATGGGGTGGGCAGATATATGAAAATACACTTGTTTTTTTATGGACCCTTTGGATGGCAAACAACAAATATCATGAATTGGTAAAATCTCCATTCATGTATTGGTGGGTTAGTTCCTCACCGTGATAATATGTGAATAAATACTAACTAAACTGGAAAGGAACTTACAGTTGTGGAGCAAAAAAATGGCTTTGCTCAATCCTCAAAGCATAATCAGTGGCGTACATACCAAGGTCGCAGGGGTCGCGGCTGCGACCGTGCCCGGCCCACCAGGGGGCCCGGCCGCCCCTGCGACCCGGTATGTAGCCACAGGGCCAGCCTCTTCCCCTGGGGGGCCCAGGAGGCGGCCACCTCAGGCCCCCCCCGAGGCTGGCCCTGCTGTCACCGGGCAGGCGGGTGGCCAGTCGGGCAGGCGGGCGCGCGAGGGAGCACTCAGTGATGACGTCATCTTCCGGCCCCGGCATCCCTACGCGGCGCGCGAGGGAGCCGAAGAGGAAGCACTGAGTGCTCCCTCGCGCGCCCGCCTGCCCGACCGGCCACCAACCCAGGAGCCCAGCAGCAGCACCACTGGACCCCAGGGAATCCCCCCAGCACTCCAACAGGTAAGGAGGCTGGGGGGATTAAATTTAAAAAATAAAAATGTGTTAGTATGTGTGTGTTAGTATGTGTGTGTGTTAGTATGTGTGTGTTAGTGTATGTGGGTCTTAGTATGTGTGTGTGTTAGTGTATGTGTGTCCTAGTATGTGTGTGTTAGTATGTGTGTGTGTGTTAGTATGTGTGTGTTAGTGTATGTGGGTCTTAGTATGTGTGTGTGTTAGTTGTGTGTGTGTGTTAGTGTATGTGTGTCCTAGTATGTGTGTGTTAGTGTGTGTGTGTTAGTGTATGTGTGTGTTAGTGTATGTGGTGTATGTGTGTGTGTTAGTGTATTAGTGTATGTGTGTGTTAGTGTATGTGTGTGTGTGTTAGTGTGTGTATTAGTGTTTGTGTTAGTGCGTGTGTTAGTGTGTGTGTGTCAGTGAGTGTGTCTGTTATTGGGTGTGTGTCTGCTAGTGAGTGTTACTGTGTGTGTCTGTTACTGAGTCTGTTTGTCTGTTAGTGAGTGTGTGTTTGTCAGTGAAAGTGTATGTTTTGTAAGTGAGTGTGTATGCGTCTGTTCGTGAGAGTGTGTGTGTGTGTCTCTTCAGCATTTACCTTTCTCCAGCGTCGGACTCCCCAGTGTCCGCCTCTCAGCTCCGAATGCAAATGCGTGACAAGAGGCGCGCGAGCATTTAAACCGCCCATAGGAAAGCATTACTCAATGCTTTCCTATGGACGTTCAGTGAGAATCGCGGAAGCTCCTCTAGCAGCTGTCAATGAGACAGCCACTGCTATGTTTTCAGCTGCAGGGTTAAAACTAGAGGGACCTGGCACCCAGACCACTTCATTGAGCTGAAGTGATCTGGGTGTCTGTAGTGGTCCTTTAAGTGTGTGTGCATACCGCGGTCGCGGGGTCGCAGCCCTGCAACCCCTGCGACCAGGTGCCCGCCGCCATGTGTTGCGGCCCCGACCCGCGCCGAGTAAGCGCGGGGGGGCCCACTGATCAATTTTCACACCGGGGCCCAATGGGTCATGTGTACGCCACTGAGCATAATGTTATATTCTCCACCAAGGAATATGATGTCCAGATTTCAGCAGTAAAACAGTATGAGCCAGGGTTGTAAAGAATTTAGACATTTTATTAGAAGTATCTTAAAAAGTTATAAAAACACATAAAACAAAGTAAAGTGTAACACTAATGCATTTCACCACTTAACTAGGCTTTACCAAAGTTTCTTGAGAAACACTTTATTAAAGCTCAGTTAAGTGGTGAAATATTTTAGTGTTATGTTCAGCCAGCATTATTCTATTCTCAAGATGGATCCTTAGAAGGAACTGTCTGCCTTAATTGTTGATAGTGCACTACACTACTTACTGTTGAACTTTACTGTGTTAACCTAAGTTTGTTTCATACCTAAGCATATCCTTATTGCTTTTGGGTTCATGTATCACATTATATGTAAACAGCTCTATGAACAATTTCTTTTATTTATAAAGTTATTGAGTCCATCCATTATTGCAAATTATAACACTATCACCACCAGAAAATGTGACAATTCTAGACTGTCATGCAAACCTCTGGGCAATTTCATCAGCCCATTAAGGAAAATTGTGACTTTATACTGATATGATTTAAAAATATATTGAGTTTTGAAAGTGTAAAACATGTTTTTATTTTATTTTAGACATAGAGTACATCATTTATTGCATACATTTTAGCAATGAATATGCTGGAATGGAAGTACACAATATGCCAGCCAACCTTATGCTGCAGAAAAAAAATTCAACAAGGCATAAGTCCGATCATTACGTTAGGTATATAATAATTACCAAGTGCAACTGAAATAATGATTGTAAGGAATGGCACGGAAAAAAATGAAGAGCACATTTAAAGGAACACTATAATGTTAGAAATACAAACTTGCATAAATAAAACTATAATGTCCTTGGTCCATCTGTGTGCCATAAAAATTAAGGATTTACTTACCTTTTGCAAGTGTTGAGGCGCCATAGTGCTGACAACTCCCTGCCTCCCGCAACATCATCAAAGAGGCATGGCCTCCGCATTGGGGACCTGATGTGCAGTTTTACTTGGTCAGTGCTGTGGAAGAGCCTCTAGTGCAGGGGTGGGAAACCTCATTGTAGTATGTTTCTTAAGGTATGTTATTACTTAGTAGGAAAGCCCTATTATATAACAACATTTTAGGCAGAACCACACCTCCTTTGTTAGATTTTTTTTTTGGTGTGAAAATAAGGGGAGTCTGGGTGTTTGTGAATCCCAGATAAAAAAGTGCATATTTTTTGAAGATGTTTATAGAATGATGGAAGTATTTGAACAGGAAGCATTCTGAAAATGTTTAAAATTTCAACAAGATTGCCATTTTTATCATGTTACATCTGCCTAATCAGTAGAGCTTAACCGCTTTCCATCTAATTAGATCAGAGTGTAGTAATTGTTTATGATTTGCAGTGAAGGTGTCATCTGGCCATGATGCAATTTGTACACCTAAATAAGTGATGTTGGTGGTTCTTCAATCCAAATTATATATGTTTTTTTAATTGTTGGGTCGGTTGTGCAGATAGATTCATTTTATTCTGCATATAAGAAGATATACTGCTGTATTCTCGTAGTAGATGTACTAAAGCTGGCAGTGTTTTTTTAAAAAAAAAAGCCCTAGTGGACGAAACGCGTAAATGGTTTTATTACTTGTGTATTTTATATAATTAAAGATTTTTTGGTTACTATCTGTGCCAACTATCTTTTTACACACTATTTTATTTCTACCTGGCATCTAATTGATTTTACCACGTGCTTACAAGCCTATCCAAGGTGGAGATCATCCCACCAACGCTGTTACCATAGTGCAGTTGGCCTGCACTATACTTGTAAGTACATTTTTATTTATTTAAACAACTTTTACACCGTGTTAAACAGTGAGCACTATTAGTTGTTTTTATATATCCTTTTCCTGAGAGTTGGACACCATTCCCTCCAGAGGACAATCATACATATATCCCATAAGCGGGGATTGTTCCGCTGTATGCCTGTTATACCTGAGCTGGCTATAGTGCATTTAAATGTGAGTGGAATATTTATATCCTTATCTCACATATATTGACCCTTACACTCTATACGATTGGTCTCTTATCTTGTCTTCCATATCACGAGACCAACTAGACTACTATAAATAGAGAAGAGACCCCATTACCAAAAGCACATTAAAATACATTTATTGCCATAGTGCAACCTCTAAACCTCTTTGGACTATTTTCTATATTTTATTTTGCACTTTTATATAAGTCTTATTTATATGCTTTTTTACAATCCGTAGTCCACATTGATACATTTTGGCGCAGCCTTGCATTACTGTTGTTGTTGTTGTTTTCCATTCTTACTATAGAGGGTTACCCTCTGCTAGGCCGCTGCCCATCCACCTGCTTATTATTACTGCTAATCTATCTTTTCTTTACATCTTGTTTTTTATAGGTACTATAGCTTTCTTTTTTCTTCAGATATAAGGACTTTAATGCTTTGTCTTATCATGATTATTGATTGTATATTGGTTTCATATTATTGTTCCATATTTTTGTAACTACAAGTGTACTGTGTATGTAATATAACCGCATTATAAACCACTTGTTGGTTATGATAACATAATAATGCCCTCACCAGAACATGCTTAAATGGGGTGCTGCTGGGGGCCAATACATACGGTAAAAAATTAAAATACAGCATACTCCCTATCTACTAAACAGCTACTTTGGTGCTGATTTTGTAAGTTTTATTAAAAACACCTAATCTAGGCAAAAATTAATGGGGATTTAGTTACATTATATTATCATACATTGCATAAGCCTGCCACAGCGTCAATGTACCCCATCTTTGGCAGGTCCTACTCTTACAACCAACTGTCTGCTAAATGAGCTGCTCACCTGGGGAAATCTTTCTCTCTCGAGTTCTCTGCAGTACTTTTTTTACTGTATGTATTGGTCCCCAGCAGCACCCCATTTAAACATGTTCTGGTGAGTGCAATCATCTTCCCCTGTTTTTTCATATATATATATATATATATATATATATATATATATTTAGGAGTCTAGCCAGCTACTTGGTTCTGCACCCACGTCAAGGCACTTTGATACACGTCAAGGCACTTTGAGGAAGGCTCTTCACCCGAAACACGTCAGTGGCACAGCTATTTGGACTATTTTAATTTATTATTTTTGTCTTAATAAATAAGTCTTTACTTTGATCCTGCATCCTGCGTTATTGGAATAGACGGCATGTAAGACGAGCAGGATGTATCCTGGCCATTACAGAAGTCCAGTTTAACCGAGATTTATCTCTGCTTCAAACCTATAGTCTGAGTCAGCTTTTTAAAAGTTTTTAAGTCTGACCAGTTCATTTGTCGTTTTTAATATATGTACCAACTATATTACCCTATGGTCTCTCTATGTTTACATTTTTAGGTATATGTCCGTGACAGTACTGGTAAAATTTCTATCTATATTCATCAAGTGCTCTCACCACTACTTCTATTTTGCACCCCGTTACACTGTTTTTTGTGTGGTAGAGTGATTCACACAAGGTGATAGTAGCACCAACAAATTATATATTTCACTGTTATATTGCACCATAAACCCTTGATTTTTTTCAGATACATTGTCATTTATAACATATGCAGGTTGTGTATACTTATATACATTTACTATTTACGCATTGGTGATATGCTAAACGGTATTCCCTCTTTGTTTTTTCAGTCTTTCTCCTGGTTTATAATATATTCCAACCAACAATTGTTTTTCCTTCTTTTGCCCCCAGCAGATATCTACCCATAAGTATTCCACAATTTCCTTGTCACATACCACTTGCTTAATGTTTGGCTTTAACTCATGGTTGTCATACAAACATACCCCACCACCTTTAGTATTATTATTACTATTATTATTATGTTTTTTTTATAGCGCCATCAAATTCCGCAGCGCTTTGCAATGGGTGGACGAACAGACATGTAGTTGTAATCAGACAAGTTGGACACACAGGAACAGAGGGTTTGAGGGCCATGCTCAATGAGCTTACATGCTAGAGGGAGTGCGGTAAAATGACACAAAAAGGTAAGGATAGTATTAGACTAGTGACAGCTGCAGAAGATGAATCAGTCAGGAGCTATTAACAGTTTAATTGATACGCTTTTATGAAGAAGTGGGTTTTTAACGATGATTTTTTTCCTAAATAACTTTTTTCCTAAATAACGTGTAGCCATTTCAGATAACTGCCCAGTTATGTGTCTCATCTTTCTGTGAAGACTATTATGTCATATTAATAGAATAATATTTTTTGGAGTGCCCTTTTAGTAAATTCAAAATCTGATTAGAGTTGGTATATTTATACTGCTACAACACTCAAAATGTGATACCCTTAAAACACATTCAATATAAAATAGAAGAAAAGACGATAAGAATGGAGCAATGTGTCATGAAATGACTGTTTAGGTGATATCCCTTGAGAAATATATGCAAACGTGAGAAGGTTAAATAAAACAAAAATGATACTTAAAATCCAGGAGGTTCTTTCCATACACAGATTTCTAAAAACATGCAAGGGAGAAATACAAAGACAGGATAATAGTGCAGATTGTACTGACTTTGTAGTAGTATGCGTATTCCCCAAAGTATACCCTAAATACAGGGTTAAGGGAATGCACTAAAACAGTGAATTAGCTCTAGTCAGAAATCAGCAAAAGGATTTATTACAACAATAAAAAGTTTAAAAGGTACAAAACACTAGTACAAATAAACTGAACAAACTGACTCTTACAAAAAAGGATGGTGAGTAAAGCACGGCTTCCGCTGTTACTCACTGCCAGGCTTTATACAGGTAAGGTGCTGGAGAATAGACATGTGCAATTTGTTTCATTCCGAATGGCAATTCGGATGAATTTCAGACAATCGGATACATCTGAATGTCCGAATAGCTGAATAGCCAAAGTTCCGAAATTGCTGAATTTCCAAAGTGTCAAAGTTCCCGAAGTGTCAAAGTTCTGAAGCACAGTATTGCCCAAGTACTAACATACCTACCCAGTGGAAGAATGTTACACTGTATAGAAGTTTTAAATAAAAGGTATACAAACATAGCCAGGATTCAACTATAAGCATTTGCAACACTTACAACAATCAAGTAACGTACATTCATATAAAATGTAAGTTACTTAGCCTGTCACTGGAATGATAGGAATGAATAAGTAGATAACTCCCTAATTCCCACGGTATTAGGGAGCTACCTACTAGAAGGCTGATAGACCTCAATAGTTTTTTCAGCCAAATTTACTAATACTAAGTAAAGATTACATAGTATTAGTAAATTATGCCCCTACTCGCTATACCGCAAGTATAGTTACATAGTTACATAGCTGAAAAGAGACTTGCGTCCATCAAGTTCAGCCTACCTCACATTTGTTTTTTGCTGTTGATCCAAAAGAAGGCAAAAAAACCCAGTTTGAAGCACAATTTTGCAACAAGCTAGGAAAAAAATTCCTTCTTGACCCCAGAATGGCAGTCAGATTTATCCTTGGATCAAGCAGTTATTACCCTACATTGAAAGATTATATCCTTTAATATTCTGTTCTTGCAAGTATGCATCTAGTAGTCGTTTGAACATCTGTATGGACTCTGATAAAACCACTTCCTCAGGCAGAGAATTCCACATCCTGATTGTTCTTACAGTAAAAAAACCTTTCCTTTGCCTTAGACGAAATCTTCTTTCTTCCAGTCTAAACTCATGGCCTCGTGTCCTATGTAAAGTCCGGTTTGTGAATAGATTTCCACACAATGGTTTGTATTGGCCCCGAATATATTTGTATAATGTTATCATATCCCCTCTCAGGCGACGTTTTTCTAAACTAAATAGGTTTAAATTTGTTAACCTTTCTTCATAGCCGATATGTTCCATTCCTTTTATTAATTTTGTAGCCCACCTCTGCACTTTTTCTAGTGCCATAATATCCTTCTTTAGAACAGGTGCCCAAAATTGCACAGCATATTCAATATGGGGTCTTACCAGTGATTTATAAAGAGGCAAAATTATATTCTCGTCCCGAGAATGAATGCCCTTTTTCATGCATGACAATACCTTACTGGCCTTGGCCACTGCTGATTGACATTGCACATTGTTGCATAGTTTGTTGTCTATAACAATTCCCAAGTCCTTTTCGTGTGTTGTTATCCCTAATTCGCTTCCATTAAGGGTATACGTTGCTTGTGTATTCTTTACGCCGAAGTGCATAACTTTGCATTTTTCAACATTAAATTTCATCTGCCATTTGAGTGCCCAGTCCCCCAGTCTATCTAAATCCCTCTGCAGCAAAGTAATATCTTGCTCACATTGTATTGTTTTACAAAGTTTTGTGTCATCTGCAAACACTGAAACATGACTTTCAATGCTGTCTTCAAGATCATTTATAAACATGTTAAATAGAAGGGGTCCCAGAACAGACCCCTGAGGGACACCACTTGCCACCTCTGTCCAGCTTGAAAATTTACCATTAATGACAACTCTTTGTACTCTGTTTTTAAGCCAATGTTCTACCCAAGAACAAGCATTTTCATCTAGACCGAATTCCTTGAGTTTGAACACTAATCTATTGTGTGGAACTGTATCAAATGCCTTGGCAAAATCCAAATAGATCACATCCACGGCAACACCTTGATCTATACTTCTACTTACTTCTTCGTAGAACGCAATCAACTTAGTTTGACATGACCTGTGCTTCATAAAACCATGCTGATTTTTGCTGATAACCATGTTCTTCTCAAGGAATTCTTGAATATTATCCCTTAATAACCTTTCAAATATTTTACCAGCCACAGAAGTTAAGCTCACAGGTCTATAATTTCCAGGCAAGGATTTTGAACCCTTTTTGAATATAGGAACCACATCTGCCTTCCTCCAATCCTCCGGAACACTTCCTGAAAGAAAAGAATCTTGAAAGATTAAAAACAGAGGTTCACTTATTTCTGCACTTAGTTCCTTAAGTACACGTGGATGGATACCGTCAGGCCCTGGAGCTTTGTTTATATTAACTTTCTTTAGTTGCTGCAGCACCTTGTCTTGAGTTAACCAATTACAATTATTCTGCAAGTTTTTAGTAGCAATCATTTGCACATCTATTGCCATGGGTTCTTCCTTAATATATACGGAGGAGAAATAGTTATTTAAAATTCCTGCCTTTTCCTGGTCTTCATTAATTAACACCCCCGTTTCAGTTTTTAGTGTACCTACACTTTCATTTTGTTTTTTTTTAGAATTTATGTACTTAAAAAATGCTTTGGGGTTGGTTTTGCTCTCTTCAGCTATCATTATTTCATTTTGAAGTTTAGCAAGTCTAATTGCCTTTTTGCATTATTTGCATCCTTATATCTTTTATAAGATGCATCTGATTTGTCCGATTTAAATGCTTTAAATGCCCTTCTCTTAGTTGTAATCTCTTGTTTTACTTCTCTACTAAGCCACATTGGTTTTAATTTGTTTCTTTTATATTTATTTCCCAACGGTACATACTGAGAAATGTACCTTTGTAATATTTGTTGGAAGATGATCCATTTATCCTCAGTATTCTTTTCACTAAAGAGTTTATGCCAGTCAATATGTTGTAAAGCTTCCCTTAACTTATTGAAATTGGCCTTTTAAAAATTATATGTTTTAGTATTCCCCATGTGCTTTTGTTTTTTTTAGTTTTTTTCAAAGGACACTATATTGTGATCAATATTTCCCAAGTGCTCACCTACTTGAATGTTGGTCAAAAGATCGTTTTTTGTTAAAACCAGGTCCAGACAAGCGTCCAATCTAGTTGGTGCTTGTACAAGTTGTGACATGAAGGTGTCATTTAACAAGTTTAAAAACCTAATTCCCTTTGCTGAGGTACTAGTCCCTCTGTTCCAATTTATATCCGGGTAATTACAATCTCCAATAATTAAAGTGTTACCCAGATTTGCAGCTTTCTCAATTTGCTCAAACAGCTGTTGTTCCTCGTCAATATTAACATTAGGTGGTTTATAACATATCCCAACCAATAGTTGGTTTCCCTTCTTTCCCCCCAAGCAGATATTTACCCATAAAGCTTCCACATTGATGTCTTCTTTTTTCTAAAATCTTCATTTTCAGCCCCAAAAAAGGCCAAATAAAATTCCATAATAACCAATGCAGTTTGAAAAAAAACAACAAAAAAACAGAGCGCAAAAAAAAATAATCCATCTTCAGCCATGGAGGGCTCCGCACAGACTGAGCTCTGCAGGGCGGGGGAAGGCTTATAAAGCCTTGTTCCGCCCTGCAAATAGGCTCAGAGCACTCTCGTTGGTTGGTTTAAGCCATCCAATCAGAGTGCTCTGACAGGTAAATGAAGAGACTGACAGGTAAGTCTCTTCATTTACTTGTCACAGCACTCTGATTGGTTAGCTTGAAATCCACCCAATCAGAGTGCTCTGTGTCATTTTACACAGCGTGGGAAAGTTCTTTGGAATTTTCCCACACTGTGTAAATTGACTCATAACTCTCTGGTTACTTTCAATCCACCAATCAGAGTGATGTTATGAGTCAAATTACACAGCGTGGGAAAATTCCAAAGAACTTTCCTACGCTGTGTAAAATGACACAGAGCACTCTGATTGGCTGGATTTCAAGCTAACCAATCAGAGTGCTGTGACAGGTATCAGTAAGGGGGGACCTATTGTCCTCCCTCCTGGCCCCCACCCCTGAGCGGCAGGTGGAGGCCGGGGGGGAGACAATAGCCCCCCTTATTTTACTTTAGGGCCCCCAACTGCCGCTCAGGGGTGGGGGCTAGGGGGAGGACAATAGAACCCCCCCTTATTGGTATTTAGGGTCCCCACTCACTGCTCAGGGGTGGGGGCTGGGAGGAGGACAATAGGTCCCCTCTTAATTTGTGGCTTGGTGAATGGTGTCGGGAGCAAGGATTTGGCTATATTTCTCATGGTAGCTCTGTTTGGAATGGAGATAAGCTGTACAAAAAAGATAGTTTTCATCCTTCTCAAAAGGGAACAAATGTTCCCAGTGAGCAGTTCAGAGGTTTTGCTAGGATGTATTTAAACTAGGAGGGGGGGCAAAAGGGTGATAAAACATCAATCCAATTGTCCCCCAAAACAAGGACAGAAGGTTCCTGTAGCAAGTGTGTTAAAAAATGATAAGCTTAGAGTCATGTCTACAAATGCTCGCAGTTTAGGGAATAAAATCCATGAACTTGTGGCAATAATGGCAACTGATAGTGTAGATTTAGTCACTGTTACTGAGACATGGTATAATGAGAAAAATGACTGGGACATAGCAATACCAGGGTACTCTTTATATAGGAAAGATAGGGAAGGCAAGAAAGGGGGAGGGGTGGCCTTGTATGTGAAGGATAGCATAAAATCTAGCCTAATAAAAGTTAGTGAGGCGAACATAGAGTCCGTTTGGGTTACGTTAGAATTTGATAATCACACCGTAACACATGTAGGTGTGATTTATAGGCCCCCCAGGACAAATTGAAGATTTAGATAATCTACTAGTTGAGGAAATAGCTAAAATGACAATGAAGGGGGAAGTTATCCTCATGGGTGACTTTAATCTTCCTGATGTAAATTAGAAAACAAAATTAGCTACTTGTGCCAGGAGCACACATATTCTAAACTCCCTACTGGGATTGTCTCTAAAACAAGTTGTTGAGAAGCCAACTCGTAAAGAGGCCATACTAGATTTGGTATCAGATATTACTGTAGGTGAAAGTTTAGGATCCAGTGATCATCAGTCAGTGTGGTTTAATATAAGAACAGTGACTGAGTCACACCACACAAAAACAAAAGTTTGAGACTTTAGAAAAACAGACTTTTCTAAAATTAGAATATGGGTAGAGGAGTCATTATCAGACTGGAGCAATTTAAATAGAGTCCAAGAGAAATGGGATTATTTAAAAGTTGCACTATTGAAGGCAACAGAAAATTGCATTAGGCTTGTCAGTAAAAGCAAAAAATTCAAGAAACCACTGTGGTACTCCACAGATGTGGCCAAAATAGTTAAAAACAAAAAGTTAGCATTTAGGAATTATAAAAAAACCCAGAGTGAGGAAGACAAAATGATCTATAAGATTAGGCAGAAAGAGGCTAAGCAAGTTATAAGAGCTTCCAAATCACACACAGAAGAGAAAATAGCACAGTCAGTAAAAAAAAGGGGATAAAACATTTTTTAGATACATAAATGAGAAAAGAAAAGTAAAACAAGGATTAGTTAGATTAAAAACAAAAGAAGGAAGGTATATAGAAGAGAATAAAGGTCTAGCTGACTGCCTCAATGAATATTTTTGTTCTGTATTTACAGATGCAAATGAAGGAAAGGGACCTCAGTTGAGAAAAAGGATAAATGAGTCATTTATAACACGTGAGTTTACTGAGGAAGAGGTTCTATTTCAACTGTCAAAAGTAAAGACAAATAAGTCAATGGGACCTGATGGCATACACCCAAAGCTATTAAAAGAGCTTAGTGGTGTACTTGCAAAACCATTAACAGATTTATTTAACCAATCATTGTTAACAGGAGTAATCCCAGAAGATTGGAAGTTAGCGAATGTTGTGCCCATTTACAAGAAAGGTAATAGGGAGGAGTCGGCAACTATAGGCCAGTAAGCCTTACTTCAGTAGTGGGGAAAGCATGTTAAAGGATAGGATTGATGAACATCTAAAAACACATGGATTTCAAGATCAGAGACAACATGGGTTTACTTCAGGGAGATCATGCCAAACTGATTTTTTTGATTGGGTAACTAAAATTATGGATCAGGGTGGTGCAGTAGACATTGCTTACCTAGATTTCAGTAAGGCTTTTGACACTGTTGCACATAGAAGGCTTATCAATAAACTGCAATCTTTAAGTTTGGATTCCAATATTGTTGAATGGGTAAGGCAGTGGCTGAGTGACAGGCAACAGAGAATATATATGGAATATATTCGAAGCTTGGACTTGTCACCAGTAGGGTACCTCAGGGATCTGTACTTGTACCCATTCTCTTTAATATTTTTATTAGTGATATTGCAGAAGGTCTTGATGGTAAGGTATGTCATTTTGCTGATGATACTAAGATATGTAACAGGGTTGATGTTCCAGGAGGGATAAGCCAAATGGCAAATGATTTAGGTAAACTAGAAAAATGGTCAGAATTGTGGCAAATGACATTTAATGTGGATAAGTGCAAGATAATGCATCTTGGATGTAAAAACCCAAGGGCAGAGTACAGAATATTTGATAGAGTCCTAACCTCAACATATGAGGAAAGGGATTTAGGGGCGATTATTTCTGATGACTTGTAATAGAGCAGCCGGAAATGCTTGGTTGTTTAGGGAGAGGCAGTAGAAAGAAGGAAGTGCTCATGCCATTGTACAGAACACTGGTGAGACCTCAGTTGGAGTATTGTACACAGTACTGGAGACCATATCTTCAGAAGGATATTGATACCTTAGAGAGGATTGCGGGATAAAATTTACCAGGAAAAGTTAAAGGATCTAAACATGTATAGCTTGGAGGAAAGAAGAGACGGGGGGATATGATAGAAACATTTAAATAAATAAAGGGAATCAACACAGTAAAGGAGGAGACTATATTTAAAAGAAGAAAAACTACCACAACAAGAGGACATAGTCTTAAATTAGAGGGACAAAGGTTTAAAAATAATATCAGGAAGTATTACTTTACTGAGAGGGTAGTGGATGCATGGAATAGCCTTCCAGCTGAAGTGGTAGAGGTTAACACAGTAAAGGAGTTTAAGCATGCGTGGGATAGGCATAACTATAAGATAAGGCCAGGGACTAATGAAAGTATTTAGAAAATTGGGCAGACTAGATGGGCCGAATGGTTCTTATCTGCCGTCACATTCTATGTTTCTATGTTTTTATCCTAAAGGGACAGGACAACTGTACTGCATCAAAGGGACGATGGATGGGGGGCAATGTACCATCAAATCTTGGGTGAGAACCTCCTTTCCTCAGCCAGGGCATTGAACATGGGTCGTGGATGGGTATTCCTGAATTACAATGACCCAAAACACACAGCCAAGGCAACAAAGAAGTGGCTCAAGAAGAAGCACATTAAGGTCCTGGAGTGGCAAAGCCAGTCTCCAGACCTTAATCCCATAGAAAATCTGTGGAGGGAGCTGAAGGTTCAGGTTGCCAACAGTCAGCCTGGAAACCTTAATGATGTGGAGAGGATCTGCAAAGAGTTGTGGGACAAAATTCCTCCTGCGATGTGTGCAAACCTGGTGGCCAACTACAAGAAATGTCTGACCTCTGTGATTACCAAGAAGGGTTTTGCTACCAACTACTAAGTCTAAGGAGTCAAATACTTATTTCACTCATTGCTATGCAAATCAATTTATAACTTTTTTGACATGCCTTTTTCTGGATTTTTTTTTTTTAATTCTGTCTCTCACTGTTAAAATACAACTACCGTTAAAATTATAGACTTATAATTTCTTTGTCAGTGGTCAAACGTTTAAAATCAGCAGAGGATCAAATACTTTTTTTTCCCCTCAATGTATACTACTTTCATCAGCATAACACTGGCCAAACGTGTTAAAAGTCTTCCCCTTTGGGCTTCAAATATATTCTCCAAGCACATCAGAGTTTCACCTATTCATAGGGACCAACAGCATCTGCCAAGGGGGCAAAACCGGATGGAGTTATTTCATAAAGTCCATCAAAAAAAATCTACACTGGACAGTAACAATTGTCAAAAATGGTTTAATTAGCCAAGTAAACTCCCTGCAACTCCCAAATGCTGACCAATGTATACAAAGAAAAAATATGTAAAATTAAAGAAAATATTGATCTTTCCTCCTCTTTAACTTCAAGTGCCTATACAGTTTGTTTTTGCTTGTTAATTTGAAATTGATCACATTAGAGAAAGAAAAAAATATTGCACAGCAATCTTGCTAACCCATCTACGTAATATTCCAAAGAACAAGGACATATAAGATTACATTAATTTCTAAGGGGAATATCTGTTCATCCGTTACAATGAATCATAGGACTTGCAATTCACTCTTCTTACCCCTTGTATTGGAATGTCAAGAGACGCTCACACTTTTCTTTGTTTCCTGCTTAGATACGACATGTTTTCACCCTACCTGTCATTCTGTCACTGTAAAACCAACATAACTTCAATTCGGTTTAATTTATACAAAAACAAAATCTTATTGTTATCTCACTTGACATCATAAAAGATAAGTGAGAATTGATTGAGCCCTATTTTTTTTCCCAATATGAAATCAGTAACTATTTTTTTGTGCATCTGTCATAGTGTCAATGTAGGATATATGCAAAGAACGGTTTCTGTAACAAATGTCTATTGTGTCAGTGTATATCAAATCTATTAAAAAAATTAAAATTGCATTAATCAACACATGTAGGAGTATTATGTATATACTATATTAACCCCTTAAGGACACATGACATGTGTGACATGTCATGATTCCCTTTTATTCCAGAAGTTTGGTCCTTATGGGGTTAAAGAACAATTTAGAGGCCTAGTAGATAAAGGATTTAAAATGATTAAAAAAAAAAAAAAAAAATTACACACATTACCTTGCAAGCACAATCTTTAGTAACTGAAATTTTTGTTTTTTGTTTTATTAGACTCGTGAAGGTACCTCAAGTGTAATTTCATACACTTTTTGGCGTTTTTCTCGCCATTAAATGGTATTTCAAAAGATAGCATTATTTTCATCATATCATAAATTTACTATAAAAAAAAAATGAAAATTAATTTTTTTTTAAAAACACACCTTTTCGTACTTTGACCCCCAAGATCGGTTGCACATCTACAACCGCCAAAAAAAACACCTATGCTACATAGTGTCTACATTTTTATTTGATTTTAGAAATACCCAATGTTAACATGTTCTTAGCTTTTTTTTTGTGCAAGTTATAGGGCAATAAGTACAAGCAGCACTTTGCTATTTCCAAACTTTTTTTTTTTTAATTAACGCAAGTTACATTGTAACAATGATATCTGTAAGGAATACCTGAATAACCCTTCACATGTATATATTTTTTAAAAGAAGACAACCTAACATATTAAACTTGGGGTATATTGACTCTTTTCGTGCACTTTTTATGCAACCATTTTACCACCAATCAATGCCAAATTTAAAAAAAAATAATAATTGGTGATTTTTTTTGACACACATAGCAATTTAAGAATACTTGTACTGAGCATTTTAAGGGTTACTGCCAAAGAACACCCCAATATGTGTTCAGCAACATCTCGTGAGTACAGTGATACCACCCATGTACAGATGTGTCGGGTTCTCTGGGTACTAAAAGATCTGTTTTCCAACTTGGAATTTTGCAGCTGGTCCTCGTGCACCCATGTCCCATTTGGGACATTTTTGAAGCCGGACAATGTAATTTACCCCCATCAAACCATATATTTTTGAAAAGTTGACACCCTAGGGTATTTCAAATGGTGGTATTTTAACACTTTCAATGCACTAATTCTACCACCAGGCTTTATTTTTCACACACATTCTACTTTAGGCATGGATTCTCAGCTCCTGTTAAGTGTTACTGCCAAAAAACCACCCCAATATGTGTTTAGCAACATCTCCTGAGTACAGTGATACCACCCATGTACAGGTGTGTCAGCTTTAAATCAAAAGATGTTAATTATTTCAGACAACTGTACGAGTTGTTTTTTTTTATAAACTTAAACCTCCGTATTCAGGTTTAATTGCTGTGTTGGGACTTTGAGGAAAAAGTTGCCATGTATTGCGGTTTGGGCACTCAGGCTCAAAATGGTTTGCCATCACTGCCCTAGGGTATTTCAAATGGTTGTATTTTAACACTTTCCATGCACTAATTCTACCACCAGGCTTTGTCAAACTTTTGGGTAGTCATTTTTTTGTGTTATTTTTCCACACACATTCTACTTTAGACATGGATTCTCAGCTCCTGTTAAGTGTTACTGCCAAAGAACACCCCAATATGTGTTCAGCAACATCTCCTGAGTACCGTGATACCACCTATGCATAGGTTTGTTGGGTTGTTTGCGGAGTGCAATACCAAACTTCTGACATATGTTTTTCAAATTTGACATATCTTCTTTTTGGGGGCCTTTTTAGATATCCTAATTTATTTTCTTGCCCTGAGCATGCATATGTTTGAAAAGTTGACAACCCAAGGATATTGTATTTGGAGTGTTTTAATGCCTTTGATGCAATCATTTTAGTAAAAAAAAAATTGTGGTGGTAATTTTTATTTTTACACACACGTTTGTGTGTGTGATTTAGGGGAGCCTGTTGTTGGTTATTGCAAGAAAACACTCCAGGTTGTTTTCTGAAAGGCCTCCTGAGTACACCCATGCCCCCCATGCATGGGGCTGCCAGGATTTCAGGAAACATCAGTTTAAATTGTATGACTTGTAATTTGAGTTGAAATTTAGATATTTGCGATTTAGGCCTATCTTTAGTTTGGGGCTTATCACGTACCCCAGTTTTATTTATTGCCATGAAAGTGTATATAGCTGAAACGTAGACACCCCGAGGTATTGTATATGGAGTGCTTTAAAGCCTTTGATGCAACCGTTCTAGTCCAATATATTTGAGAAAGTGTGTGGTGGTAATTTTTCAATGTTAATTTTTACACACACATTGCTTTTTGACTGTGATTTAGGAGAGCCTGTTGTTGGTTATTGCAAGAAAACACACCAGGTTGCTTTCTGCAAGGTCTCCTGAGTACACCCATGCCCTCCATACACAGGGTAAACGTAACTAATAGAAAGCTGAACGGTAAATGTTAAAAAATAAAAAGTTGCATTCCATGGTTTGCTTTTTTGAACAAAAAGGCGTTGTGGGTTGCAATCTGCATTAAGAAGATTTCAACCTTTTTGTACCAGGCCCTTGTCTTCTGTTTATTTAGGTAGGGCTGTAACAGCTGATCTGCCAGATCAACCCCACCCATATGCCTTTATAGGCCTTGATGCACACTGGCTCTCTTGAGCTCTCAGCTCTGCCACGTACAGAGACATCCACAGTCCACTCTGTGTAGATGGTGGTAAGAAGGTACACATCCTTCTGGTCTCTGTACTTAACTGCCAACAACTCCTCTTGGCACAGAGCCGAGGTCTCCCTCCCTTCGTAGCCGCGTGCGTGCAAGTTGTCCTGGGAAACCTGCATGGTTCTTTATTGTACCACAAGCTACTGTATCAAAACAATAGAGACAAAGGGACACTTGTTTAAAAATTGTCTGTATACAAGTGGTATCCTTTGTTCATCAGGGGGAATATCAGGTCCCAGACAATCTTGCCACTGGTTTCCATGTTATGGGCACCCAGGAGGGTCAAGGTGGCTATCCTTTCCCTCGTACAACCGGAAAGCCTTAGTATACCCAATCTCGCTCTCACACCTTTACACCATACCTGGAGCGCATGGAAGGAATATACTGCTAGAATCCCAGCCTTCCCTTATACTTCATCAGGGTTTCATCCACACATATATTCCTTCCAGGTGTATAAGCCTCTGCAAACCTGGCAGCGAAATGGGTAATCAGGGGGCAGATTTTATACAGCCTGTCAAAATGGGGATGCTCCCTTGGGGAGCAAAGGCTGTTGTCGCTGAAGTGCATGAAATGTAGAATCATTTCATATCTCTTCCTCGACATACACCGGTAGTAAATGGGGGTACTGCTCCAGTAGGAGCGGATACAGGATGACCATCAGCATAGTCAATGCCCAGAATTTGTTTAATTCTGGCACATCGATGGGGGCCCATTGCTGCTTTGCCAAAAAAGGGTCAGGCTTTGCAGCACGGAACTGATCAGCATATAAATTAAGCAATAATGTTCCCCAATACATCATCGCTCAGAAACTCCTCCATAAACTGCTGAGGGCTAAATCCTGCGACATCCACATTGATGCCAGGATTTGCAGTGAAGGGTGGGATATCTGGCCTCTGGCAATGAGGCACTACCCACTCCTTAGTAGTACTGCCAGCTGGAGCAGCACATCTCCTTCTGGCAGGGGGACTAGCAGCCACAGATACATCATAATTAGATACATCACTAGCAGCAGACACTGTATCTAGTGATGTATCTGAGCACCTGGAAGGGTCAAAAATCAGACAAACGTGTCAGACTAACGCAAGGATGGCATACGCCTCCTCAGCACTATACGACCTATGTGACATGATCTTAATCACTAAAACACAGATCTCTCTCCCTCTCTCACTAAAACATAAGTGAAGAGAGGGAGGGAGATCAACACTGATCAGAGTCAATATTTACTAATATTGACCTTATCAAACAAATGATGATCAGTTAGAATAAACATTGTTATAGGGGCAAGCTCTAATTGGATGTCCCTAGCCTGCTTCTAGGATGAGGCAGGCTAGGGACACCCCCAGAAGCCCCATGATGCACTGCCTTTA
Source organism: Pelobates cultripes (assembly GCA_933207985.1). Taxonomy (NCBI): domain Eukaryota; kingdom Metazoa; phylum Chordata; class Amphibia; order Anura; family Pelobatidae; genus Pelobates; species Pelobates cultripes. The sequence continues at coordinate 230,752,559 of OW240914.1, read as the reverse complement.
GAAAGGCAGCACCATCATGGGAGTCACATGTCGGTGGGAGGGGGAGGCGGAAGGAGGTTATAGCGTACATTTCTTTATTTTTATTATCTTCACTGAGTGCCTCAACCCCTCAGCACAGGCAGAACATTGGAAGCCTGCCACAATCACCTGGCGCCGGCAGTAAGGAGAGGTATTACACGATGCTTCGACATCGCTGCAATACCATCATAGCGGCTGGAAGCAATCATGATCGCTTCCAGCGCTCTAATTAGCCGCGGACGTATCAGGTATGTACGCGGTCCTTAAGGACCGTTTTTTGTTTAATTTACCTGATATGTCAGCGGTCGGTAAGGGGTTAATAAACATAGAATATGTGAAAGGTGTCAGGTGATCAGCATAACTGAAAAATCCTTTGCTCTTTCACCACTGCAAATGTACTGACATATGTTTCTTATGCAAGGTATACTTTGCTCATATTTTCTAATGTATGAATTTTTTATTAAAACAAAAGAAAACATTGGTAATCACTAGGAATGTATAGTTTAACGTGTAAAAGAAATGGCACAGAGAGAATCATCTCATACACCTAAATCTTATTTTTTTGTACCACCTTATGGAAGAAACGATGGATGGGCTAATTCGACCCGTTAGACTGCATTGTTCTTCTTAACAAATCCAAATGTGATGATAATATGAATAAACACAACAAACGTAAGGCCAGTGTTCAGCTACACAATAAGCAACTAGAAAAAAATAGGGTTAAAACAAGTTAAAGGGATAGTCACCAGAACAACTACAGCTTATTTAATTTGTTCTGGTGGGTAGAATCATTACCTTCAGGATTTTTGCTGTAAACACTGTCTTTTCAGAGAAAATGCAGTATTTACATTACAGCCTAGTGACTTCACTGACTACTACTCAGATAACTGTTAGAGATCCTTCCTGGGTCATGGCTGCCTAAAATGCATTCAAACATTCAGTGTCTCCACCCTCTGCATGCAGACACTGAACTTTCCTCATAGAGGTTCACTGATTCAATTCATCTCTGTAAGGAGATGCTGATAGGCCAGGGCTGTGTTTGAATCATGCTGGCTCTGCCCCTGATCTGCCTCTTTGTCAGTCTCAGCCAATCCTATGGGGAAGCATTGTGATTGGATCAGGCTACCACTTCTGCTGATGTCAACAGGCAGTGGGCAGGTCAAAAGGAAACTGTGACAAAGCCAGCAGCTTCAGGCTTGAATACAAGTAATATTTACTATATTTTTAGGGAGGCAAGGGGGGGCTAGATGGTGGTTTTAACCCTACAGGGTCAGGAATACATGTTTGTGTTCCTGACCATATAGTGCTCCTTTAACTGTTTCCATACACTTTGTGAGAGGTATAACGTGTGTGTCTACTAACAATTTGGCTGTAAGCTAAACAGAACATAACCAATCTGCAGTTATTTCTAATGTTCCTAACACAATCATTGGATTGGCTTTCCTTTCATTTTGAAATTGTGTGTTCTTATGATCAGCAATGAATGTTTGCTGAGAGTGGGAAGAAACAGCAAAGAGTAGGATAGCATTCCACCAACACCCACCATCACCTCCAGGAAATATACAGTCATTTAATTTAGCCTCTGGTGAACTTTTAGATAATCAGTGGTTGTGCTAAAGTCCAGTGAGTATACAGGTTAACATATATTGATCTGCTGCTTTAAAAGTAGCAGATACCTTTACTTTTATGCATTTTAATGTAATTGACACTACAATTACCAATTGGTTACATGTGCTTAGTGTAGATCAGACAAAAGATAAATATCCATTAATCAGACAATAGTGCATGACATGAAACATTTAAAATACAAGATACATAAATGAAATAATACCATCACAAATGGATGAAAGTTAGATCAAGTCAAAATTTAATTTAGCCTCTTACTACTGTGACAATGAGTAGCAGCTTAGTTCAGGCAGAATAAAAAAATAAATTGAAAATGAACATGGGAGTTGGTCTGCAACATAGTAACAGCAGAATAACTTCATTAAGTGATTAAAAATAACAAAAACAAATCTTTTGTCTCAATTTGAAGGCCTCTGTGTTTCCTTTTGATGATGAAACAGTCAACGAAATTAATAGAAGCCCTAGTGTGAGTCATACATTCATGATCTAAATCTAAAAAGTTATGTCAAATAAAGGAATCTAGTTTAAAGCAATTTCCGTATAGAGCGATTAAGGAGATATAAAGCCACAGAAGTAACAAATGGGCTCAATTCCTTTGCTTGCATGTTTTAAACGTGATTACTAAAACCAGGTAATCTATCGTGTGCTTAACAACATAGAGGTTTCGGTTAATGTATGAGGGTTATTATTAATGCGTATATCCAGGATGTCATTATATGATGGTTGGAACAATAATTATTTGACCATCGGTGGATTGCAAAAGCTACTGTGTTCAGCTGTGTTCCCCTTTCTTGAAGTTGCATTGCTCCCAAATAGGTTTCTACCTTACATCATAATTCCCCACCCCCCAAAAGGTAAACATTTCAAAAAGCACTGCAATTATATAATTGTCATGTTACTTAAATGAATGATGTAATAAAGAATAAAGGTCTGCCAACATACTGTAGAATATAAAATATAGGCTTCAGCAAAGCAAAAATGGTCATGCAATGCAGACAATATTAACTAGTTTACTATGGATATTTTACAATAAACAGAACGCAAACTGCAAAAAAGAGCCATGGTGAAATCAGAGGTTCTTAACTCCTCAGCTGAGAAGCACAGGTGGGTCACTATGCTATTAATGTACCCTCATAAGTAAGAACAGATGAGACCTCAGGCAATGGACCACAATACATTGCCCTGGGGTAGGCAGTAAACAATTAAGACCTTGTGACACTAGGCAGATCTTAACAAGGCAGACTTGCAAACCTTATTTGTTCGATAGTCCATGTTACAAATAAAACATGGATAACTGATGAATAACTTTACATAGCTAATGCCATGTAAATATTTGAGTGCCTAACAAAAAAAAAAAAAAAAATTATAAAAAATTAAGTACCCCTGACAAAACCACTGGCATGTAATATTTTATATTCTACAGATTTCTGTCTCCTTTTAACCAAAAGTGATGATTTCCATGCAAGCTGCCCAAGCATAAAATATACTTTTGCTTTTTTGACGTAGATAGTAGATGTACAAGAGAAACTGCATATTTTAATATCTGTGTAATCAAATAGAACAGACAAATGCGTGTAAATATGGTTATATGAATGGAACATAAGGTTGCCATCATTGCATGGGGTCGAGTGATACCATTTATCGAGGAGTTTGAGAGGATTAAAATGAAATCCCAAGAAAATTTAATTTGTTAAAAAGTCACTTTAAAGCAAGAGGAGAGGTGCCTTGTACATCAAATCTCCCAAGATAACAGTGACCTATTTTAATTACTCTTGAATAGGTCATTTGCACTAGGTGGCTGGTGCTATTTGCAGATGGTCTGAAGCAAAGAACACCTTAAGCAAGAAAAAGACAAGTGAAACAAACGTTCTTCCATGTGAAGGCATTTTGTAACATTTAGAAAAAAGTAAGTTCTGCCAAAAAAGCAATGCTCTAAAATTGAAGATCATTTTCTATTATAGCCTTAGTTGTCTTTAAATGCATTACATGTTAATATATACAATACAGAGCTAGATGCAAAGGTAAACTGGGCGCGCACATTTTCTGCAATCAGATTATAATTAGGGAACAATGTGTGGGTGTTAATAAAGAGGATTAAAATATCCTATACATTAAATTTTTATTTCATAAACTGTAAAAGAAAATCACTCCATGATACAATTTAAGGGCTGGAATTGAGTGAGTTACATTCTTTTTTTTTTTTTTAACATCCCATGCTGTTTAAGACACCAGTAAAATCCCAGTTCATCCGTCTACAATCTTGCTTTGATTCAATCTAATTGAGGTTGATGCTCTCTGTTTTACCATACATCCTCCAACTTAAGGTGAGGAGATGAAGAAATTGGCAGATAGAAAAAGGAAATACAGGCAGCAGTGAGAGGCCACACAAGAGGCAAACTGTGCAGGCAGAGAATCCAGTCCATCAATGAAGAAGCTCCTTAATAGCCTGGTTGTCTGTGGATTCCAGGGCATTGAGTCCATCTGGCCCTTTCACAGTCTTGTCAGCTCCCTAAGGAGAAAGGAAATGGGTTAATAGAAAAGACACTCTATACGGATTTGAACTACTTACAGCTAGAGAAATTCAAAAAATGATTACTCAAACTGTCCCCTTAAAAGGAAGTAAAACTTTCCTAGCATTCCTCCATAACTAAAAAAACTGTTAATAAAGGAAATTAGGAAATGTGAAAATGTTTTTCTAAGTATATGTTCAGAAAAATCAGGGTGAGAAGTCTGAAGACGTTTCTATGTTTGGCAGGTTATCGGAATTTGTTCTGGAATGCAGATTCTGTGTGTGTTTTGCAGTGTTGTATAGAGTTCTAAGAATATAAAAAGCTTTCGATTCTGAAGTAGATTGTATTGCCTTGTGGGAAAACATTGAATTGTGGGATTGTTTGCTTTCCTCTGAATCAACAGCAGCAAAAGACATCTGGGACATTTGAACATGATGGACTTATGCCTTATTTCAAACCTCAATTACTATGTAGATAAAAATTCTGTCACAAGGAAGATGCAGAGGGCGTCCTACAAACTGACATTAATGTCGTCCCTGGCTTCCTTTTCCCAAGAATAACATTAAATCATTGAAGCAGAGACAGCTGTTTTAAACACTTTCATTAACTTTTAAAGGTATGAGGGAAGCAGGACTGTAAGCACCAGAGGGCACTATAATGCAATTATCATATCACTGTCAGGAATCTCATTGGAATGGATGGTCACGCTTAGATTGGGATTCTTTCAACTACATATTATGTTTCATGCAAAAGGAAATTTTAACTTGCAGGTATATTAATTTTATGGGTCTGTATGTCTATTTGGCTCAGGTAAGGTGATAAGTAAAGTCATCCCTATGGAAATCAAGGTTATATTTAACATACATTACCTTAATATAACAATATGTTGCGTTAAACATTGAATAAGAAGAATATAGAACATTGGACCCCAAAAATTAAAATGCAGGAGTCAAACATTAATAACCAAATTATCTTTCTGGGATATGTAAAATATATAATTCCTTCCCAGCCCCTCCATGTGTGTCAACCAATCCAACCCCTCCCCAGCCCCTCCATGTGTGTCACCACCAAACCCCCCTCCATGGGTGTCATCCCCAACCCACCCCCCTCCTGTACTTGCTCACTGCGCGCCGTGGTTCCCGGTCATACAGGAAGTGCTCTCAGACCGCTTGACTACGCTACACACAGAGCTCTCCCCCTCCTGCCGACAAGCGCATTCCCTGGGCTCGTGCATCTGTGCACTGGCCCAGAGGCTGTGCAGGCGGCCCACGGTCGTGGCTGCTGCTGGGCCCCCTGGAGTGAGGGGCCCGGTCGCAGCGGCGACACCTGTGACCGTGGTATGTATGCCACTGCTCTCACCTTAAGAGCCCATATGTGCGCCTTGTGTCAATTTGTGGGGTGACACTGCCCAATCTGGAACAGGACTGACTGCCAAATGTTGGTAAAATCCAATTATTTGAAATCTATATTTAAAATCAAAAATTGTATAAACATGTATAAATATAAATAAAAAGGAACTTATCAGTCTGTGGTAGTTCAGTCCTTTTGTGCCAAAACTCATTTCGCTGTTAAAGCTTCAGTTGGCTGTGATGTATTCCAGGTCCAAGAATCCATTTAAATATCCATGCTCTATTCATCTTTTGCGGTCACGTGATGCATATCCTCCAATCGTTGAGCTTTATAGGCAAATTACTATGATGTATGTAGTGGTTTTTCTTCATCCTGCCGGAAGTGAGGTCACTCCCTAGCAGTCTTTAAAGATGTGTATCTTCGGCTAAATCTACAGGTAGTGACGCAACACAAGTAGACTCAGCCTAAGATACACATTATCAAAGACCGCCAGCAAGTGACCTCACTTCTAGCGGGACGAAGAAAAAGAGTGGATATTTAAAATGGACTACTATAGAGCCTCATCCTCCGGCTCTAAAGGTTGTGAATGTGTCTACTTATATTTACTTTGCATTCATCACCTTTAAAGTACCATCTGCACTAGATTTGTTCAGTTTTTTTTCTCTTTTCGTATTACTCCACATCGAGATCTATATCATTTTACAGTAAGGGGTAATCAATCATTTGCATCAATATATCCAAGACTGAATTCCTAATTCCTCCCTCTAGCTCTTCTACCATTTTTGCATTTTTTCTTTTTTGTCTCTGTTGAAGGCATCACTATCGCTCCATCACTTCAAGGTACATTTAACTCCAATCTTTCTTTTATCTCCACAAATTAGTTTCCCCATTCTGCCTCAACCACCTACTCCCTTCTTATCTCGACTACTGCAATAACAGACTATCTGCCCTTCCTCTCTCGACTCTACTTTCTTCAACCATCATAAATGCCTTTACCAGGCTAATCCACCTTACCAATCACTCAGAATCTGTCACACCTCTCAGTGAGTCCCTTCAATGCTCTTCATTAGAAGCAGAACTAAATTCAAGTTTCTCACTCTGACCTACAAAGCCCTTACTAATGCTGCTCCAAACTACTGTCCTCAATAAAAAATAAACCAAATATACTTTCAGGGCTGCATACAGCTTATCAGTCAGCCTGGGCATAAATGAATCATAAATGGGTCTCTGGTATGAGCAGGAATTTAACCTTACTCACATCAAAACTCAGTTCGTGTCATTATGCCCTAACAGCATTAAGTCCCAGCATAGTTAGAATGTAATACACGATCTAATATTGTTAAAAGTTACACTCCATTGCCCAAAAACAAAATAAATAAAAATCAGAATTTCTGATGCTCTGAAATTTGCACATTTTGGAAAACATTATAGACTGTATAAAAGTGTTTTCTTTCACGGATTTTTTTTTTTTTTTTGTAGAATTGTATGTGACAATGTACATTATCTATAAAGTGTGTATAAATTGCCTAAATGGTTTATACCACTTTGTGAATGATAAGTCTATGGATATTGGCAAGGTGAGCTAAAACTTAAAAACGTATAAAAAAATAAATAAATCAAAAATCACTAAGTAGACATACCCCAAATGAAAACGTGCATGGTTGAACTATGCATTGTATTATTGGGGATATATCTAAAAGCAGCTTACAAAACCTGAAGTTCTCCTGTCTGAAGCCTTTGCAATTCCCCCTCTGGCTGTCCAATCACAAACTTCCCAATCCATCTCAATAAGAACTCTTTGAAAAGTAGGTGCTCTGTGCAATTGCTGCCTCTTGAGTTTAGCTCTACTGAGCTAACCAAACCAGGAAGTAACAATACCTGTTGTCAGCTTGAAATCTGCACTTTTTGCAAAATGAAAAAATAAAATAAAAATGGGACACACTTCCCACACAAAGCTTTTCAGCAAGCTATAGTGCTTTAGGGGCCTGGAGTGTCCCTTTAAGTGGTTAATACTTATGGCTTCATTACTGCTGTTCCAAAAATCTCACCTGTTTCTTATCTACACCATTGGCTCTGCTGGTAAATATCACTCAAAGTAGGATGAACCTTTCCTACGATGTGGATATATGCTGGCTACAGTGGCTATTCTAAGGTACTTGATGACCAAGTTATTGCCATGTATCTGAAAGAGTTGGCTGAGAAAAGCACTCCATAATAGCAAGAGTTGTAGATCTTGCCTGACTTTGTAACCAATAAAATAACCATGCTCACTAGAAAATAAAAACTCTACAGTATCTCGAACAGATAAGTAAAATGTAGATCATTTAAGGTTAAAAAAATATCTCCAATCTTAAAAAAAAAAAAGAAAAAAAAAAGTAACTTAACATATCTATTTTCTGGTACTGTGCCATAGAGTTTAAAGGTTATATTGCTTTTTATAAACAATAAATAAAAATAATTAATTTCAGACGTTTTCTGCGGTGGCCGCTTCCGCGATGTACACTGAGTAAATCGCACTTATCTGACACTGGATGTCCTCTCGGAGTCCAACATCAAATAAGATCCCCATAGGAAAACATAAAATAATGCTTTTTACTATGAGCGGGTTTGAATACACGCACGCGGCTCCACTCGGGAGCTGACGGCGGGAAGGAGAGGTCACCAGCGCCGAGAGAGCACGATGATGGATTAAGGTAAGTGGCTAAAGGGGTTTTAACCCCTTCAGCACTGAGGCACCAGATCGGGCCCCTGTTTAGTAGTAATTCCCCTGTGTGCACACAGTTTGGGAACCGCTGGTATAAAGTATTGGGGGGCAAACATTACAGGCACACAAAACTCATTTTTTTGTTGCATTTGTCATTTATGAAAGCTTATTTTTTTTCACGTTTTAAACAGAAATTTGTGGAGAGTCAACAACAGACTTGAAAAATGTAGACTATTGTAGAGTAAGAATTAAACTTTTTTTTCCCACCAACCAGGCCCGGACTGGCCATCGGGCACACCGGGCAAATGTCCGGTGGGCCGCGGGCCGAGGCCGGCAGGGAGACCACAGGATCTCCCCTACCGGTCTTTGCAGGGCCCGCACTATCCGAGCGCCGGCCCTGCAGCAGTCTACAGCGGGCCGGTGGGGAGATCAAAGATCTCCCTCACCGGCCCACATGCAGGATATTGCGGCCGCCTGGGGAGAGAAGGAGGGAGCCAGCCTGCCAGCAGAGGAACCCGGAGGAACTTTAACTTACAGCTCCGCCGGGTTCCTCTCGCGAGATTTCATGGAGGATATTTTTCTCATGCCAGAGCTCTTCAGCAGAGCTCTGCGCATGGTCTACCCTGGAAGAGCATTGAACCCACATGCTCACTTTGAGATGGGGCGTGCTTGTCATTGGTGATGACAAAACACACCCTATCTGGCCACGCCCCCTTTTTAGTGGGCCGCTGTAATTAAAAAATGCCCGGACCGAATTTTCTTCCCAGTCCGGCCCTGCCACCAACTTGTCTATTTTTGCCAACAATTAGGTTGTCAACTTGTCATAACTGATGGTTTAGAGAGTAAATGCCCTAGAGCTCATGCAGAATTAGAATTAAATTGTTGCTCACATAGCCGGAAGGCTCAAATACATAGAAAGGTTTGCTTTTAATAGACAATAACAGTTCTCTGAATTACTATCAAATGGCAATATTCCTCTTGAATAATTTCTTCTTTGTCCTGTGGGTTCATACTGGGATCGAGAATAGATTGTGGTGGAGTCTAATAACTTTAGAAAATGCAGATTTAGGCAGAAATGTTGTGTAAAAAATTAAAAGCTTTCTTTGTACAAGAATTTGAGCACTATAAAAAGTTTTATTTAAAGGACCACTATAGTGCCAGGAAAACAAAATCATTTTCCTGGCACTGTATGGTCTTTGGGTCCCCCCCACCCTCAGGGTCGCACTCTCTCCAGGCTGAAGGGGAGGAAGGGTGTAAAGTCTTACCTTTCTCCAGCGCCGGGGTCCCTCTGCGCTGGGGAACTCTCCTCCCTCTTTCGACGTCAGTGATTAATGAGAAATGCTTTCCTATGGACGTCAGCGTCTTCTCAATGTGATTTTCACAGTGAGAAGCACAGAAGAGCCTCAATGAGACAGTCACTAGAGGCTGGATTAACCCTATTGTAAACATAGCAGTTTCTCTGAAACAGATATGTTTACAGATGCAGGGTTAAACCTAGATGGACCTGGCACCCAGACCACTTCATTGATCTGAAGTGGTCTGAGTGCCTATAGTGGTCCTTTAAAAGTTATTACTTATTATTAATGACAGGCAAAATTATTGTATACGGTGTCAAAAAACAAAAACAAAAAAACTAAACAAACGCAACTTTCAAAAGACGAAAAAAGCAGCCATGACTGGATTTCTATACATTTGAAGGACACAGCTGATAAAACTAGTTATAGTAACAGGAACACATTCTGGTAAATTGGATATTAATCTCAAAATGAAACTCAATGAAGAATAATCTTAATTAAATTCTGCATTTAATTGATTTTCAGTTAACATATTTAGTAGGCACTAACTGAAGGAAATGAGTTAAACATTTAACAAGACTGGCTAGCTGAGATGCAGGATTCAAGTAAGCAGCTCAGGTCATATGGATCTCTCATTGGCTGAGCTTGACCGTGTACCTTCAAAGACATTTTGTGAAAAAGAGTGGGGAGTATGTGGGGTTTGAGTCTGGTGAAAATGACAGCATGATTATCAGAGTTCATACCTCACTGAATTATTACTATCTTCAAACATTGCTCCTCCATTAATTGACCATTTTATATTACATACTTTAGTTAATTTTAATCCATTTGACATGCATAGGGTTAAATAGGGTGTATATCCTGTTTATTCTATCATTTTATAACTTTTTCTAAACTCTGTGTAGAGCTCATTGTCTGGTGTTAACATGTCTTATGATGAATGCTTGAAGACTTATCTGTCTCGCTGCAGCAATCTTCTGATCACTTCCTTTCACTGCAAAAGTGCAAAGTTAAATCTGACATGCAAACCCTTCCCATGAATTTGCCAGGTACATAACGTGGGATGCTTGCCATGCATTCAGACTTCTTGCCGAACACTGATCTTTTCCTAGAAAGATGAACGGCTTTCTAGAATGTGATGTTATCTTTCTTCCCTGTGTCTCTGCTGCTAGACAGATCATTTATTACACTTCGCCAAAACTAATGGGGGCTCCTGTAACGACCTGCATATAGCTGGTGATAAAGGAACCTTAGCCAACCGGAACCAGATAGTATAATGAAAGGCAGGACAGGTGATAAGCTTTTAATATGAGCAAAATTACTTTTCAATGTCACTTCTCCTTTGTGTATGACTTCGAGGGGATACGTTCACATAAAATGATGATTATACCGTAGCACATATTTTTACAAACAAAAGTGTTGTATTTAACCCCTTAAGGACTGAGCCAAATGTACACGTTGTGAACAAAACAAAACGTAAACAAAACCTGGCGTTTGCGCTATATGTCTATCCAAACAATAATTCACCTCTTTCATATAAAAATGCACCCACCCTTATTATATATCATTTTATTCAGGGGAAACAGGGCTTTCATTTAATATCAAATATTTAACTATGAAACAATTTAATATGAAAAAAATGGGAGAAAATAAGAAATTGTTATTTTTTTTAGTTCTACATGACATTTTAACTGTCAATGTCATAATACGGTTTGCTTTTACTGCAATAAAATACACATATTTGTATTCAAAGTCTCACGTGTAAAACAGTACCCCCCATGTACAGGTTTTGTGGTGTTTTGGGAAGTTACAGGGTCAAATATAGCACATTACATTTGAAATACATTTGACGAATTTTAATGTGAAAAAAATGAAACACAAGCCTTATATTTGACGCTGTAACTTTTGAAAACACCATAAAACCTGTACATGAGGGGTACTGTTGTACTCGGGAGACTTCGCTGAACACAAATATGTGTGTTTCAAAACAGTAAAAAGTATCACAGCAATAATATCGTCCGTGTGCTGTTTGTGCGTGAAAAATGCAAAAAACTTAACTTTTACTGGCGATATCATCGTTGTAATACATTTATTGTTTTGAAACACTAATATTTGTGTTCTGTCATTACAGCCAGTCCCCCTGCTGGCAATGCAGCAGCCAGCTAACCAGGCCATGTGATTGTGAGGTCCTCGTAAGGACCTCACTCTCACATGGCCGTGGCGGAGGAGGCAGGATCCGCCGCGGAGGACTCCCTGTAATCCCAGGTGAGTACCCTGACCGCCGGCGACCGGGTAGCAAAATACCGGAGGGCGTACTATTACGCCCTGCGGCGTTTAGAGCCGCTAAGAATAGGGCGTAACAGTTTTTGCACTGCAGTCTAAATGATGATAAAAAAAAAGTCATCAAAAACAGCAAGTATTTATTAACAATATATACATATAGTTTTTAACTCAATAGTTTATAAACCCTCCTTTACCCAATAAGTAAAGGATCTTGATGAGAGTGTCTCACACAGATACCCATTAAAAGGACCACTAAACTCAACCAGACCACTTCATCTCACCACTCTTAGCAATAGGAGTGGGCTCAGGGTGCTCCTAGTAATGCATACCTTGCAGTGTTTGTGGTGTTTATACAGACTTTAAGAAATTAAGCAGTGTCCCTGAATATTAAATGTTTCAAGATATGTGCAGCTTTTAAGCAATTGCTATAGATCCATTTTTTTTCCCCATGTAAACAGCCCCTTGTAATAATAAACCGAATTCATCTGCTCCTAGCCAACGCTCCAAACACTATGCACGTACTTTCTCTAACGATGACCTGGATCACAGTTCAGCCAAAACCAGGTATAATAGTTATAATAAAAAAAATAAAAAAAACAAAACAAAAAAAATATATAAATACACAACACTAGATAGTCCAGAACTCCTTCAGGCAGTATTCCTTGGTCTGATTACGGGTCTTTGTAGGAGACCAAAACACACGAATAAAGGAATACTGCATGAAGGAGTTATGAATTATTTTATTTTACCATTTGTATGCAATAGTCCGTTTGGTTCTTTACACTTCATATTTTTTTTTTTTGTGTGTGTGAGATACGCAATAGTCTTCCATTTAACCAAAAATCTAACCATTTTACCAATTATGCCCACCTTTTTGAATAAACTTTTACATTATTTTTACAACATATTAAAATATTAAAAAATATGCATATATTAAGACTATGTCTATATAAATCTTTTTCCAAAATATTACATTTTAAATCAGAAAGAAAGGCTTGCATTAGCTGGCTCCGTATTGAGGCTTGTGTGCTTATTATGGTAGCACCACCCTTCTACTTCGATTTGGAGTAATTCTCAAAGACAAAAAGAGGGAGAGCGGACCAATGTGTAGATTGCGATCATAAAAACACAAATATGTGTTAGTAAATGTGGTGCTCACCTGGTCCTGAGCCTATGGGTCCCGGCTCTAGGTACATAGATTCTGTGCCAATTTGAATGGGGATGTCACTACCCCTATGGAGATTCTCTGGAGGCTCCAAAAAGGACTTAAGTGGGATCTTAAGTAAAATAAATGTATTGGTGTATAATAAATTTAAAAACAAATGTTTTAAAAAGTCCTCAATAAAAGTGCTTTAAAAAATGGCCAATACGCGTTTCATTCTCAAATAGAGCTTCTTCAGTCAGAGAAAATTCAATGTTTAAATTACATCCTAGTGATAACTTTACTGGCCACTCCATAGATGGCTGTTAGAGATCCTTCCTGGGTCATGGCTGCCTAAAATGCATCCAAACATTCAGTGTCTCCTCCCTCTGCATGCAGACACTGAACTTTCCTCATAGAGATCCATTGATTCAATTAATCTCTTTGAGGAGATGCTGATTGGTCAGGGTTGTGTTTCAATCACGCTGGCTCAGTCCCTGATCTGCCTCCTTGTCAGTCTCAGCCAATCCTATGAGGAAGCATTGTGATTGGATCAGGCTACCACTTCTGATGATGTCAGCAGACAGCTTGTTTTTCTGAGCCAAACAGTATGCAAATCTACAGCTTCAGGCTTGAATACAGTAAGATTTTGCTATATTTATGGAGGCATGAGGGGCCCAGAGGGGCTAGATGGTGGTTTTAACACTATAGGGTCAGGAATACATGTTTGTGTTCCTGACCCTATAGTGATCCTTTAAACTTGGGGTATTTTGACTCTTTTCATGCAACCATTTTACCACCAATCTATGTCAAATTAAAAAATAAATAAAATAATTGATTTTTTTGACAAAAGGGTTACTGCCAAAGAACACCTCAACATGTGTTCAGCAACATCTCTTGAGTACAGTGATTCCCCCCCCCAATGTATAGGTGTGTCATATTCTCTAGGGGCTAAAATACCTTATTTGGAGGGTGCTGGTCATTATGCACCCATGTCCTATTTTAAAAGTAGACACCCTAGGGTATCAAACGTTTGGGTACATACACACACACACACACACACACATACATATATATATATATATATATATATATATATATATACACACACACACACACACACACACACACACATACATACATACACACATATAGATATATACACAAACACACACACACACTTTCCCATACATGTATACTATATTATAATTAAAGCATTTTATAATATATTATACATATATATGATTTCAATATAAGTATTTTGAGATATATCAGTATATATCTCAAAGTACACTTATAATGAAATCATATATATGCATTATATATGTATAATATATTATAAAATGCTTTCATTATTTTATAATATATTATACAAATATAAGTATAATATAAGTTTTTATAAGTTCTCTTTAATTTCCATTCTGTCTGCTGCTTTTGACAGTCAATCATCCTACCATTCTCTTTACCCAGACAAACCTTGGTATTACAGCCCTCTTGTGGTTCTCATTCTGCCTTTCTGGTCACAACTACACAGTCTCATTTAACAATACATCAACACCACACATTCCTCTTACAGTCTGTGTACTGCAAGGCTCAGTTCCTGTCCCCTCTCTCTCCACTCCCCCACTGATGGAATACATCCTCTCATTGCTTCAATGCCCATTTCTCTGCAAATGATATGCAGATCTTCTCCTTATCTCTCCTCTCAAATTTTTTAGAAAACAAAAAAAACCAGAAAGGACTGTTCCTTCAATCCCATCTCTTTCAACTACCGTTCCACTCGCTTCTATTCTCTTCAGTCCACTGACCATTTTTTCATTTAACCACATCTTGCAACAAAGATATCACCTTTGATTCTTCTCTGCTCTACAAGAAACATATAACCACTGTTCCTTCTGTTGCTTTCATCTCTTCACTATCCAGATGATCTGCCCTCATCTCACATTCTGTGCTTCTATACGACTTATCCACTCCCTCATACTCACCTAGGTTAGACTACTGCAACACTTTCCTGCTTGGCCTACTCACCACTCCATCTCTCCCCTCCAGCAATTCAAAATTCAGCTGCCGACATCTTTCAACAGGCCACGCCTAATCAAAAAATTCTTTGGTTTCCAATTTATCAGCTGTCTATTTTTAAATGCCTCGCATTTGTATACAAATCTAACCACAATCTCCTCTTTTGTATCCCACTATAAATCTACTCGTTTCCTGTGCTCCCTCTCTACCACACCTTTTAACCCAATTCCACACCCATATACCCCTTCTCAATACCGTTCATTCTCACTTCTAATCCCCTACTAGGAACTAGTTTCTCTCTCACATTCAATAACACTCCTCTACCTAGTTACATAGGCTGAAAATAGACATGCGTCCAAGTTCAGCCTTCCTCACACCTGTGTTTTGCTGTTCAAAATAAGGGCAAAATAAATAAATAAACTGTTTGTAGCACTTCCAATTTTGCAAAAAAACTAGGAAAAAAAACCTTCTTGACCCCAGAATGGCAGTATGATGTATCCCTGGATCAAAAAGCTATTACCCTACAGTTAAAAAAATTATATCCTTGAATATTATGTTTTTGCAAGTATGCATCTAGTTGCTGTTTAAACATTTGTAAGGACTTCAGGCAAACCACTTTAGGCAGGAAATTCCACATCCTTATTGTTCTTACTAAAAAAAAAAAAAAACCTTTCCTTTGCCTTAGACTAAATCTCCTTTCTTCCAGTCTCAATGTGTGAGCTAGTGTTGTATGTATAGTCCTGCTTGTGAATAGATTTCCAGACAAAGGTTTGTATTTGCCCCGGATATATTTGTAAAACATCACATCGCCTCTGAGTCGCTGTTTTTCTAAACTAAAGAGGTTTAAATGTGTTAACCTTTTATTAATTTTGTAACCTGCCTCTGCACTTTTTCTAGTGCCATATTATCCTTCTTTAGAGTGCCCAAAACTGCACAGCATATTTAAGATGTGGTATTACCATTTATAAAGAGGTAAACTTATATTCTCATCCCGAGAATTAATGCCCCTTTTTATACATGACAATACCTTACTGGCCTTAGTCACTGCTGATTGATATTGCCCATTGTTGCCTAGTTTGTGGTCTATAACAATTTCCAAATGTGTTATCCCTAATTCACTACCATTTAGGGCACAAGTTGTATATTATGCATGCTATATTGGAGCTATTTGTGACAGTTAAAATGTGATTTAGATGGTGTGTGTTGTATAAACAAACACTGAAAGCAATATATATATATATATATATATATATATATATATATATATATATATATATATTGTGAGCGTAAAAGTGGAATAGTGGTTGATGGAAGATCCATCAGGCCTGATTTGCTAAACAGCAACCAGAGGATTTTCAGTTAAATGCCCCAGGGAGAGATGTTAAAGTTTGCAATATGCATAGCTGATGCTCTGCAAAACATGGTATGGGTCCCTGGGGCGGAGTATTTGGAGAGCAGGGTGGGCCAATGCTCCAACAGCATTAGTTGCTGTGTAACAGACCACTATTTGGATCTGACTTACGAGTTAATTAATTGGCACTCACCTGTAGCTAGTCAATTAGTAGACAGGCCTTTAAAAGAAGAGGGCAGCCTGCTGCAGAGTGAGGGAGGAAAAGACAGCTAGGAGAGTGAATGACAATTGTGTTTATTACAAAAGACATTTCTTTTGTTTGGAAAATTGGTAAGTGGGAAAGCCACCCAATTGCAGATAGCAATTCCTGTCTAGTAAGAGCTCAAGTAAGAGCAAGGGATTTTGTTTGTTTTGTTATTATTTAAAGCACCTGTTTTCTTATTGAATAAAAAGGAAAACCGAGCTGAATGTGTCCTGGACTTTGTATACCCTAGAAGGCTGTGGTTACTGCAAGATCTGTGACAATCCTACATATATATATACACACACACACATATATATATATATATATATATATATATATATATATATATATATATATATATATATATATATATATATATATATATATATACATACATACATATATACACACACACACACATATATATATATATACACACACACACACACACTTATAGATTTAAATAAATAGAATCACGCTATACAGTGGGAATAGACGAAACGTATAGATGTTTTTCTGCACTGAAGTAAAATGCTAAACTACGTCTTATTTTGCTACGTAACATACAATTAATGCAGCACTGGTTTCACTAGAAAACCTTTTGACAGCCTGCAAAATGCAGTCAGAGATTTGAGAGCAGAGATTCAGATACTACATAATCAACTGCCAGAACTGAAAAGAAGCCTAGCACACACAACAATTCATTCTGCACTGGCATGTATTTGTTTTCAGTAGCATCCATCATATTAATTTAGGTATTGCTATTGCACACACATTGTGCTCAAAAACACGTTGGAATAAAACCCAAAATAAGAACTGACTTCTACAAAAAACATTTTGTTTCACATTGCTGAATGCAAAATTGAGTTTAAGCAAGTTAAAGAAAGAACACAATATTCACAATATAAT
This sequence comes from Pelobates cultripes, assembly GCA_933207985.1. Taxonomy (NCBI): domain Eukaryota; kingdom Metazoa; phylum Chordata; class Amphibia; order Anura; family Pelobatidae; genus Pelobates; species Pelobates cultripes. The sequence goes on along the minus strand of OW240914.1, from coordinate 230,735,109 downwards.
CTTAACACAGAGGAAGCAGGTTTGTCAAAAGCGAAGTAACAGAAATTCCAACAAAGCTATTTGGAAATTAAAAGCCACTGCTTCTTGGTTTCTTTTCTACATTAAAAAAAAAAAAAAACTTGGCAAAGTATACAAGTCCTTGCAACGATTCATCAATTGTAGGTTACAAAAGAACAGAGGTTTTTAATAAAATAAAAATAAAAGATTCTTGTTGAGCTTCATTCACTTTGTTAGAAATGGATTGTATTCAAGGTATCTGGTGCAAGCATGCCATAAAGCAACTTGTAAAACACAAAACTGGCACACAAAAATAAAATTAATTTGATTTAGAACCATATGGTGCATTAAATAGACAAATGCCAACTGAAATGCTGGTTCAGAACATCAACTTTGATATACATATTATAAATATTGTTTAGTGCACATTTTATTTGGGCACAGACTGTGTGTGCCCTGAAACATACTGAGCAAACATGTCAGCCTACAAACACTGATACCTCATGTTCAGGGGTCAAAATGATTACAGATTTGGGAATTTCCAAGGAAAACAAAAAAAGTCTTCCCAGTTTGTCTTATCTCTCTATGTTCAGGTCTTGCAGTGAGATTAGGATGTGGATGGCTGTGTTGGTTTCGGTAGGGCATAGGCTTTCAAAATATCTCTATATCCAACTGGCTCCAGTCTACTTTGATATTGAATTGCACCAAGGCTGCTGCCGTCTAGGCTGAACAGGATCGGTGGTAGTCATAAAATGCAGAACCCCCGTATTTGTAACAAAGATCTACCAACTTGAGCAATTATAGGTTAAATTTGTCTCTACATTTTGGGAAACTAGAACATAGGACATCTATGAATACCAAAAGCAAACACAAATTTAGGTATGGATACATTTTTTTTTTTTTTTTTTCAGCCTCAGGTCTCTTGCTTTCATGATTACGTTTTATTATCCAAGGTTTATATCACATGTTAGGGGGAACAAAATGTGCAGGGGTAAATCATATGTGTGGTATTAGAAGAAGAAGAAGAAAAAAAAAAAAAAAAAGCTATCCTGCTCTAGAGTTGAGTTGGAGGGCCTACAGGGCCATGATTATCTGTTATAGCTGGAATTAAGGCCAAATTGGCTGCTTTCAGTCTCAACAGTTTGTTGCTTAAGATAAAATTATGCTGTTTACAAAAGACATATTTTTTCATGAGTGACACTTTAAAGGACCACTTTAGTGCCAGGAAAACATACTCGTTTTCCTGGCACTATAGTGCCCTGAGGGTGCCTCCACCCTCAGGGTCCCACTCCCGCCAGGGTGAAGGGGGAGGAAGAGGGTTAAACACTCACCTTTTTCCAGCGCCGAGCTCCCTCTCCTCCTCCTTCGGTCATCGGCTGAATGTGCATGCGCGGCAAGAGCCGTGCACGCATTCAGCCATTCCATAGTAAAGTATTCTCAATGCTTTACTATGGACGCTGGCGTCTTCTCACTGTGAAAATCACAGTGAAAAGCACCTCCAGCGGCTGTCAATGAGACAGCCACTTTAGGCTGGATTAACCCTATTGTAAACATAGCAGTTTCTCTGAAACTACTATGTTTACAGCAGGCAGGGTTAACCCTAGATGGACCTGGCACTCAGACCACTTCATTGAGCTGGAGTGGTCTGGGTGCCTATAGTGGTTCTTTAACAGTGTCATAGGCATGAATAGCACATAAGGCACATTTCTATTTCATCTTAAATAGCAGGTCAATTAGAAATGTTGTTCTGCTTGTTTGACTAATGACAGATTAAGTGTTGGGTACTGAGTTTGCGGGAAATGCAGAATGATTCTTAAATCTTCCACTTTCTGTAACATGAGACCAAAGTCTAGTCATATAGTGTGCATTGTAAGTGCAATTATGCATATTTATAGTGTATATTTGCACACAAATACAAACTATTATTCTATGAAGAAACAGGTTACATCATATGCATTGACAATGTTCTCAGCCAAGTGGCAAAATGGTGTCTCTATGGCATCATCTGACTAAAATAGTTTTAATCTGCTGAGAGCCACTACAGGCAGGTTAACCCCACAATGTAAACATTATTTTTCATGTAGAACAGAAACATTTTCAACAGCAGAGTTATGGTGGTGCACATGGCACCCACAACACTTCATTGAGATCAAGTCCTGGAAAGTAATAGTTTCCTTTTAATAAATAAGTGTGTGTGTCTTTTAAAAGTGACATCAACAGACAAGTTATAACGCCAGTTAGCCATTCCCGTAAGCTTATTCTCATGTAAATTATATTTATATTTCGTATGTTTCATGCTGACAGCAGCATTGTATAACGATTACAAATATTACAATAGTTTACAGTCCCTACCATCTTTGTGGAAGTCTATGCCAAGCATCTGTAGCTATTTTACTAAATGTATTTCCTATTGTCTGTAAACTTACAAACATTTCAATGGATAATCAAAGGTAGGTTGACATCTGTAAAAAGGCAGTCATATACCTTAAGTCAACATAATGCTATTATGTTGACTTAAGGTATATGACTGCCTTTTTACAGATGTCAACCTACCTTTGATTATCCATTGAAATGTTTGCTTCCTGGGGCAGTGCTATTATGTTGACTTAAGGTATATGACTGCCTTTTTACAGATGTCAACCTACCTTTGATTATCCATTGAAATGTTTGTAAGTTTACAGACAATTCATAATGCTGTCAGAATGATCTCTCTAAAATACATGCATCCACTCCATGTTTCTTTGATAATAGTGCAATAAATCTCAAAAACAAGAAAAAAAAAACACAACAGCTAGTAATATTGCAAATCATATAGACAATAACCCAATTGTACAGCAAGGTACACAGGTTTTCAACAATCTGGTCTCAGGGTTAAAAAAAGCTGCATCTGTATAAACATTTGTAAGTAAAGAGAATTCCAAGCACCATAATCATTATTGAGCTGTAGTGGTAATGGTGCCTAGAGTGCCTCTAAAAAAAATAAAAAAATTGTACAGATTCAGAAAGTATTTACTTGCAATTCTGCATGTGGCCACATGAACATTTCAGCAACCTACGTTGGTATTGGATTGAGCTTGTGGGTACAAGTATTAACCTATGTGTCAAGCATGTTTTGGACAGGAATATGCTTTGGTTACTTGGTCAAAAGTACATGCTCTGAGCTAAAAAGACTTAAAATGTGCCTGTTCTGTTTCCTGTGTGGGCATAACTAAAACGTGCCTGTTATGTTTCCTGTGTGGCCACAATTAAAATAAAGACAGTAAAAAACATGGACTTTAATCAGATTTTTATTAAGCCTCAAAATATATTTAGTTCACTAGCTGATTCCTCACCAACAACTCAAAATGGATTCAGAAGCCTAGTCATTCTAGGGGGTGTCCTGCTGTTCTAAAACCTACAGTGATAGGTGTTGAACAGGTACATTTCTTGGCTACTTGGTCAAGAATATAGACATTTCTCTGCGCTAACATTTTAAAAATGTCCCTGTGCTCAAGAATGTGTGTTTTTGTATTTTGCAGTACTTGAGTTAAGTAGCTGCCTAGCTAAGATATAAAATATATCAGTTAATTATAGCCCTTTATTCTATATTCTTACCTTTGAGAGAAGAAGCTTGACACATCTGAGGTGGCCCTCATAGCAGGCAGACAGAAGTGGGGTAATCCCATGTTTATCTGGAGCCTATTAAATAAAATGAAGCGGGAATGCTGAGATTAACACCCAATAGGACACAAAAATTAAAGTTGTTAACAGACACGGTATATTTGTACTTCACAGCTTCAGAGGGATAATCTAGGCACCATAACCACTACAACCCATTGTAGTGTTTATCGTGCTAGAAGTCAACTGGCCTCATGCCATATTAAAGGGACACTATATAGTCACCAGAGCAAGTACAGTATAATGTAGTTGTTCTGGTGTCTAGTCAGTCATTGCAGGCCTTTTGCTATAAACACTGCCCTTTCGGAGAAAGTTTACATTTGTGCCAATGAACACTTCTAGAGGCCACTACTCTCACAGCCATTAGAGGTGCTTCCTGGGGCAGTGCTACTCAATTTTGTTTCCATTTATGCAGCCCTAGCTGTACATCCCCTGGCCCGTGACTGACATTGCCTACGTGAAAACAAAATGGTTTTATTTTTAATGTAGCTTAGTTTAAACGATTTTTGTCTTGCTCTGTAAATTGATATTTAAATACATACACGAGTCTCCTGCAGGATCTAGCAAGGTTTTAAAGGTATTAAAAGAGAAGATAAGAAATTTGAAATTAAACAGAATTTGCAACAAACATTAGATGACTCTTTACAGGAAGTGTTTAGGAAGGTTGTGGAATAAAAGTTAGACCTGGCTAATGTGAATTATGTGCATGATTTTATGCAAATAAAAAATATTGCAAACTTATTATCCAGAATAAATGATCACACTTCATTTTCAAACCGTTTCTCTAGTTAGCTGGGCTACTATATTTTGACATCTTTCATAGCTTAACATTGCTTTATCTACACACCAGCCAAACTGAGCTGGTAGCAAATATTCTTGAAAGGACAGCATGCTCCAAGTAACTTGCAGGTATGCAACTGGTCCAACCAGGGATAGAATTTCAGGCTCTAAACCACTTGCCAGGATTAAAAAAAATAAAAAAATAAAAATACTTGCCACTTCAAACATAGTGGGTCCATATCACACTCACCAAAGCTTAATTTTCACCCACCAATGATTCGCCAATTTTGAGCCCTGACTCTCACCAAACAGAACTTGCATGGAATCACCCAATCCTAGTTACATACATTGATATCGGCTCCTTTTGCTAGAAGAAACTCAACAATCTCATCCTGTCCACAGTCAGCTGCATAGTGTAGAGGCTTGCGACCACCTTCGAGCATGCGGTTTACATCTGCACCCTATCAGAAAAAAATAGAACAAATTTATTTCCATGCAAACAAACAAACAGAAATGATCTGCTGTTTAAAGAATGTGCGTGAGCGAGCATGTCCCACCAGTGCGTGTGTGTGTTTCCCACCAGTGTGTGTGTGTGTTTCCCACCAGTGTGTGTGTGTGTGTGTGTGTGTGTTTCCCACCAGTGTGTGTGTGTGTGTGTGTGTGTGTTTCCCACCAGTGTGTGTGTGTGTGTTTCTCTACCAGTGTGTGTGTGTGTGTGTGTGTGTGTTTCTCACCAGTGTGTGTGTGTGTGTTTCCCACCAGTGTGTGTGTGTGTGTGTGTGTGTGTGTGTGTGTGTGTAGCCTCACCAGTGTGTGTGTTCCCACCAGTGTGTGTGTGTTTCCCACCAGTGTGTGTGTGTGTGTTTCCCACCAGTGTGTGTGTGTGTGTGTGTTTCCCACCAGTGTGTGTGTGTGTTTCCCCACCAGTGTGTGTGTGTGTTTCCCCACCAGTGTGTGTGTGTGTTTCCCCACCAGTGTGTGTGTGTGTTTCCCACCAGTGTGTGTGTGTGTTTCCCCACCAGTGTGTGTGTGTGTTTCCCCACCAGTGTGTGTGTTTCCCCACCAGTGTGTGTGTTTCCCCACCAGTGTGTGTTTCCCACCAGTGTGTGTGTGTGTGTGTGTTTCCCACCAGTGTGTGTGTGTTTCCCCACCAGTGTGTGTGTGTGTGTTTCCCACCAGTGTGTGTGTGTGTGTTTCCCACCAGTGTGTGTGTGTGTGTTTCCCACCAGTGTGTGTCCCAGACACAGACATATTACGTGCACCCACACATGTGTTTGTCTATGTCCCACCAGTGAGAATTTCAACAGAAATAACTTTCTAGAGGCATGGGTACTAACAAACACTGATGTGGAGACAGTGCTGTCTGCTACATAATGAGGATAGACCTCCCATTACACTATTTTTATTTTTCGGGGGGGGGGAGGGGGGCCAAATGATACAGAATTACAGATATAATTTTGCATGAGGTGATGGAAAAAAACACCAAAAAAGTAAAACAAAAAACAATTAGCAGTTTGTGTAAGACTTTAAATCTGGATTTAGCCATAGGTGTATAATCTTGCACCACTTTGCTACTGTATTTCATCAGAGGAAATGTCAGACCATAATTGTTACATTTGTATTTTTAAGGGAACACAAGAATATTTAACATATATTAACATTAATGCAAACCTGTGTGAAGTGTTCCCTTATTCTTGTTCACTGCAGCATGACCATTATTTAAAGAAAAACTGCATAGCTACATAGGCTGAAAAGAGACGTGTCCATCAAGTTCAGCCGTCCTCACATTTGTTTTTTGATGTTGATGCAAAAGAAGGCAAAAAAACCCTGTTTGAAGCACTTCCAATTTTGCAACAAACTAGGGAAAAAATTCCCTCTTGACCCCAGAATGGCAGTCAGATTTATCCTTGGATCAAGAAGCTATTACCCTACAGTTGAAAAATGATATCACTGAATATTGTGTTTTTTGCAAGTATGCATCTAGTTGCTGTTTAATCCCTTAAGGACTGAGGCAGTCGTACAAGTTCACTTTGTATAAAAGAGCTTCAATGGCCAGCTTATGGGCAGGGCTCTCTTTACCTTTTGTATTTGTCTGTGTATATTGTACGTCTCTAGTAAATGTACAGCACTGCGGAATCGGTTGACGCTTTATAAATTCCAGTAATAAATATATAGATCAAAACTCAAACAAAACCTTGAATTTGCATTATATATCTGTTCAACCGTAGAGGCGCATTGACAGCCGCTAGAGGCGCTTGCGTGATTCTCACTGTGAAAATCACAGTGAGAACACGCAAGCATCCATAGGAAAGCATTGTAAATGCTCTATATTTCACCCAGCAACTTTCCAAACACCATAAAACCCATTTCATCAGTGAAAGGGGCAGGGTTTTGTTTTTTTTTGCGTAAAAAACCCCAATATGAACACTTTGGCCAGGGTTTGTGACTAAAGGCACACTATAGGCACCCAGACCACTTCAGCTCATTAAATGCTTTCCTATGAGACAGGCTGAATGCACGCACAGCTCTTGCCGCGCGTGCGCATTCAGCCGAAAGGGAGGATCGGAGGCGGAGAGGAGGAGGAGAGCTCCCCGCCCGGCACTGGGAAAAAGGTAAGTTTTAACCCCTTCCTCTCCCTATAGCCGGGCAGGAGGGGGAGGCGGGAGTATGTTTTCCTGGCACTATAGTGGTCCTTTAACCCATAAAGGGAATTATTGCAGTTTACAAAAAACTGCAATAATTACCTTTGCTGGGAAACTGCACCCACTTTAATGAGCTGAAGTGGTCTGGGTGCCTATAGTGTGCCTTTAGTCACAAACCCTGGTCAAAGTGTTCATATTTGGGTTTTTTACGCAAAAAAAACAAAACCCTGCCCCTTTCACTGATGAAACAGGTTTTATGGTGTTTGGAAAGTTGCTGGGTGAAATATAGAGCGTGCAAATCAAATTCTCTGGACTTTTACATAATTCAAAACCGCTGCGTAGAAAGTAGAACCCTTCGGGTTATGTAACTAAGAGCATTGACTCTTAATTTAACTATGTTATCATCAAACTGTAAAACATGATGGTTAAATTAAAAATTTTGATTTTCATGAAAATTTTCCCACCGTTGTGAAGACAACATATTTGTATGTTTTCTACTGTTCTCAGGTACACCTCACATGTACAACCTTTGTCAGTAGTTTGAGGGACTGTAGGTTCAAATAACAGACATGCCCTAACTTTGACATGCCTCTTTGCTTACTTACTAGGAATGCAGTTTGGTAAAGTGACACTGTCAACGGACTGAAAAGCAGCAAACATTGGCACTATTTCTCCTTTTTCTACCTCAAACACCATCACTTACTCAGAGGGATTTCCTCTGCTGACACCAGCAGAAAGATTTCCCAGGTCAATCTGTAAAAATTACTGTTAGTGCCCTCTACTGTGCAATTGCAGCATGAGAAGGCTATGCATGCTGTTCCTGCTGGTCAGTGATAAGAGCTGGTCAACTGGCAAAGCCACAAACTACAGAGACCGATGGGTCTTTTCAGACCCTTGTTGTCTCCCTTAGACTGAAGGCAGGCAAGACAAAGAATCAGGCTTTATGTGGACTTAAAGGACTGTGTACAGTGCTTACTTTGTGCACTGTACACAGTTCATCTATCAGTCTGGGGACACTAAATGTGCCCCCAGCTAACAGAGCAGACCCTCTGTTATTGAATGATACCTGGGGCTCCTTGATTCTAGCTGAAATCTAACCATTCTAGTACCTTAAACACAAGATTAAAGTGTTAAAGCCCTGCACTGTTTGATGACATAGCACATCATGTGGTCCTGGAGAGGTTCAAGACCCGGACAGCCAATTTTACCAGCAGAGAGAGAAAGGAACAAAATATAAAAGATCCTTTCATTCTTTACAAAATTGAGATTGAATTTGTTCTCACACAAAGATAAAAATCAGGCTACAAAATCAAGTTTTAACCTGCAATGATTGTAGCCAGAAGTCACTGTATTTTTGATAGTTTCATTAAATTGAGTAAAAATATTTACCAGTTGAGACATTTGTAACTCTGAAACAAAGGTTTAGGTAATTAGTAAAATAAATAACTATCGGAGATCACACATAAAAGGGACACTATAGTCACCCAGACCACTCCAGCTCAATGAACCCCTCTAGGGTTAACCATTCCTGATGTAAACATAGCAGTTTCAGAGAAATTGCTATGTTTACATTTGGGGTTAAGCCAGCCTTTAGTGGATGTCTTCCAAACAGCCACTAGAGGCGCATCTGCAACGATTGAGGCATATTATGCCTCAATCACGCAAAGCGTCCTTAGGAAAGCATTGAAAATGCTTTCCTACGGACACTTTGAATGCATGCGCGGCAGTGCCGCGCCTGCTGATTCGGCTCCTGTGACGTCAGAAGAGGATGCCGACATCGGCGGAGGAGGAGAGGTAAGGGAGCCCAGCGCTGGAATTAGGTGAACTACTGAAGGGGTTTTAAGGGGCACCCTCAGGGTACTATAGCGCCAGGAAAACCAATTTGTTTTCCTGACACTATAGTGTCCCTTTAAGCATACCTATTATCTAGAAACAAATGACTGCTAATTAAGTTGTTACACATATATGACTAAAATACATTGTGATTCTACTTCAGTAGAAAGATTGGCAACATCACTAAACTACAAGCAAGATCTCTTTTAGTGCTCCAACTGATTACAACTTAAGCACCCCACTCCCTCTAGCATGTAAGCTCATTGGGCAGGCACAGCACAACGGAATCTGCTGGCGCTATATAAATAATGAAATATTAATAAGAGTTAGAGATGGGGTAGCGATATTAAAGATAAAATCTTGCACAATGAAGGATGATTTCAATAAGGTTAGCAGGTTGCTGCAACCAACACAATGGATTTATGGTTTGATTCAAAGTCACTCTCCCTTCCTTAGATAAACTAATTATTTACAGAAATGTGAAACTGCATTGCATACGAAATTACTGCACTGTGCCAGAGTTATCACCCCTGCTCCACACACTTCTTGGAAACAAACACAGTGCGCTTATGCATGACCAGGAAAGGGCCAGAGGCTGTGTGTAGAAGATAAATGTTGATGCATGAAAATGTAGTTGTAACCAGGACTATAAAAATTGCAAATGGAAATTAAATTCCACACAATTATTTTCCCACTTCTGTTGGATGTGCATGTCTATATCTAAAATTTGCTTAAAGCAGAAATATTTCTCCCCTTTAACCTGTTAGTTTCATTAGGGGTCTCTATATAAAAAAAAAAAAAAAAAAAGAGAGAGACCTGAATTAAATACCATACACTTGACCAGTTCTGCAGACAAATCACACCCACTCAATGGATAATTCAGACTAACCATTAAAGAAAGTCTGAATGAACCTACTTGTGCATAGTTATAGTTAAAGCGACTTTGTCACCTTCTGTTGTCTGCATATTTTGTAAAGACCCCAGAAGATGACTGCTCCACTTGTATTCCTATTGACATGGAGCTGATGATCTACAGCTCCTGCCAGAAGCCGACATCAGCACTGTACTCTCATGCATGCACAATAGTACAACATGGATGTCAATAAAGGATCCTGCGAGAACCTGTACAGAAAAGGCTCCCCCGCCATCTATGATGTTGGCGGAGGGCTTTCAAAAGTTACCTCCGCATTTAAGTTTTGTCAAGCGTAGGAAAAATACATAAGACAAAGTTGTATGCCTCCCATCCCCTTAGCACATTGTTCAAATACTATACAGACAACAGGACAGAGACGGGCTGTAGGACAACGTCACAATGATCTCTCAATAGCTAAACTGCACAGTTTCTTCTAACTGGGATGACATTTTGTGAAAAAAGGGAGGCGTGTGCTTTGCAGAATGCACCAGAAGCATTTTCCCTTAGACACACTCACGTTAGATTCCTTTTCAGTGATTATACACAGATAAGCCCCTAACACTGATCAAACTGCTGTAAGGTTATACTCTCGACAATTAAGTGGTTAAGATGCAAAGAGGTTTTGTGCACCCTTTTACCTTAAAAGAACACTACACTCACCATAAAAGAAATAAAATTTAAATAACTGTTTAGTAGATAAATAAATCCACAATGAATACATGCATGTATTAATTCGAGGTATATCTTAAATAAGTTTGCAAAAGCCTTTGAAAGTCCTCCCGTTTTTTGACAGAAGAGACTTTTAGTCTCTTCACAGGGAAAATAGCCAATTAACCCCTTAAGGACCAAACTTCGGGAATAAAAGGGAATCATGGCATGTCACACATGTCATGTGTCCTTAAGGGGTTAAAGGCTTCCAACATGCACACTTGCACACCTACTTGTGTGTGCACATGTGAGCAACATACTGATCTAAGTTCTGGACACTGGTCTGAGGTATGCAGGTGTGCCTGTCACTTCTGTTGGCTCAGGGGAGCTAATGGAAGCAGGAAGAAACCTCCTGGCTGTCAAAGAGTTTTATTAATTATTTAAAGTAGTGCTGATTCTGAACACAAATCAGATCTTTTATAAACTGTCATTATAATATGAACACACCTTACCCATAAAGCAGGTCAGGAAGCAAGATGAAGTGCTTTATGGGTGTGGAGAGGTCTTTTAAAGGTTTACACAGTTAAATGGACATGCATCACTTGGCTATAGTTATTTAAACCACCAATCACTTTTAAACAAATATACAAAACAAAAAGTTTAATAAAGGTAATAAAGGTTTATAAACTTGCTATACACTGGGTCAGATTACACACCTCCAAGCTAAGGGAGTTTATTCAGCCTCCTCCCACCATCCACAAATGACAGAAACAGGGCACTATTGTGCAACAGCAGGAGGAGTGAGAAATCTTACACTGGAGCCTCCTCAGATCAGACTCCTTTCTTCCCCTATCAGTATCTTACAAGCTGAAGAGATTGTCCAGCTGTACATGTGTATATATGTCAGGCATGTCCAAACCATGTTTCCAGCATTCTTAAGGATAGGGCACTGATTGGTTAGATAAGTGTCCCCATCCCTGGAGTAGGTGTAGACAGAATATGGATTGGACTTGCCTAAGTCCAGATGGGAGATACCGCAAAGGGTAGTTGAGAATGACAGGGCCAATAACCTGTGGGACTTCAAGATCCAGACAGACAAGCAAGTGCTGGCCAACCAACCAGACATCATGGTGGTAGACATTGAACAGAAGACTGCAGTCGTGGTGGATCTGGCAATACTCAGTGACTATAACATAAGGAAGTAGGAACATGAGAAGGTGGAGAAAAATTCCAAGCACTGAAAGAACTAGAAAGCATGTGGAAAGTGAAAGCAGTAGTGGCTATAGTTGTCATAGGAGCTATAGGGCTGTGACTCCCAAGTTAGAGAAGTGGCTTCAACAGATTCCAGGTGGGACATCTGAGATTGCTGTCCAGAAGAGTGCCCTTCTAGGAACAGCCAAGATACTGCGCAGGACCCTCAAACACAGAGTCCTCTGGTAGAGGACCTGAGAATGAAGAATAGAAGGGGAGAGTAAAAAAAAAAAAAAATTACTTAGATTAAGAATGCATGAATTCACATCCAAGCGTTCCAGAATATGCATGAAGGACAATATACAGCATACACGGACACATATACACAAGTAGTGTATATGTACGAGTATACACTATACACAAGTACATACAAGTACAGCCAAATGCACAAAAATATGTACATGCACACCAAAAATAACTGTTTAGTAGATAAATAAATCCACAATAATTACATGTATGTATTAATTCGAGGTATATCTTAAAGAAGTTTGCAAATTAGGGACGCACCGAAATGAAAACTCTTGGTTGAAACCGAAAATTCAGGGTGCCCTTGGCCAAAAATGACTTTTCCCCCAGATGATTTCAAAAAAGTTTCTTCCCCCACCGTCCCATAGTGTTCTTTCCCCCCTCTCCTTGCTTTCAAATAGTATAAAATATATACAAATTGTATGCTGCCTAGAGTTTGCTTTGATTCACCCACCAGGTTTACTTTAGAACAACAGTCAATAGAAACCCTCTGTGTAGAGGCAGATCCGCCTCAAAAGGGGATATTAATGATTGCACTACTCTTATTTGTTCCATGCAGTTTGTGTAAGTGTCAGAGCTACCCTACTGCCATAAGTACAAAATGAGAAGGTGTACTGAAGAAGCAATGTCTTTGTTTTTAAACAGTGTTTGTGAAATGCAGACAATAAGGGTGTCTACAAACTGCCAATAAAGCAGGAAAAGAAAGCACAGGAAGACATAATGGTAAACGACTGACTGAAACCATGGACTAAATTTATTTGCTTAATTTATGGACTAGACTTATTTATTTGATGAAGTTGAAAAAAAAAAAAAACCATCCATATAATGCAGATGTGTGATTTAAAAACTAGTGTAATATGACTTTAAAAAGACCATTAACACACCTTTGTGCAAATTACTGATTATACAAAGACTCAGAATGCACTTATGTTTAGATTTCTAGATTTTCTTTGGCACTGGAATTCGCAAGTGTGCAAATATGTTTGGATAAAAAAAAAAAAAAAAATCTATACACACTGTACTATGCTTATGTACATACCCTTCATCAACGTTGGCATTTCTCTATGTTAGAGTAATACAAATGTCAACTGGTCACTGAATTTATAAGGAACAATAATTTTCAACAAAATGTAATTTTGTAAAAGCCATAACCTTACAAAAACATACAAATAGAAAACTCCTTAATAACTTGCACTATGGCTAGAAATTCAGTTCAAACACAGGTGACTGATACATTTTTATTGGTAAAACGCAATATATGTGTTTTACTGAGATCATAACCCAATGCTTATTAGATCATTCATACCATGAGATATTAGAAGCAAGCTAGTGTACTTGCTTAAACACTAACCCCACATATTATAATAAACCTGTAATAGTGACAGCAGTTAGTCACCACCTCTTGGTCAAGTGTTACACTTGTTAATTGGCTTTCTATCCAGGGAACTAAAAAAAAAATAAGAATTTAAAGCTTGTGTAGTTTTATTTCCACAGTCTAGTTGTGTACGTCAAATTCAGTATTTACAAGCTGGTTTATTAACACAGAGACCTCAAATGTATTATAGTGTAGCTTAAGTCACAGTTGACTAACACTTACAGGGTTATTCAACAGTGAGAATTTTGAAGAATTACATGTGAATTTTAAAGGGACACTATAGGCATCCAGACCACTTAAGCTCATTGAAGTGGCCTGGGTGCACTGCCCCAGCACCCTTAACCCTGCAAAGCTAATTATTGCAGTTAAGAACCACAGATATACACACACACACAAAGCTATACACACACACTCACAGACCCATGCGCACAATAACAAATATACACACACAATCACAGATAGATAACACACAAATACAATCACAGATCTATACACACAATCACACACCCACATAAATCACAGATTTACAAACACAATCACAGACCTATACACACAGTTACAGATATACCCATACACAATCACAGACATTCACACACAGTTACAGACCTATACACAATCAGAGATATACACAAACACAATCACAGATACACACAGACCTTCCACCACACACAAAATCACAGACAAATCATACAAAAAAAAATTACATCCATTACTGTGTCATGTAGTGTGCATACATATACACACACACACACACACATTACATACAAGCTCACAATATATCAGCTCACTGACACACACATGCTCACTACAGACAAGCTGACACACAAACATACAAGCACATAAACACAAAGTTACTGACTGTGGGAGCAATTTCTTGATCTCTTCCTGCTGGAGTGCCAGCGGAGCTTGCATATGGGGGCTTGATGTATGGGCAGCAGGTGGAGCTTGCATGCAAGGGTGGAGCATGGACAAGGAATTTCCGAAAATTGTGAAGGGAGCCTTAAAGTGCTCCTTCCAGCCACCAGCACCTCATTCATTAATCCTCTCAGACTGACAGGTTGTCACAGTCTGAGGGGAAAATTATTTAAATTGCTTTTTTTTTTTTTAGAGCTGTCTGTCTGGATCATCCAGTCCTGTCCATCTCCAACCAGACTGCGGATTGGACACCTCTGCACTAGAGGGACATTCGGGTTGTTAGGTGAATTTTGGAACTCTGATGCTGGACTTCCTCAAGCTATGTGCAGGGATGTCCAGTTTCACCCAAAAACCCATAGAAAAGCATTGTACAATACTTTCCTGTCAGAAAATCCTAATGCAAATACGACCATTGCTGTCAACATAGAAGAAGTGAAGGCGGACCCGAGCCATTGCCAAAGGACATCGGCTCTGGACAGGAGGTAAGTGACAGAAGGGGTGAGGGAAGGTATAGTTCCAGGAACACAACTTTGGTTTTCTGGCACTATAGTTTCCCTTTAAAGGAACACTCATGGCACCATAACAACTTCATGGACTCTGGGCACTCAAGAACGGTTTAACCTCTTGAGGCAAGAGTTCACCAGAGTTGCCTCCAGCACTTATCTCCACTGCCCCCAAGTGGCATCTGGTTTCTGAGATTTCAGCTTCAGGAAACGGTGAGTTATGTCAGGCAGGGACGCTGCTTATTGGCTAAGAGTGGTCAGCTGATGTCCTCTGCGAATAATTGACTCTCCATTCACAAAACTGGCTTGGAAAAGTTACGCTTTTTTTCAAGCCAGGATTGTGAATGGGGAGTCACTGATTGGCTGTGAGCATTAGTTAATGCAAGGGTGTGCCCCTTGGTACCTTAACAGCTTTATTTAGATTAGGTTGTTATGGTGCATGAAGGTGCCTAAACTGTCCCTTTAAGGCCGAAATTGCAGAGTTCGGAGTTGTAGAATATTTACAGTTCTGGCATTTTGTCCTGAAATTCAATTAGAATGATTAAGAATCCTCACTCGTACCTGTACAAACTAATGCTGGCTAAATAGCAGGGTGGGGGGTAAATCAACATGTTACGGGCACGGAGTACAAGCAGCCCCCCAGGTAGCTCCCTATTTGCAGCATGTCATGTTGCAGATAAATGCCATAGTGGCCCATACAGCACACATTATGCTACCCACCCCCCCACGCCTACACAGGCCCTCACCGCTGTGATCATCTCCTTCACGGCGTCCATGTCTCCGTTTTTCAGAGCCCACATGAACTCTTTGTCCCCCATGCTGAGAGGCGGTCCGGCTGGCGGGTTAGGAGTTACTGGGGGGAACCGGTTCGGTGCTGCTGGGCCCGGGACTCTGACAGGAGACTCTACCTAGCTACTTCCCACACAGCAGCCAACAGGCCCCGCCCACTCCGCAGCAATCAACCAATCAGCGCGCAAAACACACCGGCACGTGACGTCAGCACGCGAAGACACAACGTAAGTCACGGAGCGGGCGCAGTGCCTGCTGGGAAGGTTCTCGAGTGGGATGCCGGGAGAAAATGACAGAAGTTTATTACCTGGGCCGAAACAAACATAAAGACTGTTATGGCTATGGCTCACAGAGACTGCCATGGCTGAGCATTGCAGGAGCTGAGTCTAATCGAAACTATGACCAAAATAACTGGAGTACAAATGGAGTCCTAAAACGTGTTTAGATATGATAACACGGAATGGGAGTCAGCCGGTTAATGCTGTGTGATGGGTTTTGGAGCTTACTATAACTATAAGGATAGTAGTTGCATACAAAGACACGGGCAGCTCCTGCATAGCTCCCAAGTGTCCCTATTTAAGTCTTAATTCGTTCTGTATGTCTTTTCTACCCTAATGTCCATAATTTCTAGGAGCTCTAGATGGTTGGTTTTGTCTGTATAACCGCTCCACAGCAATAAAAGCAAAAGTAATATGTTCAACTACAATAGCTATTTAGAAATCAGACTGTGTAAAAAATATACATTGTTCTAAATTAGATTTTAGTTGCCTTAAATGGATTTAACTCATGTTGTTATGGTGCCAGGAGGCACTCAAATCAAGGGGTGGTTTAACCCCAAAATTGCCTCCGGAGGGTGATGTACTCTTTCCACCTGGTGGCATCCCACTTCCTAAAACTAGTGTCCCTCTTTTGTCCACTTCTAATGTTGGGAGGTATGCACCCTGTAAGGGAATCTCAGTCACATAATCAAAATGCTACTTGTACTGACATCACTACTACTGTGTAACAGTACTTACCCGGTCCACGTGCCAGCAGGGGTCCTCTGATCACTCCTGTCTTCAGGCAAGCCACATGCCACTTGAAAACTCCTTGCTCCTGGCAGGCCACGTGCGCCAAACAGTATTGGGAACGCTGCTTGCATTGCGAGCACGTTCTTAAAGGGGCAATGGGAGCCTAACCTTGCGGTCGGCTCCCATTGGCCCACGTCATTCCGGCGCCCCCACTCACGCACGTTTCGGGGTGCCGGGATGACGTGGATCAATCAAAGTAAAAGTATTTAAACTTACCTGGCCCTAGATTCTGTGCCCTATTGTGGTTTCTGTTCCCAGTACCCTTTAGTGCGTTGCTAGTGTTTTGTATTGTATTCTGGTATTGACCTTGGCTTTGTTTCCTGACTGAGTTTCTCTTTAACCATTGCCTGTCTTGTTTACCCTTGGATATTTACTGTGCATCTGACTGGCTAGTTCTTGTTTTCGCTGTCTCTCCATTACTCTGACCTCGGCTTGTATTTTGAATACGCTTTATTCTGTCTGCGTCAAGTCCGGCCACTCTAAGGCCCGGTAAGACGTTTATATTCAATTAGTCCGTTCCTTGCTATCCTAAACTCTACGTGTTAGGGTTAATACTCCATGACATACTGACGCTTTAGTCAGAATGTTTTAAGTTTTGCATCTATAAAAAGTTAAAAGGAACACTGCAGCGTTAGGAATAGAAATATGTATTCCTAACCCTATAGAGCCCGTGTCACCTAAACGGTGACTAGGGCCCCGTTCAACGGCGAATACATGATTATTTAACCATTTATTTGCTTACCTTAATCCAGTGCCAGGCTCCCTTGGCACTGGAGATCTCTCCTCCTTCATCCACGTCAGCTCCCGAGTGAAGCCGAATGCGCTTGCGCGGCCAGAGGTGCGCGCATTCAAACCCGCCCATAAGAAAGCATTACTCAATGCTTTCCTATGGGGATCTTTTTTGATGCTGTTGGTCTGTGAGGACATCCAGCGTCAAATAAGTGCGATTTACTCAGTGTAAATCACGGAAGCGCCTCTAGTGGCTGTCAGGGAGATAGCCACTAGAGGCTGAATTAGCCCTGCAGTGTAAACATAGTTTCTCTGAAGGCATTTGATGTATTCCTCCATTTCCCAACCCTTACCAGATGTGTATAAGCAGAAAACTAAAGAGGCTTCAGAGGAAGCAAAAAGGGCACAAGTCTCATCTTTTATGATTGGTTCCAAAATAGCTTACAGCAAACCTTTATTGACTTAAAGGAGGTTGCTCTGCTATGTACAACAGGAAAAAAAAAAGAGTAAACGTAGTAAGCTTCACACTAGAGCTAGCTATAGCTCTACTAAATGTGAATTTATTCCCGTTTATTTCATTTATATACATATTAGACCGCTCATATTGCACTATTGGTTCTTTTTATCTAGTTTTTGTCTTTCATATGAGTGCATTCATCCGGAAAAAGACACTGAGGATATTACTCCTGTCTAAGCACCTTATTCTATATTTGGTCTGAGAAAGATCCTTTTTTTTGGACTTTTTTTTTTTGGGGGGGATTTTCTACTTATTTTATGTTGTGATTTTCACTGCTCATTATATTTTGTTATATAAATTGGCGCAGCCCTTACCTATTTTTCTCACCTGCTCTGTTACGTGCTCAGTCTTCTGTTCAACCAAACACTAAACAAAGATCTGAAATAGATTTTTCTTCCCCCTCTTAAAAGAGTAGGACATGTTTTGAGGTTCTAGAGATGAGCTCTGAATCCTCTTCTGATGCCTATTCAGATTTGAAACAGATTTTTCTTCCCCCTCTAAAAAGAGGACATGTTTTGAGGTTCTAGAGATGAGCTCTGAATCCTCTTATAAGGATTCTAGTGATTCCTAACCAGGAAAAATGCCTTCAGGAGCAGTATCTGCCTAAACTCATTAAATAAGTATACAGCCTCATGGATCTGGGAGGATCTTCAGGAGAACAGGAAAAAAGGAAACTTAAATACTTACCCATTCACTCATCTATTCAGCAGCTGATGCTAACGAAATGGAAATTTCCTGCAAGAAAAGCTTTCATATACAAGCATTTCAAGACCATTCTTTCGGTTAAAGAAGAACCAGAAACACAGCTAGAGATTTTAACTAAGGTGGATGTTCTTATTGCCCAACTAGGGAAAATTAAACACTTCCTATTGGAGAGTCTAGAGGTCTTCAGGATGTAATAGATAAGAGAGCAGAGTCTTCTTTACAAAAGCTTTTTTTTTTCTCTGCAGCGGACCAGAGTAAGGCGATTATTTCAGGTACTAAAGCCCAAAGATTCTGGCTGGACACCTTAGAGAAAGATTTTCTTTGTGAATCTAAGAAAGATCCTGTTGAACATTTGAGGAATATCAGGAAGGCTGTGGATTTTCTGTCCGACTCTTCATCAGAGGCACTGAAGTTTTCGGCTAAAATGATGGGGCTTACTAATGTAACCAGACTGGCAGTATGGTTAAGAAGCTGGTCCGCTGACACTGCTTCGAAGAATTCTTTGTATGATCTTCACTTTGAAAAGGGTAGACTGTTTGGGTCACAGCTAGACGACCTGCTAAAGCATATGGCTGAAGGTAAAAAAGCCTTGCCTCAAGAAAAGAAGAGGTATTCAGGAAACATACCTTTTTTCTACAGAAACAAAGAGTGTAGATTTTGATGCCATGCCAGTGGGTGGCAGACTTATGCATTTCTTTTCGGTATGGCAGAAGACTACTACAGACAAATGGGTCCTGTCAGTAATTTAAAGCGGTTCCAAGATAGAATTTCTCGAAAATTCCTCCAAGAAAGTTCCTTTGTTCCACAGATCACTCCAAAGAGGTTGCTGCAGTGCTTCTCCAAGAGGTTTTGGCCTTGTGATAGAAATTATTCCAAAAGAAGAAGAATTCAAGGGGTCTTATTCGAGAATCTTTTTGGTAAAAAAAAAAAAAAACAGGTGGTTCTTTCCGTTCGATTCTGGATTTAAAATTAGTAAACGGGTTTGTGGTTCAGAAAAAGTTTCACATGGAAAATATCTTTTCCGCTGCCTACATAATTCAACATGGCTATGTTCCATCGATTTGTAGGACGCTTACCTACACATGCCTATAACAGAAGAAAGCAGAAGGTTTTTAAGATTTGCCACAAAAGATCGGGAACATCTACTGCATTTCCAATTAAGGGCTTTGGCCTTTCTTCGGCTCCATCTTTACCAATATGTTAGTGGTCATCACGGGAGAATTGCGAAAAAGGGGTCTCTACATAGTCCTATATTTAGACCACTGGCTACTTATAGCTTCCTCTGAAATACAACTTCTAAAAGACATCAGAAGTGCTTCTATTACCCTCTGGGAGCATGTTTGGATCCTAAACAAAGAAAAATCGGAACTAACTACATCACGTTTATCCAATTTTTGGGACTCATTTAACACTCCACTCGAATGAAGATCTTCCTACCATTGGACAAGATAAACAAACTCAGGGTAACAATCCTTACCTTACAAAAGAAGAACTGTTGCACTATAAGAGAAGCAATGAAACTTCTGGGTCTGTTCACTGCTGCAATCCCAGCAGTAAACTGGACCAAAGCACATGTGAGACCATTACAGAGAAACATCCTCTCTTCTTGGAACAGAAAAACTACCGCCAAAGACCAATCCATGCACCTAAGCCCCTCGGCTCTACAATGCTTTCATTGGTGGATGACATCTCATTTCATTTTGGAAAGTCTATCTTTCCACTTAAAAAAAAATTGTGTTGGTAGCCACAGTCACATAAAGTATGGGTTGAGGTGCTCATATGGGTCTAAAGATTTCTAAAGGTGCTTGGAATCTTTAAGATTCAAAGAAGTCTTTAAACTTCAGGGAGCTAAAAGCCATTTGGATGGCTCTTCTCTCTTTCACAGGACATCTGGAAGGTCCTCACACAAATAAGGTCAGATAACTCAACGGCCGTAGCTTATGTGAACAGGCAAGGAGGGACACATTCAAATCCTCTGGAAAAACTGTGCACCAATATTATGCATTTGTCAGAACTACACCTGTTGTTAATATCTGCAGTCCACATAAAGGGAGAAAATAATATTCTGGTGGATGCACTAAGCAGGAACCATCTGAAACAGGGAGATTGGTCTCTCTCTTCTGTGTTTTTTGGGGAAATTGTGGCAAAGTTTTGAAATCCAGTAATAGATCTCATGGCCTCAAGGGTATACAAGAAGACAGAAAGATTTTCATCTATCAGTTCGACAGACACGCCCGACTTCCTGGATGCTATGTTGATTCAGTGGAATTTTCCACTGGCATACATATTCCCTCTGGTTATCCTCATCCCTTGTGTTCTACAAAAGGTCATCAGGGACAGATCAAGGATAAATGCAATTCTCCTCTTCTGGCCTCGAAGAAGTTGGTTTTCCATCCTATTGAACCTATCCAACATTGTGTTTTTGAAACTTCCTATGACAGAAAGCATTCTGGAACACAGTCTGGTTCCTCTGAAAACCCTTCAGACCTTCCAACTAACAGCCTGGTATCTAAATGCCAGATCCTGAGATCAAGCTGATTGAGTCCTGAAGTGATCGATATCCTGTAAGCCGCTAAGAAAGCTTCCACTTCTACGGTTTACACTAGAATCTGGAAGAAATTCTGCTTGTGGTATTATGGTATGGGTGTTCATCCCCTTTCTGCCTCTGTTCCTCAGGTTTTAAAGCTCCTTCAATTAGGTTTGTTACAGGCCTATATCCTGCTACACTTAATCCCTTCTGACAAAAAATGGTCGTTAACGACCTCCGACGTACCTGGTACGTCCGATAGTAAATTGCCACTTACCTGATCGCTGGCGATCCCCCGCAGGCCATTGCGATCCTGGCGTCTGCCTGGGAGCTCAAGCAGAAGCCCACTGCCCGATCTGGCCCTCCCGTGCCATGTGATCACGGGGTCCTCGCGATCACATCGCCGGAATTGCCGGCTTGTGCAGTGCCGACAAAAAACGGTTGTTAAGAACCGCGCACATACCTAGTATGTCTATATCTCAGCTATTTGGTTTTGTTTTTTTTGTATTTGAGACTTGGCTTCAGATGCTCTTATCTCCAGGTTTTTAACCCCTTAAGGACACATGACATATGTGACACGTCATGATTCCCTTTTATTCCAGAAGTTTGGTCCTTAAGGGGTTAAAAGCAGTTTCTAGACTGCATCCGGGAATTGGTTCCTCCAATTTTGGGATTTAAATATTGTTCCAACCGCTTTATGTGAAGCCCCTTTTGAACCCTTGGTTTCTGTCAGTCCAAAGGTTTTTACTTTAAAAACAGTGTTTTTAGTTGCAGTGACTTCTGCAAAATGTCTGGGGGAACTTCAGGCTTTGGCCTTTTCGCCACCATACCTGTTTTTTTATTTGGATAAAGTAGTCCTGAAATTGTTCTTCCTACATTTTGCCAGAACCCACAAAATTCTACTGAATGTAAATTCCATTGCCTGTATGTTAAACGCTGCCTACAGCTCTATCTGGAAAATCTGTTGTTCATCCTTTTTCAGGGGAAAAACAAAGGTCTTATGGCTTCGAAAGCTTCATTGGTAAATGTATTTTTCCTCAGGATTAGAGGCAGTAGATGTATTTCTCTCCCCATTTATTAAAATAATTTTTGCAGTTATTTGGCTTTTGCATTTTTTGAGGTTTAAGGGTTTTAGTCCAGTCTTATACCTGCAATTTCGATCCCGTTTAGAGGAAATCCCAGTTGTTGTGCATGGCCTCTAATCCCTAAGGAAAAATAAATTTTCGGTAAGTAAAATTTAAACCTTCATACTTCCACATCACAGTGTTGCTTGAATTTGTCTATATTCAGACAAAGACATCACACAAAATCCTTCCTAGACACAACTGTACTAAAATAAAATGTAAAAGAACCTGAATTAAAAAAAAAAAGACCCTCCAGCAGTTTAAAAATAATAGCCCCCTCAGTCAGCAAGAGCTTTTCTACACCCCTGACAGCTTGAAGAATCAACATGTCACATTAGCCACGGAAAATACCGTATTTACTCAAATCTAATGCGCACTTAAAAAAAAAAAAAAATGAAGTTTACAAAATTTTAATGTGCATTAGATTCAATGGTGCATTACATCCGGAGCAAAATTCTAAACTTTCTGGCGAATTGCTTTCCAGCGAAATTCATTCAGGCCAATTCACACTGGTGTATTCAAACAGGCAAATTAAAACTGGTGAATTTAAACAGGCGAATTTACACTGGCAAATTTAGTTCCTGAAAGAGGGCTTACGAAAGAATAGACTTAACATGTAACACTAAAATTGAAATACCATCAATGTTTCTATGGTATGTGGCAATAAACATTTTCATTATAGCACAAAACATTTTTCAGCTTCCAGGTTTCAAAAATTGAGGTGTGCATTAGATTCGATGGCACATTAGATTGGCGTAAATACAGTATATTGCCAGGAAATCTATACAGGTTAGGAAAGTGTAGCATACTTCATTCCCTTGTGTTCGGTTGTCCGTACACCCTTGTTTGTCTCCCGAATGGATTGTGTGTTGTCCCCCTTTTTATACCTCCTCTGGCTGTTGACCACAAATTAAGTAATAAACTTGAATGCTTTCCCTGGGTGGCCAAATGCACGTGGACCAGTGCATGGCAGCCATTTTGTCTCCCGAATGCAGGCAGCGGTACATGGTTTTCGAACTCCTGGATCTGTTTTTGGCCACACGGTCTCGCAAACCCCGTAAATATGGTACCGCTGCCCTTTCAACTTCCCAACCAACTAGGCAAATGGCGTACAGGAGATAGTAATTACCGACTGGGGGGAGTATTTGATCCTTAGAAGCCAGAGGGAGCATTTCTTGGTGTTCGCATAAGAACCCTCAATAGGAGACCGGCCATTTTCCTAAATTCCATGGAACTATTTTGGGCCATTGCCTCGTGGGCAGCCAATCAGAACTTTTCCGGAATTGCGATTTTGTTCTATCAAACGGATCTGAGCGCAATTTGGGGTTCCTGTAAATTCTGAATATGTTTTGGGTTTTTTTTTTTTGTATGGTTTCTGCATTTCACGGTAACTGAGAGATAATTACATGATTTTGCTATTACATGACGAAAGGTCGTGATTTTATTAAAGACACAGAGGCGAGTATTGCATATCCCTTTCTTTACTGTCCACCAATAGCAGCAAAGAATACAAAACAGTAAGAAATAATAATAAACATCAGACAGGAACTTAGGAATCAGCTCAACTGCACAATAACAACTGCCTTTAAATCCAGTCGGAGTCCAACCAGGTAATAATCCAATGAACTCTGACAAATCCATCACAGGAAATAAGAAATCGCATAGATGATTCCATTATATAATCAGTTGGAGTTCATCAAACCAGTCCGAATTAGGCTGTGAAAACATAGACAGGAACCACACGGTTATTTCAGTCCTTGCAACTGCGATCTTAAGGTAGAGATAGACCCTTTTATCAGACAATCATGAGACCCAAGAACAATACCAAATACTAAATATAAACTGATCATAAAGGCTTTAGCAATAATATCCCAAACCTTATCCAAACATAAACAAACATACCAGGGAGGGTAGATATAAACTAAGACAGAAGTGTATCTAGGGTGAGATAATACTCGTCTCCGTGTCTTTAATAAAATCATGACTTTTCGTCATGCAATAGCAAAATAATGTAATTTTATAACAAGACACAGAGGCTCATATTGCAAGTTCAAAGCTGACTGACAACCGTAGAAAAAACACGAGTCACCGGTCGAAAATAAAATTCATGGAAAGTAGTTTCCCGAGACCAGTCTGCCTTCTTCATCAGGTCCTTCAACCGTGCTCCCGAGGTCATCATCGATGAGGCTGAAGCACCCCAGACAGAATGGGCTCCAAACTCTGAAGTGTCAACACCCGCCTGTTACAACACCCATTTAAACCAACGAGCCATGGTAGTACTCGTCACCGGGGAAAAAGGAGGTCGAAGGGATAGAAAAAGATGAGGCTTAGATGGCGACCGATGCGGCTCAGTGCAAATCTCATTCGTGTAAACAAGCCACCGGGCACAATGCTGGAGCCGAAGGGAAGGCCGGATAAGTAACCGATCGAATCGAAGTCTTCGTGCGTCTGGATATATTAACCCCTTAAGGACCAAACTTCAGGAATAAAAGGGAATCATGACATGTCACACATGTCATGTGTCCTTAAGGGGTTAAAAGTCACCCCGTCGGGAGTGAAGGAGCAAGAGTCGAAATCCAAGGCACGAACATCCAAAACCCTCTTACAGGATACCAGGCAAAGCAGTGTGACCAATTTCACCAATTGGCGCAAGGAAAGGTCTGCATTAGATGGCTATGAGGCAAGCAATGATAGCACTATGGAGACATCTCATGTAGAGGAGTATCATGGTCTAGGTGGGCGAGATAGGCGGAAGCCACGCAGAAGCCGTCATACTAAGGGATCATGCCGGACAACCCTCGAAACCCTGATGGGCTGAAGAAATGGCTGACCTGTATACATTTATTGTTCGATAGGCCCGGCCAGCTTCAAACAGAGATGTGAGGAATTGGAGAATTGCCGTTACAGGAACTGAAACAGGATCCACGTCCCTAGCCAGGCACCAGGCAGCCCAAGATCTCCAAGCTGACCCATATGATCTTCGAGTTCCGGGAGCCCATGCATCTGGCAAGAGTCCGAAACTCCTGAGATCTGCCTGGTCCCCTGAAATCTGTCAAGCCATCAACAGGAGGGATCCTTCCAGGAGGAGAGGATGGTGACGTCCTGCTTGTTCCTAAAGTAGGTCCGGACGTATAGGCAATAACCTGGGGATATCTATTGACATCTGAGTCCCCCAGAACGGGGTTAA
Organism: Pelobates cultripes; assembly: GCA_933207985.1. Taxonomy (NCBI): domain Eukaryota; kingdom Metazoa; phylum Chordata; class Amphibia; order Anura; family Pelobatidae; genus Pelobates; species Pelobates cultripes. The sequence goes on along the minus strand of OW240914.1, from coordinate 230,709,701 downwards.
GAGAACCAAGTCCAGAGGCGGAGCCTGACTGAGCAGGGACATGGCCGCATAATTCCCAAGCTCTGCCAAGGCCTAGCCGTTATCTGCAGCCATCAAAAGCACCCGAGCCCCCTGATAACCCCAAAACACCCGGACACCCACCCCAATACCCTCGCTCACCCCCTCCATGGGCGGCGGCAAGAAAACCCGCAACTCTGCGGTCGCGCCAATCTTCCAGCAGAAGGCCGCGAAGGCCCAGGCGCCATCTTTAACACACTCACCGTCAGACTCCGACTCCGAGATGAGCAGCCACACGGTCTCGGACCGGGCGGAAGCTCCACTGACCCGGCGGGACATGAGAGGGTTCCTTGCCGACTTCCGCAACTCGGTGGCAGAAGAGCTGAACAAGAAGCTGGGCCCGATAATGGAGGGGATGGCGGACCTGACGGCCCGCACGCAGGCCGCTGAATCGAAAATGGCGGAGGCAGTGGAAGCCGTGCAGGCGCATGGCGGGGAGCTCCAAGACCTCCGTGAGCAACTGCGCTCCAGAGGACTCCAATGAGGACCTCAACAACAGGACCAGACGGAATAATATTAGGGTGAGGGGCATACCGGAGACCATCTCCACGGAGCTGCTTACTGCCACCCTCACAGAAGTGTTCCAGCACCTCCTGCCCGAGGCCTCCACCACCGACCTGCTCATGGACCGAGCACACCGGGCGCTGAGAGCCCCCAGCACCAACACCGCCACCCCAAGGGACGTGATAGTGCGACTCCATTTTTATCATATAAAGGAGCGCATTATGAAGGCAGCCAGAGAGACTCCCATAGAGGTGGAGGGCGTCCAGGTCCAGCTGTTCCAGGATCTGGCGCCGACCACCCTGAAAAGACGACGGGACCTGCGCCCCCTCACCCAGCACCTCACACAGCATGGCCTCAGGTACGCTTGGGGCCACCCTTTCAATATCATCGTCCGTAGGGAGGGCAGGTTCCACTCTATCTCACATGCCGCGGAAATCCCTGCCCTCCTGGACCGCCTGGGCCTTCCACAACTACCTGAGCCTCCCCCAGTTGCCTCGGGATTTGCCACATCGCAAGCAGCACACCGCAACCTACCGGCCAGAGACAAGCATACTCTGCAGACACATGCAGAGACACCCAGGCCTGACGCCGCACGCAGCTAGACGACGAGCCACAGACCGGACATGGTACCAGCACCACTGACAGCACCAGAACCACGCACCCCACCAGGCCACAGACCGACCCCACACGGCAAGCCTGACCCTCTCTGGTGAGAACTCTCCAGCCGGTGCCCGAAGGCCACAAATACCGCCACAACGACGGAGCACCAACCCTATTGACCCGTTGACAGCGCCCGCCGCAGAACCGGAGACCCCCGGCGACCGAGACGTCATGAGACGACATCACAGCATGCAGGGGACAGGGACTACTGCACCGGACATTTTCTCACCACGAACTATGGTCTCAGGGCTGCAAGTATTAATGGGGAACCACATCTACACACATTACACCTGCAGCCACCGAACACCCACAAGGGACGGGGGAGGGGGGAGGGCGGGCAAGACCTCAAGGAATACGGCACGCCTCACAGACAAGACTGGGGACACGGCAAGGGGCCCATCGCTACCCGGGGGGACCGACCACACCTGACGGTGCCCGGCCCTTAGACGGGTTTCACAGCCACACCCCACCACTATACACCTCAAGCCCCCACTTGACACACCGTTCAAGGGGACCGCAGACACCTCGGCAAGGGGCCGAGCGGACTGTCCAACTGACAAGGGGCTATATTGGGGGTACCCTCGGGGAAGAGCCACGGGGAGAGACTCCCACACGAAGGCCTTACGCAACTTGGGGGGAAACCCCGTCAAGCACCCACATAGCGGGTCCGGAACTGGCAAGCATCCTAGGCTCAATACCCGTCAGACCGGCGACCAGGTACCCCCCCCCGCTATGGCCACCCCCGGGGCCCATACCACCCCCAGAGACAGGCCTAAGCTAGACGCAGACTGATTAAGCAAACCCCACGAAACCGGACCCACACCACGTCGAAGCGACACCAGGGGACGCACACACTGACCCCCGCTCACACGCCCCAGAAGGACCACAGGCAACCCAGCGACCCGATACGGAACCAGCCCCAATCCTAGGGTCGGACCCACACACACCCGGATCGCCGCTGACAAGGGATACGCTATGGCACGCCGGGCGGCCGGCCTACCAGGGCAGACAGCTAGGGGGCGGCCTACCCGCCATTCCCGCCACCCACCCCAGTTATACGTCGACAGGGGACCGGGAGACTAAGCCACCCGACCTGTATACCTCACTGACCACTTGACCCTAGCGGACTGCAAACCATTAGATGCAGCCTCACCCAACAACTCCCAGAAGCCCCAGACCACATTGACAACTTTAGGGACTAACGGGATCTCGCAGTGGGCAAACGCAGCACCCCAGCTGCAATACATACGCCGACAAACACACCCAGAGTCGGGGATAGGCCCCCACCCAACTACCCACACTATTAAGAGCGACATTACTGAAGGGCCAAGGGGCGACCACGGGGAAGTGATACGCACGTGGGACTGACACTGTGGACACCCCAGCTCAGGCACAAACGACGAGCCCAACAGAGGATCGGGAGGGTCCGGACCAAAAGCAACGACACCACTAGGGATCTGACCAGGACGGGGAGGCACCACAGAGTAACCAGACAGACAAACCGCAGACCGCAGATACCGAGCACACATAACTCTACATAAAGCGGGGCCGGTCAAGACCCAACATCATAGCCTACTTTTAGGGGAAAGCAAGACACAAGCTGTGACCTGTTGGGTGCTCTCGCATACTTCTGCATTTATAGCTACCCAACTAAGCTCTTTGTAAATAGCACAAATGTAATGAAAATGCATTTCTTAATGTTGTTATATTGATGTTTTGCATAAGAGGTTGAATAGTTGCCATGTTGAATATGTGCATACATATGCCGAGGTTGAATAGCAAGCCTCAAAGTTCCACGCTACCACACAAGGCACCTGCACCCCCCCAAGGTTGCGGGACGGGTGCAGGACGACCGCCGCAAAACAAAAACCGCACTCTCTCACACACGTACCTTCCCCCTTCCCCTCCCCCCCCGCCCCTCCCCATCAGGAGCTCAGCCAACACAACCACGAAACAGGCAGGCTGAAGGCAGGACCTGCCACGACCTGCCACCCACCTTCCCTAGGGACTTGTGACTTCCAATCCCATTACAAGGATAGGAGACCGAGCCCTCCCGCCGAACAGACGACTGGCCAGATTGATAAGCCCAGTTATTCCCCACCACACCCTCTGTGACTGCCCCCCCTGGTCCGCCACACCCGCGCACCCCAGGTCCCGCTACCCTGAAGCCCTCCCAGCCACCCACCCGCCCCCAAGTACCATCTGCCCCCACCCCCTAGGGCCAGGCACGCCATGAACCCACCGCATGTGAAAACTCGCTTAACCTCCCTCAATGTGAAGGGAATGAACTCCCCAGGGAAGAGACATGGGCTACTCCGCTGGGCCAACCGCACAGGGGCGGATATAATCCTGCTCTAAGAAACCCACTTCACGGACCAGAAAAGCTTTCCCTTGACCAACAGACACTTCAAGAGACACTTCCTAGCCAACTCCCCGGACCCAAAGAAAAAAGGAGTAGCAATCCTCCTACGCAATTCTTGTCCACTCGAAGACATCCGCACAATCCAAGATCCCAACGGGAGATACCTGATCCTCACGGGACATGTGGGTACAACCCCACTCACAATCTGCTCCCTCTATGCGCCAACGATACCGGACCCCAATTTCTGGGGCACCTTCAAGTCCCACCTCGACGGCGTCTCCAACCAATACCTAATTATAGGAGGGGACCTCAACGCGACACACACACCCGCCATGGACCGGAGAGCCTATGGAAACAAGGCGCCAGCTCCAACCAGGAATGATAAGCTATACGCAACCTTCCTCGAGGGAATGACACTACTGGACATCTGGAGGGCCCGGCAGACCAAGACTTCACCTATTACTCTCACACGCACCGGTCATACTCGCGTATAGACAGCTTTTTAGTTTCCCAGGCAATCCATCCCTGGACTACCCGCTCGTCCATCGGCAACATCACGTGGTCGGACCATGCGGAAATCACACTGGACCTCCAGATCCCTCGGCTCTCCCGCCCATGACCGACCACCTCAAAACTTATTTTGACATAAACGCCACGGAAGACATGGCCCCGGCGACAGTGTGGGCAGCCCACAAAGTGACCATCCGAGGCCAATTGATCACAATCGCCACAGCTCAGAAAAAACGCAGTCTCAAAGACCTCACGGAAGCGCTAGCCGACCTAACGAAGCTGGAAACGCTACACAAGCAGAACCCTTCAGACGACCTACTAAAGCAGCTCTCCTCCATACGCGAACATCTTCGGTGGCTCTCCACGGCAGATGTAGCGCGGAACCTCATGTGGACTAAACAACGCTTTTACGAAAAGGGGAACAAGGCGGACTCCCTCCTGGCACACTGTCTTAAAAAACGACAGGACAACAAAAGAATCACCAAGATCAGAACCAGCAGAGGGGAGATCACGAACAACCCTGACAAAATAGCCCAGGAATTCCTACAATATTACACAAAACTCTACAACCACTCCGACCCACCGTCACCAACAGGGGACACGACCCAAAAGGACAGAATCTCCTCCTTCCTACAACCTCTTAATCTGCCCACCCTGCCCGCACAGGCACGGCTGGAATCACCCATAGAGGGCGAAGAACTTGCTCAAGTGCTTAAAACGCTAAAACCAATGAAGAGTCCAGGACCCGACGGTTTTACCGCCCTCTAATATAAAACGTTCCAGGCGACACTCATACCGCACCTGTGCAAAACTTTCAACTCCTTACTCCAGGGTCAACACCTCCCCCCGGATATGCTCACAGCCGACATATGCCTTCTGACTAAACCAGGCAAGGAACAACTGGAACCAGGTCATTATCGGCCCATTTCACTTCTGAATACGGATTTGAAAATCCTCACAAAAGCGCTGGCCAACCGCCTCAACGACTACCTCCCCAAGCTGATTCACCCAGACCAGGTCAGGTTTATTCCAAAACGGCAGGCATCAGACAACACACGGAGAGCCTTTAACACAATCTTGTATTCCCAACATCGGAACATCCCGGCAGTAATGCTCTCGCTGGATGCAGAGAAAGCATTCGACCGCCTTCTCTGGCCAAATATGTTCCACATCCTATCCCACCTGGCATTCCCGACCGGATTTCTGAATGCTTTGGCGGCAATCTACAACCGTCCTACGGGCAGAATGCTTCTACCCAATATCGAGGCCCAAACCTTCACCATCACGAATGGAACCAGGCAGGGCTGCCCCCTTTCCCCCTTAATATTTGCAATCTCGCTAGAACCACTCCTGCAGGCCATACGCAACCACCCAGAGATCAAAGGCATCCACATCAGACGTGAAGAGTACGCGGTGGCGGCGTATGCGGACGACGTCCTCCTAACTCTATCGGACCCGCTCCCATCCTTACACGCCACTCTGGACGTGATATCCGAGTACTCCAATTTCTCAGGGTATAAACTCAATCTGACAAAGTCCATCCTCATGCCCGTGGCAATGACTGCGCAACAACTCCATCTCCTGCGGCACTCGTTCCCATTCAAAGTCACCATGACACACCTAACCTACTTAGGCACCAGATTGCCCCACAAACTAGACGACACATACGACCTCAACTACAAACCATTGCTGACAACGGCTCACCAGGACCTCCAACGCTGGGACAAATTAGGGATCTCGTGGCTGGGCAGAGTTACAACCGTCAAGATGAACTTACTGCCACGCTTCCTATATCTTTTTCAAACATTACCCATTCCCATACGGAAAAAAGATTTCGGAGATCTCCAGGCCGCCATTGACAAATTTATATGGAGGGGTAAAAATCCACGCATCCACGGGGCAACTATGTACGTTCCCAAAACTAGCGGAGGCCTGGTACTACCCAACTTCCAGCAATACTACAACGCAGCCCAACTGGCCCACATACAACAATGGCATGCCCCCCCGAGCGCCAAACGATGGGTAGACCTGGAACACGACATCATGGGATGGGACCAGCCATCGTCCTACATGTGGGTGCCTCCGGCACATCGGCCGCTCCCCCCAACCTCTTCACCGGCGATCACCCACACGCTAGCTCTATGGGACAAACTCAACCCCAAATACGAACTATCCTCCTTCATATCTCCGGTAACGCCTATCTACCGCAATAAACTCTTCCCCCCAGGACTGGTGGCAAAGCACTTCCATGCATTTGACCAAAGGGACATATCCAGACTACTTCACCTATACCATCAAGGCGAGATAATTGACTACAAGGACCTCCCAAACAGCGAAACACTAACCACCGCAGACTACTTTCGCTACATACAGCTTAGGGACCTAGCCAGGCAGCCAATGATTAAACAAGCGGGGACAGCACCCCCGACGCCATTCGAGAAGAGGTGCTTCGACGCACCCCTAGGTTCAGGACAAATCTCAGGACTATATACCACCCTAACGACACATCTCCAACGTTACCCTCACCTACATCACTGCTTGGGAACGGGACCTCGGGCCGCCAGAAGACTCGAGCGACTGGGCAGCAATCTGGGAAGCAACGAGTTGGGCCACAGAATGGGCCAGAAACCCGACAACCTATGCTGGAGACTGTGCGGCGAAAAGGGTACCTACTTACATTGCTGGTGGAATTGCCCTAAAATCAAACCACTATGGACTGAAATTAGCAACCTCATAGCGCAGATCCTCGACAAGCCCTACACGGCGCAACCGTGGACGATGCTACTTAACAAACCACTAGACTCCCTTACCAGGAGCGAAAACAAACTAGCTGCCAGAATAACATTGGCAACCCGTAGGGCAATTGCAGAATGATGGGCCGACCACCGTACCCCTACGACCTCAACCATCATCAACAAGATCAAAGAAACCAAAGACCTGGACGAACTAACCGCTCAGATACACGACTCCTACAAAGCGTTCCACAGAACCTGGGACCTCTGGGACATGAATCATCTGCCGCAGTCCACACCCGAAGTGACCTAACCACACCCCTTAGCGACAGACATCACACGAACCATCATCCTGACAACCCGTAGACCCGCCAAGGGAGCATGCACCAGCATAACCAACAGGCACCCGCACCTCCCTACACCCCCCTCCCTTCCAGTTCCGCCTGCCCCCCAATACCCTACCCCACCACAAACCCCCTCCCACCAGGGGACCCGGGGGGAGACAAGACAATACACAAGACCTCACGACCCGATCTCCCCCTGACGCCGGAGAAGTAGGAGTGCCCGGAAGCGGGGGGAGCATGATGAGAACTAACACACACTAGCCCCCTGACCCTAACCCTCGGACTACCACCGCCCCGCGGACCGAACAGACCAAAGAGGCGCTACCTTCCCAAAACGAACACCAGCCTAGAGACTAGTCAACAAGTCTATTACGACCCTGACTCAAGCGGCCCTACAGAACGACACCAACCCAACCGAGGACAGAATACAACACAAAGAACGCTTGGCCTCTACCACTAACCCCGGCCAACCAACAGTAAACCGACACAGGTAGGGTGAGCACGCACAGAGGAAACACCTCGTCCCCCGTGTTTCACACCACCAACGACAACATAGCCTATCATAGGTAAACTATACCCACCACTGACACCACCCCCCCCCCTCCCCACTGCTCATCTGAGCCCCCTCCCAAACCAAACCGGACATGGTCACGCAACCACCTGCGCATAGGAGGCCAAAGAGCAGGGGAAACGACAACACACCCCTCCCACCCAACAGTCCCATCGACCACGCACCCCAGTTCACCCCTACCTAACACAAAAACAGTGAAAAGGGACAAACATCTTGGACACGAAATACATCCAGAACTGCATATAACCAGTAGCCCGCAACACTAAATCCATGGGAAACGAAGTGAATTTGCTAAGAGAACTACTGTAAACGATGTACCAACATGTTGTCTACCTGCTTGTAACAATATCTATGCAATACCGAAAATAAAGAATTTATAAAAAAAAAGAGAACCAAGTCCACCATTTGGCGGGATGCCTGAAGCAGCATGCTGGGAAGCATGGCAAATGAAGGGAAAGTGTAGAGAAGAGGTCCGTGCCAATCCTGCAGGAAAGCATCCACCGCCTTTGCGGATGGGTCCGTACGCCAGCTGAAGAAATGGGATAGCTTGGTGTTGAGCAGAGAGGCAAATAGGTCTATGATAAAGGGACTGCAAAGGGACGAAATAGTGCCAAACACCTCTACATTCAATCTCCAATCACTGCTGTCCGAGAGATAACGTAAGTTCCAAACTGCCTAAACATTGTGCAGGCCCGGTTGTTACGCCTGGACCACCAGATTCCGTGTTAGACAAAACTCCCAGAAGTCCGTTGCCAAGTGAGCCAACAGTGCCGACTGGGTGCCGCCCATGTGGTTGACATATCGAACCGCTGATATGTTGTCCATATGTAGGCGAATGAAGGCATGTGCGGTCCCCTTCGTAAAAATATGAATCACAAAGGATGCCGCTAGAAGCTACAGAGCTTTGATGTTCATTCTGGATTTGCTCTCCGACCAGCGCTCTCCTGTGGACACCCCTTCACAGTGGGCGCCCCAGCCATGGAGGATCGCGCCCCGAGTCTATGGTCAACTATGGCTGGGATCCAAATATGTCACTGCCATTGCATGCACATAGATTGTGAATCCACCAATGCAATTTGTCTTTTGTTTCCCTGTCCAGTGAAATCAGGTTCGCATATGATGCTCTCTCGCGAAGATGTGCAATCTTCAACCGCTGGAGAGCTCGATAGTGAAGAGGAGCTGGGAACACCGTCAGGATCGACGATGCCAACAGTCCGATGAGTCTCGCCAAGTGATGCAGGGTGAGATGTGGTTGGGTAAGTGCCCTGCGAAGTTCCTTGCAGATTGTCCAAACCTTTGACGCAGGCAGGCTCAAGGAGTCCTCCTCCGAGTTCACAAGGAAGCCCAAGAATTCCATGCGTCTGGATGGTGCCCGACAAGATTTCTCCCAATTAATGAAAAAACCCAGTCGGGTCAGCAGATCCACCGCCCATCGCAGATGCTGCAGGAGGACGCAGCGTTCCTGAGCGATGATCAGAATATCGTCCAGCTACAGTGTATTTACCCCCCTTGACTTTTTACCTATTTTGTTACATTACAGCCTTAAGTTCAATGTTTTTTTAATCTGAATTTTATGTGATGGATCAGAACACAATAGTCTAAGTTGGTGAAGTGAAATGAGAAAAATATATAAATCAAACTATTTTTTAGAAATAGAAAACAGAAAATTGGCATGTGCGTATGTATTCACCCCCTTTGTTATGAAGCCCATAAAAAGCTCTGGTGCAACCAATTACCTTTAGAAGTCACATAATTAGTGAAATGATGTCCACCTGTATGCAATCTAAGTGTCACACGATCTGTCATTACATATACACACCTTTTTTGAAAGACACCAGAGGCTGCAACACCTAAGCAAGAGGCACAACTAACCACACACTGCCATGAAGACCAAGGAACTCTCCAAACGAGTAAGGGACAATGTTGTTGAGAAGTACAAATCTTTGATGATCCCCAGGAGCACCATCAAATCTATCATAACCAAATGGAAAGAACATGGCAAGAACAGTAAACCTGCCAAAACTCACGGACCGGGCAAAAAACTCACGGACCGGGCAAAAAGGGCATTAATTAGAGAGGCAGCACAGAGACCTAAGGTAACCTTGGAGGAGCTACAGAGTTCCACAGCAGAGACTGGAGTATCTTTACATAGGACGACAATAAGCCATATGCTCTATAGAGTTGGGCTTTATGGCAGAGTGGCCAGAAGAAAGCCATTACTTTCAGCAAAAAACAAACTGGCACGTTTTGAGTTTGTGAAAAGGAATGTGGGAGACTCCCAAAATGTATGGCAGAAGGTGCTCTGGTCTGATGAGACTAAAATTTAATTTTTCGGCCATTATTATTATTATGATATTTATATAGCACCATCAAATTCCGCAGCGCTTTACAATGGGTGGACGAACAGACATGTAGTGGTAACCAGACAAGTTGGACACACAGGAACAGAGGGGTTGAGGGCCCTGCTCAATCAGCTTACATGCTAGAGGGGTAAAATGACACAAAAAGGTAAGGATAGTATTAGACTAGTGACAGTTGCTGAAGAGGAATCAGTCAGGAGCTATTAACAGTTTAATTGATACGCTTTAATGAAGAAGTGGGTTTGAAGGAGTGGTGACTGGGTGAGCATCTAACGGAGGAGGGAAACGAGTTCCACAGGAACAGTGCAGCCCTTGAGAAATCTTGAAGGCGAGCATCAGAGGTGGGAGTATGGACAGAAGATAAACGTAAGGGCCTAGACGGGACATACTTGTGTATCAGGGGGGATAGATAGGTGGGAGCAGTATTATGTAGAGATTTGAAAGCAAGAACCAGAATTTTAAATTGAGCTCTATATTTTATAGGAAGCCAATGTAGGGACTGACAGAAGGGTGTAGCATGGGAGGTGCGGGCAGACAGAAAGATGAGCCTCGCCGCCGCATTCATTATGGACTGTAACAGGGCAAAGAAAACGCTATGTCTGGCGCAAACCCAACACATCACCCAAAGAACACTGTTACTGACGCTTCACAGACCAGTAATGGATTACATTATTTTAAGTTACCGTATGCCGTTCTCTTCGGTATTATTGTTATATACACCCAATTACACGAACAACCAGGATCATATATTCGTGCATACGAACTAAGACCACCCGGCCCTTGACAACCAAACAACTGAACGGACGACCACCGGGAAGCTGCAGTTTGCGGTTAACCACAAGCTTAATTGACTACCTCAGGGTGGTCTCGTTCATACGCTATTTCACCGTACTCAAACTCCCGAACGAGGATCACATACACTCTGGCGTGTGTCCTCAATCAGAACGTTGAGGCTGCGGTTAACCGCAGGCTAATTACCCCCTTCAGGGCGGTCTACGTTCGGCTCACGAAGAGCTGAGACAACCATCCACTGAGCGGTATTCGTACAGCAAGATACCCGTTTCTCGCTCCAGGGGTTTTGGAGCCAAGTCCCGCTCGCCTATTCAATGATAGAAAACATGGCCACCATCTCGTGTTCTGGACAAAGAAACACGAAAAGACTTGTATGCAAGAGACTGGCTATACCGTTCGTGAGGTCTGAGCACTAATCGTATATATGATGCGCGCAGACCTGAGCTATCTAATGAATGGTAGAATGTAAGGGGTGCCTACCAAAATGTTATAAATATGTATTTTATGCTGTTTTTACTTGTTCGAATAACATGTGGGATTCTGGGCACTTGGAGATAATTGAATCGCCATAACCGTTGGACTCATTATCTCCAAGCTGGGCGGTGACTATTTCAAAAGATGCATGGTACTGTCATTGGTCAACTGGTGGTATTGTCCCTGTATCCCATCAGGTCCAGAGGGGGCTGTCCCTGGACCTGGGGTTTTTGCATAAATAACGCTGTCCATGTGCCATTAAAGCCAGTTCGTGTTTGACCCTCAAATCGCAGCCTCAACTCGATTTGTGGGAACCAGGGTATCCTAGCCATACTAGAGCTTGTGGGATTGTTATATGATCGTGGGATTCTTATGATATGCTGAACGGAACAGCGCTTCTCTCTCTCCATACTCGGAAACCAGGACATCCAGCCTTCAACTAGCTTGGAGGTAACCATAACAAACACCATCCCCACAGTGAAACATGGTGGTGGCAGCATCATGCTGTGGGGATGTTTTTCAGCAGCCGGGACTGGGAAACTGGTCAGAGTTGAGGGAAAGATGGATGGTGCTAAATACAGGGATATTCTTGATCAAAGCCTGTACCACTCTGTGCATGATTTGAGGCTAGCACAGAGGTTCACCTTCCAGCAGGACAATGACTCCAAACACACTGCTAAAGCAACATTTGAGTGGTTTAAAGGGAAACATGTAAACGTGTTGGAATGGTCTAGTCAAAGCCCAGACCTCAATCCAATAGAAAATCTGTGGTCAAACTTAAAGATTGCTGTTCACATCGCAAACCATCTAACTTGAAGGAGCTGGAGCAGTTTTGCAAGGAGGAATGGACAAAAATCCCAGTGGTAACATGTGGCAAGCTCATAGAGACTTATCAAATGCGACTTGGAGCTGTGATTGCCGCAAAAGGTGGCTCTACAAAGTATTGACTTTAGAGGGGTGAATAGTTATGCACATTTACTTTTTCTGTTATTTGTTCTATTTGTTGTTTGCTTCACAATAATAAAATACCGTGTTTCCCCTAAAATAAACCCTACCCCGAAAATAAGCCCTAGTCGGATTTTCGGGGTGGGCTGCAATATAAGCCCTACCCCGAAAATAAGACCTAGGCATTGTACCTTTGCGGCGAGACTTCCTTCTTCTTCTGTAGGAGGAGCGTCGCGCAACGTGATGACGACATTTTGCAGCGCCGTCAGTCTGCCTTCACGGATCTTCAGCGGAAGGATCCATTTCCGGGCGGTGAGGCTCCCAGTGGTCGGACTCGGCAAGGAATCCTTGAAATGTGAGTACCGCTAGATATTTTATGTCTGGGATTAATTGAATTAATTAAAGGGGATGGGGGAGGGTGAATTAAAGGGGGGGTGAATTAATTAAAGGGTGGGCTGGATTAATTAGAGGGGGTGAATTAATTAAAGGGTGGGCTGGATTAATTAGAGGGGGTGAATTACTTAAAGGGGGTGAATTAATTAAAGGGTGGGCTGGTTAATTAGAGGGGGTGAATTAATTAAAGGGTGGGCTGGATTAATTAAAGGGGGGTGAATTAATTAAAGGGTGGGCTGGATTAATTAGAGGGGGTGAATTAATTAAAGGGGTGGTGAATTAATTAAAGGGTGGGCTGGATTAATTAGAGGGGGTGAATTAATTAAAGGGGTGGTGAATTAATTAAAGGGTGGACTGGATTAATTAGAGGGGGGTGAATTAATTAAAGGGGTGGTGAATTAATTAAAGGGTGGGCTGGATTAATTAGAGGGGGGTGAATTAATTAAAGGGGTTGTGAATTAATTAAAGGGTGGGCTGGATTAATTAAAGGGGGGTGAATTAATTAAAGGGTGGACTGCATTAATTAGAGGGGGTGAATTAATTAAAGGGGTGGTGAATTAATTAAAGGGTGGGCTGGATTAATTAGAGGGGGTGAATTAATTAAAGGGGTGGTGAATTAATTAAAGGGGTGTGAATTAATTAAAGGGTGGACTGGATTAATTAGAGGGGGTGAATTAATTAAAGGGGTGGTGAATTAATTAAAGGGGTGGTGAATTAATTAAAGGGTGAGCTGGATTAATTAGAGGGGGTGAATTAATTAAAGGGGTGGTGAATTAATTAAAGGGTGGGCTGGATTAATTAGAGGGGGTGAATTAATTAAAGGGGTGGTGAATTAATTAAAGGGTGGGCTGGATTAATTAGAGGGGGGTGAATTAATTAAAGGGTGGGCTGGATTAATTAGAGGGGGGTGAATTAATTAAAGGATGGACTGGATTAATTAGAGGGGGTGAATTAATTAAAGGGGTGGTGAATTAATTAAAGGGTGGGCTGGATTAATTAGAGGGGGGTGAATTAATTAAAGGGTGGGCTGGATTAATTAGAGGGGTGAATTAAAGGGTGGACTGGATTAATTAGAGGGGGTGAATTAATTAAAGGGTGGGCTGAATTAATTATAGGGGGGTGAATTAATTAAAGGGTGGGCTGGATTAATTAGAGGGCTGTGGATTAATTAAAGGGGGGGTGGATTAATTAGAGGGGGGTGGATTAATTAGACAGTACGGTATTTTGATCCCCAGACAAGATGAGTGCAAAGAGAAAGAGCTATTCTGTCGAGTACAAGAAAGGAATCGTGGAGGACTCCCACGGCAAGAATCTGACCACTTTCTGCAAAGAGATGAAGTTAGATCTCCGAATGGTCCGAAAATGGCGAGCAGAGTATGGTAACCTCAGTCAAAAGGTGGACGAGGGAAATGCTAAGAAGCGCAAGTGTGGATCAGGTCGCCAGCCATTATATCTTGAGCTGGAAGATGTCATCTGTGAATGGATTGCTGACAAGAGAGCAAAAGCTTTGGTTGTGTGCAGGGCTGATATTCAAACATTTGCCCTTGAAATAGCACCACAATTCGACATATCCACAGAAGATTTCAAAGCATCACACCACTGGCTGGATGGCTTCCTTAAGCGATATGAACTGTCTCTAAGAAGATCGACAACACTGTTCAAGCTGGAAGATAATGAAGTTGTTAAACGTGCACTTGCATTCAAGTTCTTTATTGATGGCATAGACTTTTCTAAATACCAACTCTCCAACATGATTGCGATGGATGAAACTGCAGTGTATATGGGCCAAGGATCTCAAACAACAATTGATCAGAGGGGAGCCTCCTCAATCTACGTTCCCTCCACTGGTTATGAAAGTGCACGTGTTACTTGTGTTTTGGCAATTCGTCTGGATGGAACAAAAGCCACACCTCTAATTATCGCAAAGGGCAAGAAAGATAAGATTGAACGCATTTCAGGCATTTATGTTCTTGAAACAGAAAAGGCCTGGTGCACACAAGCAGTTATAAGAAAGTGGATCGATTTAATGCTGCCACTTGTTCTGAGAGGTGGCCAAAGAGGTCTGCTAGTCTGGGATTCAGCCAGCACTCACCGCGCAAAAGACATGAAGAACTTCCTTGCAGAGAGAAGAATAGATCAAGTAATGATTCCCGCAGGAATGACTGCTTATCTCCAAACTCTTGATATTGCAATAAACAAACCATTCAAGGACCATTTGCGCACGGAAATCAATGAATACACTGAAAATAGATTGGTCAGAAATCAGCGTGGAAACTTTGTGAAGCCTAAACTGCTAGAGGTCGTGACATGGGTGAAGAATTCTTGGGATAAAATCACTGACAGCTGTGTTGCCAAAGCACTACGAGCAGGCTACATGGACAAGAAGTACTCGTTTAAGGAGAGCTATATTGCTTTACATGAGAGATTAGGCCCAATGGTTCAAAAGGAAATGGAGATGCAAGAAATTCAGGCTGGCAATCAGGGTTTGGAGAGTTATGATGATATTCCAGAAGAAGATGACATGATTGTAATTGAATAAATGTTGTTTACGGTAGGGAGAGCTACTGTACCATATATTGCTGTAAATGAGAGATTAGGATCAATGGTTCAAAGGAAAATGAAAATGACTGTACCGGTATTTGAAGAAAAGTTGTTTAAATGTTGTTCAATGTACATACCGGTACCGTAAATAAATAAGCCCTACCCTGAAAATAAGCCCTAGTGTGTTTTTTGTGACTAAAATTAATATAAGACCCGGTATTATTTTCGGAGAAACACGGTAAAAACACATCTTCAAAGTTGTGGGCATGTTCTGTAAATTAAATGATGCAAATCCTCAAACAATCCATGTTAATTCCAGTTTGTGAGGCAACAAAACATGAAAAATGCCAAGGGGGATGAATACTTTTGCAAGGAACTGTACTAAAGGTTGCCTATGCCTGCTTTATTGTGTTGTATAAATGTGTATATAATGTACGTAACATATGTTATGTACAATTGTAATAAAAATTATTTGACCCCCATTTAAAATCCGGTTCATTGCCAAAATGTACAGAATTTCAGCAGTTTTCAAAGAACAAATGAAACAAATGCAATTAAAGCAGCTCAACACAATGAATGCTTCAAGTGGTTTCCCTCAAATGCAACTGAAAATGCAACTATTAATGACTTATCCAGTCTTAAAATTATTTAACCTTCTGAATAGAATTCCCCAGAACAGCACAAATATGCAAAACAAGTATTGTCTCAAGCACACCTGATCACCTAATCAAGGGCTTCATTAGCTTCACCACGTATTCTTGAATTGGAACACTTGAAATACCTAAACTGGGAGTGTCATGCTTGACTGCATGTTAGCAACATGGCTAAATCAAAAGAATGGTCCACAAAGTTAAAGGAACACTATAGTCACCTAAATTACTTTAGCTAAATAAAGCAGTTTTAGTGTATA
>OW240914.1:230655239-230678685 GCA_933207985.1 Pelobates cultripes | reverse complement strand
GGAAACCCCAGCGGAATCTGATGCCGGTGGACTGCAGTGTGTTGGATATTTGTGAGAAGTCTTTCCTCCTGCGTAAGGTGGTGGCCGAAAGATCCGCCAATATTTTAATCTCTGGGAAGTCTGCCGGCGGTTTCACTTTGTTGCGGCTCACTCGCAATATGTGCTCTTTTATATGATAGTAATGCGCATCAAGACATCTCGCAGAGCTGTTTCAGGCAAGAATCTTGGCCTTGGAAGTCGATGTACTCTATCTAAGAGTAATATATCCGCTGGTATCTCTGGGACATATGCATGAAGGAAACCTCTAACATAGGTTTGTAGGTTTTATGGTATTATTGATTCTGGTGACCCTCTGAGGCACAGATTATTTCTGCACGCCCTATCCTCCAGGTCATTTAGTTTCAGCTCAGTAGCTGTGACCTTTTGTTCGATCTGTTCCGCGTGTGTAGCCAGATCGTTATGTGCTGAGGCAAAGTCCTCCATTTTAGATTCAACATGTGATGTCCTTTTACCCAGTTCTTGAACATCTTTCCTTAATGAATCCATTGAATGCTGCCAAGTTGTAATCACCTTCTGTGACAGTGCATCCAGTGCCTGCTGTAGGTGACTTTTTGTGAGCTTGTCAGGGTCTGGATCTATCTCAGTCGGAGTGGGGCACTCTGTGCTGTCAGAGCTGGCTCCGCCATCTTGAGAGAAGGCCGAATCTCCATCTGCTCGTTTTGTGATTTATTCCTGCCTTTGTGGCATTCTTCTTTCCCTTTTGTTGTACCATGTCACCTTTGGTGTCTTTATATGTGCTCAGATTGTCAGGATGGCATCAGATTGTGACCCTGTGAGCCTGAGCTAAAGGATTATGCATCCATTGCTCTCAGCGGTTAGCCACGCCCCCCTTGATGAATCTTTTGATAATTTCGGCTGAGAATATATAACGGGAAACTAAGTAACGTTTGCAGGAAGAATGATCGAGAATTTCATACTGAAAAGAAGAAGAAACAAGTGAAAGGTACTTGTAATGAACTGTAGGCAGCAGAAACACTGTAGTGTACGAGCTATATCAACTATAATATAAAACTGTTAACAGTTAATTAAAGAATCATGCAAAAAATTGCCAACTAAATATCAAAAATCGCTGATCGCGTGACATTGATGGAATGATATGAACTTCCTGAAGTTCCCCTTCAATAGAAGGGGAAAGGACGGCAGGAGGATAGGATGATCGCAGTATAGTTCCAGTAGGTCCAGGAACCATGCTTGACTCTGACACAGTGGTGTCAGTAAAAGCAGTGAGATCCTCTTGGTTCGCACCTTACATCCTGTTCTAAATTATGCAAATGGTATAATCAATTATTTACCATAATGTAAATAACAGTCAGCATAATTCTCATGTTAGTAAAAACCAAAGGAAAAAGTTAACCTGCGCTCTTTCCACATCCCTATGTACTTTTAAACAAATAGAGGATTTTAGTTACCTCCAATGGCCATGAGAGGGTATGCCCACCTGCCACGTCAAGGCAGACCTCTTAGGTGGGTCTTAACTCTAACCATTTGCCTTGCTTCCTTGAGCTTCTTGCAAAAATAATGAGACAGAAAGGGGTATTTTTTAAATACATCCCTACATGCTTATTAACCCTTAATAGAGAACACATGGGATGGGATGGGATGGGATGGGCAGCAGCATTGCAATCTAGCTGTGTGATACAAAAGTGAATACAAATAAAAAAGAAACACGTCCTGCGCTCAAACTCCCATTATTCCTGGGCGGCAGCAATGACTATAGTACACATCAGCCAAAATACATATAGTAAAAACCAAAGAAAAAAAGTTACCTGCGCTCTTTACACATCCCTATGTATTTTTAAACAAATGGAGGTTTTTAGTCCTAACTCTAACCATTTGCCATGTAAAAAATACCCCTTTCTGTCTCTTTAGAGATATTTTTGCCAGAAGCTCAAGGAAGCAAGGCAAATGGTTAGAGTTAGGACCCACCTAAGAGGTCTGCCTTGACGTGGCAGGTTGGCATACCCTCTCATGGCCATTGGAGATAACTAAAAACCTAAATTTGTTTAAAAATAAATAGGGATGTGGAAAGAGCGTAGGTGACTTTTTTCTTTGGTTTTTACTATATGTATTTTGGCTGATGTGTACTATAGTCATTGCTGCCGCCCAGGAGTAATGGGAGTTTGAGCGCAGGACTAGTTTCTTTGTATTTATAATTCTCATGTTATCAACTATTAAGGGTACAATTCAAATTTTATTTAACAAACCTCCTAATGATAACCGTATTTTTTTTTAAACATAAAAAACTTACAATGCACTGTTCCAAATTATTACGCACAGTAAGTTTCAAAACACTTTAAAGGTTGTAAAGAGCTGAAAATTGTCATTTGTTGTGTTTGCAGAATATTTACTGAAATCAAAAGCTTTTTCAATCAAACTTATAACAACATTTTAGCTTTTTAAACATTTTAAAAGGTCACGTTACATTTTAACATAGGACCCCTTATTTGATAGCAGCTTCACAAGTCCTGCATCCATTGAACTTGTGAGTTTTTGGACCGCTTCTGCTTGAATTTGTTTGCAAGATGTCAGAATAGCCTCCCAGAGCTGCTGTTTGGATGTAAACTGCCTCCCACCCTCATAGATCTTTTGCTTGAGGATGCACCAAAGGTTCTCAATAGGATTGAGGTCAGGGGAGGATGGAGGCAACACCATGACTTTCTCTCCTTTTATCCCCAAAGCAGCCATTGATGCAGAGGTATTCTTTGCAGCATGAGATGGTGCATTGTCATGCATGAAGATTATTTTATTACGGAAAGCATAGTTCTTCCTTCTGTACCAGGGAAGAAAGTGGTCAGTCAGAAACTCCACATGCTTTGCAGAGGTCATCTTTACACCTTCGGCGACCCTAAAGGGGCCGACCAGCTCTCTTCCCATGATTCTGGCTCCAAAACATGACTCCACCACCGCTTTGCTGACATCACAGCCTTGTTGGAACAGGGTGGCCGTCCACCAATCATCCACTACTCCATCCATCTGGACCATCCAGGGTTACATGGCACTCATCAGTGAACAGGACTGTTTGAAAATTAGTCTTCATGTATTTTTCTGCCCAATGCAGCCGCTTCTGCTTGTGAGCATTGGTTAGTGGTGGCCGAATAGAAGGTTTATGCACAGTTGCAAGACTCTGGAGGACTCTACACCTTGATGTCCGTGGGACTCCAGAGGCACCAGCAGCTTCAAATATCTGTTTGCTGCTATGTAATGGTATTTTAGCAGCTGCTCTCTTGATCCGATGCATGGATCTGGCAGAAATCTTCCTCAATGTGCCTTTATCTGCACAAACCCGTCTGTGCTCTGAATCAGCCACAAATCTCTTAATAGTGCGATGATCATGCTTAAGTTTTCGTGAAATATCTAATGTTTTCATACCTCATCCAAGGCATTGAACTATTTCACTCTTTTCGGCAGCAGAGAGATCCTTTTTCTTCCCCATATTGCATGAAAATGGTGCTTTGCTTAATAATGTGGAACACCCTCCTTTAGTAGTTTTTACTTAAATTGGGCTCACCTGGCAATCTAATTATCACAGGTGTCTGAGATTGTTTTCAGAGATCAAAAGAGCCCTGAGACACAATGCCATCCACGAGTTAAACTGAAAAACAAAATACTTAAATAGAATTTGCCTAATAATTTGGAACAGGGTGTATGTATCACTCTCGCCAACATGGAGAACGGAGGAAAGGCATATCCCCAGGTTCGGGTAGATTTGGAGAAACGCATCTACAGCTTCGCATTCGGGGTCCGGTAACCTACTGAAGAATCTGGGAAGTTGTTGGTTGGTCAAGAGGCGAACAGGTCGATTGTTAGAGGACCCCTGCATTCAAACAATTTGTTGAAGATAGTCTCGTGGAGGTAGGTGCCAGTTGCTGCCATCTCTCCAGTGAGTTATTCTGCACGTAGTGTTAAGTTGCGGGAGAGGCTGTAAATGTCTTTTGTCGCCTCCGCTAATGCCTGTGAGTGAGCCCCGCCCAGGCGGTTTATATACTGGACCACTGATATGTTGTCCATGCGTAACAGAATGCAACAGTCGGACATGTAAATGGCCAGACTGTGGATGGCAAAAGATCCCGCTATTAATTCTAGGCAATTGATGTGTAAGTCCTTTTCCTCTTCCAACCAATGTCCTGATACTTAGGAATTTACGGCAGGACTGAGCTACCAGCATTGAGAGGTACACGTCTTTGAGATCCAAGCAGGTGAACCAGTCATCATGGAGGAGCAGATCGCGATGCAGATGGAATTATTCTATCTTCAAGGGATGGTACACTAGGAAAGAGTTGAGTTGTTGTAAGTTGATGAGCGGACGGAAGTCTCTGGTCTTCTTCTGCACTATGAATATGTTGCTGAAAAACCCATCTCCGTCTGGAGCGTATTGTACTGCGTCTTTGGAAAACAGGGTTTGGATTTTTTCGTCGATCGGCAGTTCTTGGTCTGCCCATGTCCGTAGTGGGTGGGGTAGTGGAACGTGTTGACATGGTAGGGAGTTGAACTCGATAATGTATCCCTGTACCATTTGTAGAATCCACCCATCCGAAGATATTTCTTCCCAGTTCAGTAAGAAAAGTGACAGTCTGTCTGCCTTTAGCGTAGTAACATGTGCATGGAAAACTGGACTTGTGGTAAAACGTCCACATCCTCTGTCCGTTCCTCTGTAAAGGGACCAGGTCCGCGATGATGAAGCTGGCTAGAAGGCAGATGATGGTGGGTTCGGTCTGAAACCTTAATTCCAGAAGTGGCTGGTGGCCGGCTCCTCTGCCGACCAGCCCTGCCAAAAACACCTCGTCCTGGAGGTGGTCTGAAAACTTGTCTCATGGATGACTACACCTTGTTTAGAGTAGTCAACTGTCATGTGGTATCTCTTCCGGGTTCGTCATTTCCGCCATGCCGAGCCGGCCCCGCCCCTTCTGATGCAGCTCTCTGACACTACTTAGAGAGACCGCGCCAGAGACAAACCGCTTGGTGATTGTGGGACCTACTTCCGGGTATAGACGCCGGCTCCACAAGCTTCTCTCGCAAGCCTTCCTAAACCGTTGAAGAAATAAAAGGATTATGCTTCATCCGCTAGAGGATTACTGGAGAATGGACACTTTACCATTTATCAAGTGGACTCTAATACCGATCTCTTGGAGGACAACTCACATTAATCTTAAGTATAACTTTCAATCTATTATCTGGAATCTCAGTTATTAGTTAACTGTTTCATGCTTGCTCAAATCTTCTCTGCTGCATACATACTATTTATATTGAGGATAACTCCCATCAAGCTTAACCACTATGAACTGTTTCTTGCTTTGCAAATATTCTCTGCTACCTGCATACTATTTCTATTGAAGATTATTTCCATCAACCTAAAGAATATTGTTCAATACATCTCTGAGGAAATACTTATTAATGAACTTTGTATTGTTTGCTATAACCAGCAATTTCTTCTTATTGAATTATTACCTATATGCTATTCACTTAAGTTTATCACAATCATAAAAACTTCATTTGATTCTCTAATTGCCAGCAATCCTCTCTTTTCTTAAAGCTACAGTATTTGATAATTTAAAAGATTCTTCGTTTCATTACTATTGTAATTAAGGAGTTCTACAAGCTGCAGTTGAGTTCTAATTCCAAAAACCCTTGTAGCATAACATCAACAATGAGACGTGTTTTTTGAGTTCAGCGATGAACGAATCCCCAAAAAACAGGCTGTTGGCTGAAGAACTGAGCTCCTTATGGGCCATGTTTATTAGTTTTGAATCAATCCTTATCAGGGCCGCTCTGCATCTCTCTGGGCATAAGGCTCCATTTGCGCTATCCAACATACAAATTATATTCCCTGATGGCGTTGGGGTCTAGCTGTGTGCCTTGCGCCAGGTCTGCGTAGTACAGAATCTTGGCGATAGTGCCGAGAAGGTCTAGCAACTTGTCTTGCGACGCTTTGGGTCCCTTTTCTATCCCTTTTCTGTGGTCATGTCCTGTCCTGGTTCCATTCTCAGGAGCATGGATGACGGATGGTCCGAGGATCGATAAGAGGGCAGCCATGCATATCAATGAACGGGCCGTCGCCCTCCACTGGGAACAACCCATGTGTGTTCTAATAGCCCAATAGAATAGTAATCCTTATTTTTTAAGTAAGTGGAGTCTGAGGTAGGCATATCTTGACAATTGTCCGATCCGGAGGCGTCCGCCCGCCATTCGTCTATGACATCTAGAGATGTCGGTGTGTAAGCGTCCTCATCCTCAGGAGATATCACTGGTGGTGGTAGCTCCGGTCTTGAAATACATTTATTTATTTATAAAATATTTTACCAGGAAAGATACACTGAGAGTTCTCTCGTTTTCAAGTATGTCCTGGGTCCTCAGAACATTGCATTGTTACATTAGGGTACAATAAAATACAAAAACAATATTAATACACAATATATACAAAATTTAACATAGAACAGGTAGGAAATATATAATCAACCATGACAGGTGCATTCTGTTTCGAGGTATGTAGAGAGGGATCTTTAGGATTGGGGAAGATTTTAAATTATGCGGGAGGTCGTTCCACAATTGGGGTGCTCTGTGGGAGAAGGAGGATTGGGCTGCTTTCTTTTTGTATTGAGGTAGACTAAATAAAGTGTTGGTACTGGATCGGAGGTTATAGGAGGTGGGAACAGCTGAGGAGAGAATTTCGTTCAGGTAGGGTGGGAGTTTCCCAGAAAAGCTCTTCTATGTGGAGGCCAATTGGGGTCTATCAACATACCCAAGAATTTGAAAGAGTGGACTGCGGTCAGTGTGCCATTAGAATTAGCTTTGATGGATAGGTGGGAATTGTGTAATTTGTGTAGTTTAGGTACTGTTCCAAAGATCATTGTGACAGTTTTTGTCAGTGTTTAGGAAGAGTTTGTTTTTTGCGATCCACTTTTCTACCTCTGTAAACTGGTCTTGGAGCACAGCCTCAAGCTGCGGTAGAAATTGTATTTGCTCGCATAGATTACTGTCGCATGCGTACATGTGTACATTTGAGGATTTGCATACATTAGGACGCATTTAGCAGGTGCTTTCCCTTTCGTCTGAGTGTGTGGCGTTGTGAGGCCAGCTCTATGGCATTTTGTCAGGGATTGGAGGTCCTTGGAAGGAGCCTCAAAGCCCATGTTGTCTTCCGCGTCATGCTGTGTTGGACCCGTAGCCTGGTATGAATGTGAGTGTATAAAACCACCACTGAGATATATTGTTGTGAGGGCTCAATAACAACGCCGGTCACAGTTAGCAGCTTGTCATGTAAAGGGGACAAAACCCTTGTAAATATGGGGAGGCATTGATAGCCAAAGGGGGTATACCCCTAAGTCCCCAACATGTTGGGGAGATACCTTGTATACTTTTGGGGAATGTATCTCCGGATAGCCCCTTTAAATCTCGGATGAAGGAGGTACCACTTTTACTGAGGGTGTGCACCCCTTTATTTCCCTTTTAAGCCAGAGGCTGGGGTTAGGTCTGCAGGGCATGTGGGGGCTCACCCCAATAGGTTAGCAGGAGGCTCAACCCTGCATGCTGCTTATCTAGAGTTGGCACACCAGGCACTCCACAGTATAATGTATGCAGTCTGACAACATTATGCTTATTTGCCCTCAGATTTAAAATATATGTATACATGCACATCACAGTTACATTCTTCATAACATCAGCATTGCTATGTATTGCACCTTAGTCACTGTGAAGTAGTAAGTTCACTCATGTAGGATTTGTTATGCCCGTTAGGGTCCTGTGAGCAATTGCAGGCTTGGTGTAGTGTTTAAGCACTGTGAAATCCATTACAGGCCGTCCCTGATCGCCTGTAAGTAAAAACAAAATAACCGATGTGTATCTCGCGCACTCGCGAGATCCAAGATGGCTGCTGCACGCAAGGCCCCGGCAGGAAGAACTCCCGTGGGTCCAAACAGAAATACAAGAGTATTAATCTATATGGCCACCCCAGCCCCAGTTAGGATATCCTGGTTAATGAAGCAGACAGTCCTAAAAAGAGGTAAGAAGATGATCGGGTTGTGGCACGTATCGCTGGCTTGAAGGGTAGGATAGGCTGAGGGGGAAAAACCAGGGAGGTAGGAAAAACGGCCCTGAGGCCCAAGGTGACAGGAGAAATAGTAGAGATCATGGAAAAGATTGTAAGAAACCAAGTGGGTTAGGTGAAAGGTGGGAAATTACTAAACATCCATTAAATACTGTGACATAACTAATAAAACAGAAGCAAAGTACAAGAGCTCAATACTCTGACCTGTGTCTCTGCAGGAGCAGCAAAGAAAGAGGAGGAGTAGAGGGCAGTCCTGTCTTATATATTGTACTGACTTGTTTTTGATTGGTTAAGTTTTTCTGATTGATCTGTGCTGCTGGAGTTTTATAGTAAAGTAAGTAATGCAAAATATGAAGCCTCCTGTCATGTGATAAAATTCATGTAGAAATTTGTATCTTAAAGACTCTTATTGAACTTTATTTAAGGACTATACCCACTGCGAATGATCATATACATATATACTGTCACTGCTCACACACAGATGACATATCATCTTGACTAG
Organism: Pelobates cultripes; assembly: GCA_933207985.1. Taxonomy (NCBI): domain Eukaryota; kingdom Metazoa; phylum Chordata; class Amphibia; order Anura; family Pelobatidae; genus Pelobates; species Pelobates cultripes. The sequence goes on along the minus strand of OW240914.1, from coordinate 230,670,082 downwards.
ACGTGTCAGAATACTGACCTGGGTCAAAATCTGACGCAGTGTCAGTGGCGTCAGAGTCTGACGCCAAGAAGGCGTATGCCTCCTGCAAGTTATACATACGCTGCATGTTTTACACACGACTAAAACAAATTACAAACACTCAAAAAAAAATTCTACTTTTTTTTTTTTTTTTTTTTACTAAAACAGACTAAACTAACTCCTGTCACAAAAATCTAATGGAGATTTGGGGGAAGGAAACTGACTGACTAAGACAGACCAAAACAGACCAAGACACAGATTTTTAAAACAAATTTAACCCTTTAAGGGCAAAAAAAAAATACAGACAGTACAAATGCACTGCTGTAACAGATCTGGCAGGAAAGGGGTTAAAAGGTGATTTTTTAAATAAAATACTGATACTTTCTGATGGTCACTGAACACTGCTGCAACAAACTATCACGATCTCTGTCTCTCTCGCCTCACAAAACGCTACAGAGGAGAGAGGGGCAGAGATCACTGTCAAAGTGAGAATTTGTAACACCCACTTTGACACCAGCCAATTGTGAGCGATTGCGGATCGCTCACACGCCGCAATTGGCTGTTACTATCTGCCTGGGATGTCTGGCAGATAATTACAGTGTTATGCCGGCGGGAGCGATCTTTGATTGCTTCCCGCAGCCCGTTTTTCGCTATGACGGTTCAGGACCGTCAGCGGTCCAAATGCACGTTTTACTGCTGACTGTCCTGAACCGTCAGCGGTCCTGAAGGGGTTAAGATTTTTGGGTAAGTTTATTGAAATCTGTTTTTGCTGCTCTGTTATTCTCTCAGAGTGTTGTTTTCTTATAGTACTACAAACAAATACATTTTAGTGTTTATGGCACATTGGTGTGAATTTGTTAAGTATTTAGCCTTGTTGCCGTGGAAATGGGAAGCTGGCAATTCATATTTATATCATAAAATAAAATATGTAAAAAAAAATATCAAGATATATAAAAGAGTACCTTACCTTTGGTAAGTTATGAATGTGTATTTTTCTATATATTCATGATATTACTGTATTATATTAATCTTGATAAAGACCCAGGAGGGTTGAAACGTTGATTGCTTTAAATACACTTTAAAAAAAATAAATTAAAAAATCCTTGCGAGTGCTCTTTTCCTAGATTGTATATAAAATAATATATATAAAATAAAACAAAACTGGACTCTGAATAGTCCTGCACTATAAGGAGTTTATATATATTGTTGTGCTCTGTTTGCTGCTATTAATAATATTGTGGCTCACATAACCCACAGAAAAATTCTGCAAGGCTTAGCTGTAATTTGAAGAAGTGACAACGGATACCAGACAGGAAGAATGGCAGTAGAAGGGAGACAGAATTTGTTTTTTTATTGGGGTGTCACTTATTTTTGTGTTGAGAAAAAGCTGCTACTCGAAATGTTTACATTTTTCTTGTGCTCTTCAATAAATGTAAAGTTTCACCAGGAGACCCATTTTACATTCCATTTGTACCTCAGTGCATTTCTTTGACTTTCACTATACATTTCTGTCAACAAGGAGTAACAACAGGAGCTAGCACTTCTTTTAGTATTGGTATAAATAGTACTTATTTTTACAGGCACTGCAGTAACCCGCTCTTTAAATTTTTATATACATGCATAACTCCCATGTGAGAGAAGATTTCATGATGTTATGTGTATAGCAGACGAATGTGTGGAAATAATATAGAAAAAATAAATAAACAGGAGTAGATATAACTTTTTTTGCAGCCCTCATTATATTACAATAACACGTCTCTTCTCAAAAGCATGTCTTGTTTCTACCCCTAAACTGTACACAATCCAATCATATCAATGCTTTGGTACAACTGTGTACTCTATAAAAATATGACAAACCCTAAACAAATTTGTAGGAGATACAACTTACCCTTCATAACAATGTTATATATCACACATATTGCTTCTTCTTGTGGTGTTTACCTTAACAACTACTTCTAAGAGCTCCAACCATAGTCTTCCTGGAAAGGTGATGCTGCTTCCCAAAATTATTTACCTTTTTTTTTTTTATACTACCCTACCTACCTAATTTGTGCATGTATGCCCAAATGCAATTCTCCCCAGTCCAATGTTTTTTTCCCATCTAGTGTTCAACACTTGTTTCTCTCCCCGTGTCCCTTAATTGCCCATTATATCTGCACCCATGACCCCATGTCACTTGTGCCTCACAGTTCCCCATTGCTTTTGTCATCCCTATAATACTCCCTATGCTCCCTACCTCATGACACTCCTGCTGCCTCAAATATCTTTTGGTGCACTATTTGACCAATACCCCTTGTGTCTCACACCTCCTGTCGCTGGTGCCCTCCTAGTGCAAGTAGTTCATGTTAGTAATAGTCACATTTTGCCTGTTAAGATCTTTGTATGTATTCCCTTTCTTGACTTCTACATGTTTATGTGTTCTAATAGAACTGTGCTTAATTTTAACATTTGAGTTATGGGCTCAGAGTTGTACCTCATTTATTGAAGTTGGGAATGTTACTGGAGTAGCGGTCCCTGTTCTCACATCTACAATTTACCTGGGAAAGAAGTTCAAAATGCAATGAGCATGAGAGGAAGGATCTCTGGGACACAGTTGAAAAGAAGCTGAAGTAGAAATAATCCAATAGGATAAAAAGGACATAAAACAAGTTAATATCCCCACTTATGTGAGTAACAGTGATTTATGTCACATAAAAACTTTCAAAATACACAATACAGCACACTCGCTTATTCACTAAACAATGATTTCAACTCTCACAGATTGTAATAGTTTTATTTAAAAACACCTCACCTAGGCAAAAAATAATGGAGGTTTAGTTACATTATATGATCATATATTGCATAAGCCTGTCACAATGTCAATGTACCCTAGTCTTGGCAGGTACTACTCTAGCAGCCTAATGCCTGCTCTTATGAGATCAATACACTTACTTGGGAACTACTTTCTCCTGGGACTCTCTGCAGGTCAAGGCTAAATAGGGTCCTGGAATGAGGCACCTGTGACAGGGAGGGGTGCAAAAACAATGAGTTGGCCTGGACTCCCAAATATATCAATGAAACCAAAAGTTCTGCAATCACATGAACATGCATACATTATAGGGTGCTGCTGGGGCCAATATATACAAAATACACAATCCAGCGCACTCGCTTATTCACTAATGCTTTCAAATCTTACAGATTGAAATAGTTTTATTTAACAAACACCTTACCCAGGCAAACAATAATGGGGGTTTAGTTACATTATATGATCATATATTGCATAACTTAACATGGCAATTTACTGCTTTGTCCTCAGGGATTTTACAAAAACTTTGGGTTCATACGCTTTTTTGCTCTCTGGTAACCTACCATGCCTATACACTCCAAGAACAATCATAAACGTTCTTCCTCCATGCTATAGGTAGTGGTGCTGGCCTCCCCTTCTGTTCATTGCTAAGATTGCACCTCGAGAGCTTACAATATATATTGTCTCTACCAGACTCCGAGAAGCCATACTTTGTGGAGGTTGATGCTTCAGAGGGGGCAACTGGTGTCATCCTCTTACAAAGAGGAGTGGACGACCAACTACAATCACTAAAAGCTCAAAACATTTTATAGCATATCCTAAGTATAAAAGAAAAGCCGATCAGCACAGATTTCCTGCTCCAGTGTACCAAACAGGTGATAAAGTTTGGCTCTCTACCAAACACATACGAACTTCGTACCATTCCAAGAAATTGGGTCCTGCTTATATTGGCCCATTTACTGTCACATCCATCATCAAGTCTGTTGCTGTCAAGCTCCAGCTGCCTACCCAGTACAAAAATACACCCCTTGTTTCATGTCTCCCTACTGAAACCATGGTTACCAGATCCATTCTCAAGACCTCAACACCTTCACCTCTTATTGGTTGGGTAGCTGTAACTAACGAACACCGACCACCCCCCTGGCTTATTATCGTCAAAGAAAACTGTTGATTGAGCGCTCTCCCTATGTGGCCATCTTGTTTGCACGAAAGGAGGCAGCAGGACTTGGTCGTCAAGTGTCTGGAACTAAAATCGAACACTCGACTTCCCGAACACCGGTCAAACCATACGACCGCCTGCTTCCTTTTCCCAAACAGCAAGGATAGCGCTGTTCGGTAGTTTGGTTCCCACGAACCAGGGGAACAATCACTACTATGAGCCAGGGGGCTCCGTTCGTGCATTTATTAGTTTTTATGACTTTTCGAAACAGACCAATCGCACAGCCTAAACTCATGGAACTATTTCTGGGCAGGAGCCATTTGGTCATTCAAATGGGACTTCCATAAATTTCGAAAACCCCTGAATTGATCTGGGTCATTTTTGGATATGTTGGTCACCCAGATCAGGGCTATCAGGGGATGTGACTTTTATGGGGATACTATATGTTTTAGGGTACTTTTCAAGTTTTGGGGAAAATATGTTTTTGCTGCCTGGAGATAATTGAGTTATTAAGTTAGCTGACTCAATTATCTCACAGGCATAGAGGAGGGGAATGTCTGTTTGCATTGGGAGTGTTCATCTTTGTCACTGTAATATTATTGGCTGTAACTTTTTTTTGTAACAAGGTCCATGTGGGAGTGATCCTTGCATGGGGACTCGCATAAAAGCCAGTGTGGCACCATTAAAATTCATTCCTGTTGTACCCTTCATGAAGTCTAGGCTCACGTTTGGGTAACTGTCTACTTGCTGGGGAGAAACTACTTGGAAGCTGCATTCGTCTGAACCTATCCATATCTACACTCGAATTGCAGCTATAATCACTCAGGCTCAGCAGTTCGGGAGGAATAGATGAACAGGGTATCTAATATTAAACAAAGAGCTGGGTGTTCCAGGTGCTTAGGTAGTGATTATGGTGAATTTCAGAACGCTACAACACTCTGGTGGGAGTCCCTCTCACCCACCACAAAATTGTATAGTAGAAGAGAAAGGGAGAAACGCCAGCGGTAATTCACCTTAAGAGTGGAGCATTCAATAAATTTGTTAGACACCTACCCTTAAATGGGTGACCTGATGTTGTCTTAACAGAACTGCATAAAGTACGTCCAGTTCAGGTACGTATGTACATAGAAAATACAGAAAAGACAAACAATAGTGTAACACTGTATAACTTAGTTTTGAAAAAGGGAAAAGCACTAGGAGGATATTTCACTCACATGTATGAGAGTCCTATATAGGATAGGCTCAGATCACATTCACATATGTGCCGTCTGGTGGCACTGTCCCTTTGAGTGGATATGGAGTTTCTTCCTCAATATAAGGAGACAAAAAGGTGACACAATCGTGGACAATCTAGTGTAGTATATTTAAAAGGATATCTTTCACAAGTATATACCTTTAAGAGACTTGCTCACCTTGTCTAGAGCCCTAATGCCTGGCTCTGGGTTGAAACAGCCTGGGTGTCTGTAAAGGGGACACCACCCTTTTTGGAGGTTCAGGAACGGACTTTGATAAAATTCCAGATTTATTGAAGTCAGTAAAAACAATTGCCAAAAGTTAAAATAGCAGTGTTCGTAACAATGAATTCCAGAAAATCCTTGACTCCAGAATTCAAATAGGGACTCTTGAATATTTAATACGCTCGAAAGGTTACAGACCAGAAGAACAACCAGTGGAACCTGCTACCAATGTTCACACTCATACTCTGGTGAGAACATTCCATAGAATTCATCTCAACAAACCAAATTTTAGGCTTAGGCATTTACTGGGTCCACGCCTTGGGGGGCTTATGTTACGGTGTGTCAGAAGCGTTAAGTGGGCCGCATAAACACACTCACCAGGCACCATGTGTTTTACATTGAAGGTCTAAGGAGACAGGGGCACTACACCTAGACCAGTTGTCTGGGTATCTGTAGTGTCCCTTTAAGGCAAGGAAAGAATTAGATTATGTTCGTCGCCAGCACACAGCACAAAATGTGCTAATAATGGATGTTCTTTGGATGCTGCACACACTCACCAGGCACCATGTGTTTTACATTGAAGGTCTAAGGAGACAGGGGCACTACACCTAGACCAGTTGTCTGGGTATCTGTAGTGTCCCTTTAAGGCAAGGAAAGAATTAGATTATGTTCGTCGCCAGCACACAGCACAAAATGTGCTAATAATGGATGTTCTTTGGATGCTGCACATACAGATTGATTGCTTCATTACCACTTCTAAAAGCAGATCAGCCAATGCCCGATAGACAGATGCCACATTAAAAAGTAAAAAATTAAATCATTACTATAATAATATATGACTATAAGACTATAGATCTCCCTATGCCTCCGCTCTACTAAAAATTTAAAACAAGCAACTGGGCAGCCATTGCTGACCAGTTATGGAAAAGCCCAATCCTATTGGGATGGGGCCTTTTAAATAACAGGGGGTAACTGAGCATTGGGTGTGGGATTATAAAATAAGTAATGGAATGGTTATTGTAATATTCAGGGAGAAGGAGTAAGTGTCACTCTGTGGTAATGGACTGGGGCCCTAATTCTCAGGGGGAGGACCTAGTGTTCCCCCAAGCTCCCACCATGGGTGGAGGGTGGGAACTCTAATTAAATGGGACATGTCCTTTATATAGTCATTCTCACAGTGTTATAGCTATTGCATCACTTGGGAAAATGTACCACATGATGTAATATTAATAAGAGCGCTCTGATTGCTTGGCTGCCAAGTGAACCAATCATAGTGATCCAACAGGCAGGTCTTGAGAGAAATGTGGATTTTTGTTTTACATGTGGGCTCAGATTTGAAGCATCCAGGCCTAGATTTTAAGCATTTGGAGGCAGATATTTCAAATAACAGGCCAAGGGCAATGGAGTTAAAGGACCACTCTAGGCACCCAGACCACTTCAGCTTAATGAAGTGGTCTGGGTGCCTGGTCCAGCTAGGGTTAACCCATTTTTTTCATAAACATAGCAGTTTCAGAGAAACTGCTATGTTTATGAATGGGTTAAGCCTTCCCCTATTTCCTCTAGAGGCGCTTGCGTGAGTCTCACTGTGATTTTCACAGTGAGAGCACGCCAGCGTCCATAGGAAAGCATTATGAATGCTTTCCTATGTGACCGGCTGAATGCGCGCGCAGCTCTTGCCACGCGTGCGCATTCAGCCGACGGGGAGGAGAGGAGGAGGAGAGCTCTCCGCCCAGCGTTGGAAAAAGGTAAGTTTTAACCCCTTTCCCCTTTCCAGAGCCGGGTGGGAGGGGGACCCTGAGGGTGGGGGCACCCTCTGGGCACTATAGTGCCAGGAAAACGAGTATGTTTTCCTGGCACTATAGTGGTCCTTTAAACAAGCTCAGGTCAGGGATAAAGAGAACAATGTAGTTGAGACCAGCAAAAATAACTAACCAGGAATCAGGGTATAGAAAAAACATGCTCTTAAATAATCAAACTGTAAGCAAAGACAGGGCACTGAAACAATGTAAAGCTTGAGTGTTTATAGGCCTGGTGGGTATTTTCTTGATAGCCATGCTCCCAGAACGTAAGTGAGCGTTAACAATGATGTGATGACACATCATTATATGGATATATAAATAACCAGCACACTGTTTTGAATTCATATATTCATCTGGATTCTCTGTAAAAGTTTTTGATTAATATCCACCTTCCTACGGGAATGTTTGATCTACTCAATGGCTTCTCAATTTGAAGTAGCCTAAGAAAGATTTTAAGATGAGCTTAAGCAATTTCACCTTGCCCTAAGATACTGGCCACATGGCATGCCCTGTTTAAGAAACTGTAGATTGAATCTTTTCCAACTTAGAAAACTTTTTATTGCTGTTTATTTTCTAAATTACTCAGTTGTAGTTGTTAAAATAGAGTTATCATCAATAGTGATAGTGAGGTTGAGAAATTCAATGGATTTGTTGAGAAAAACTAATGTTAGTTTGAGGCCCACATTATTGTCATTCAAGAGAGTAACCCAATCTTAAAAATAAGTCTTTTTGCCCTGCCATATACATCATCAGTATAGTGGTACCAGAATCCAACCAGAGTGTTAACTGGAGATGAGTGATAAATGCACCTTTGTTCCCACCATGCCAAAAACAAGTTGTCATAACTGGGGGCACAGCATGTGCCCATTGATGTTCCATTAATTTGTAAGTACATTCTCCCATTAAACAAAAAAGAATTATCTCTTATCTCTAAATTCCAATAATTTATTAAAGTGGCAGAAATTATTGGCGTGTAGGCTAGACTGTATCAAAAGAGATCTACATGGGGTATGTTATTATAAGGGTATACTACGTCAAGACTCACTAGATGCAATGTCTCAGTACATTTCAAATTCCACAGTTTCATAATAGCAGATTGAATGTCTTGAATGTATGATGGAGAACTAAGTACAAGATGGTATAAGATCTTATTGACAAATATGCTACGGTTTTCAGTCAGGGATCCGATTTGACGTTACCAGTCTGTTTTTAGATTTAGGGACCTTCGGCAAATGATAAAAAGTCACTAAAATTGGTTTGGACCATAACACTAATTAAAATTATTCTCTACAGATTAATTTGTTGTGATGGGCCTCAGTTAAAAGCTCTCTAAGTTCCCTTATAGATGTCTCAGTAAGATCAGACAAAAGAATCGTATAATACTCAGAGTCATATAAATGTGCCATGCACATTTCAGTATAAATCTGTCTGTTCATAACCACATTGTTCCCTGCTTTGTCAGAATGTTTGATTATTATATATGTATCATTGGACATACATGTCCATTTGAAAACTGCCTTTCAGTTAGAACTTATTATTCATACAGATGGCTAGTGAGATCCAGACTACACACATGGCATTATTTTGTATAAGTACATCAGTGGACCATTTTTAAATTGGAATAATAGAAATGAACGCATATTTATAAAACACCCTAATTACCATCTTCCTTGTAGTAGGTTAAGTTTAATCCATTGCACTGGACAGTTGCTTGTGGATTGATAAAAATTAGCTCTGTTTCAGGAGAAACTCAATGTAATAGCACAAAGACCTGCTTTTGTACAAAACCAAGTGGTTAAAAAAAAACACTTTCAGTACCACCTTTTTTATATTACCTCAGTCTCTGCTTCTGACCTCTATCTCTGCATCTTTACAGGTCACATTAAGTCATGACATTTTGCTTAAGACAGGGATAAATGATTGTGTACAACTATTTTAGGGCTATCTGGATCAGTCTGATTTGGACCTAATTATTGCTGTTTGAAGGTATACTTTTTTTTATCACACCAATGGAAATCAATTGAACCTGAGGAATTGTTATATAACTTTAAAAGAACTAAATGCACCCACACCACTTCATCTCCATTAATGCATTCTGGTTGCAGTGGCCCTGTTGTTTTAAATATGCAATGCAAAACAGAAAAATTTGTAGGGTAACACAAAACTGACAACCACTGGATGTGCTTCCTCTACAGAAGGCCAAATGCAGATCATACAAAAGCATTGAATTCAGTAATTTCCTGTGTGGAATATTGAACACACTGCATTCACATCAGTCCCCAATGCTCCTCTAGGACAAGTATAGGATTGGATCATCAGCTAGAGAGTGATGATGCTGGTTTATGTTGCGGGAGGTGGACTGGGCAGCAGTACCAAGGGAGTCTTGGCACTCGAGTAAAGGTAAGTAAAAATATTTTTTCATTATTTTTATTATAACCCTCAAACAAGGCAACAAAGATTCAAATGTTCAGATCAAAACCTATTAGAAAAAACTTTTGTGACTTTTTACATTTTACATTGTTATACGTACAGTGGTTTATACACAATGTATTCTGAGCCTAACAACTCACGTAATTGAATTGCATTAATGATATTGTTTTTGATGACTTTGTGCAACCTAGCTAATATGTAATTGTTCTGTCTTTATTACCCTAGATTTTGGAGTTTATTTTTTGAGACATTTGTAGTGAATGGGGTTAATGCGCAACTAGACAACACTAATGGGAAAACAAAGTAAATGCATATTTCAAACTATCTAGACTCCATGATAGATACAAAGATCCAACTTTTAAAATTGAGACCTAAAGAGCAGAGTTGAATATGTGAATAATATGTGTCCCATAAACAGCTATACTGTTATCTGTGTGAACAATCACATGTATTAAAATATAAAAATGATATAACCTGCTTCTTTAATTCCTTAAAAATCAATGATGATCTTTGTTGCCTTAAAATTCTGTTCTTTTTCATGCATTTTATGACAAAATGTATTGACCTCCTCAGTTGTAGATTATGCTAACGTAGTGTACCTATAATCTTAACCCCTTAAGGACGCATGACGGTTCAGGACCGTCCTCGGCATTTTTGCGTTGCCGACCGAGGACGGTCCTGAACCGTCCTAACGGAAAACGGGCGGCGGGAGCGATCAGAGATCGCTTCCGCTGAAATCCCGTTGTTACTATCTGCCCGGCATCCCAGGCAGATAGTAACAGCCAATTGCGGCATGTGAGCGATCCGCGATCGCTCACAATTGGCTGGTGTCAAAGTGGGTGTTACAAACACTCACTTTGACACTGATCTCTGCCTCTCTCCTCTCTGTAGCGTTTTGTGAGAGGAGAGAGACAGAGATCCTGATAGTTTGTTGCAGCAGCTGTTCCTGTGAAAAATAAAAAGTATCTTCAGTTAATTAAAATCCTATTTTAACCCCTTCCCTGCCAGATCTGTTACAGACAGTGCATTTTTACTGTCTGTATTTTTTTTTTTGCCCTTAAGGGTTAACTTTATTTTAAAAAAATCTGTGTCTTAGACTGTCTTAGACTGTCTTAGACTGTCGTAGTCTGTTTTAGTCTGTTTTAGTCTGTTTTAGTCTGTTTTAGTCTGTCGTAGTCTGTCTAGTCTGTCATAGTCTGTCATAGTCTGTCATAGCCTGTCGTAGTCAGTCAGTTTCCTTCCCCCAAATCTCCATTAGATTCTTCTAACAGGAGTTAGTTTAGGGATTACTGTTTTAGTCTGTTTTAGTCTGTTTTAGTGTTTTAAAAAAAAAAAAATATTGTGTTTAGTATTTTGTTAGTTTAGTCTGTTGGTGTGAAACATGCAGCGCATGTACAGCTTGGAGGAGGCATATGCCTTCTTGGCGTCAGACTCTGACGCCACTGACACTGCGTCCGATTTTGACCCAGGTCAGTTTAGCGGCACGTCTAGTAACATGTCATCTGTGAGTGAGCCAGCTGCTAAAAGAAGCTGTGCTTCCCCTGCTACGCTGAATGTGGAGGAGGACTGGGTACCTCCACAGTTAGCTGAGCCCAACATCCCCCCTTTTAGTGCCAACGCAGGCATTAATGTGAATGTGGTTGACTTCTCCCCTATACAATATATGGAGTTATTTTTAGGGGATACCATCTGGGAGGAGATTGCTTCCCAGACTAATTTATACGCTAGCCAATTTATTGAGACCAATCCAGGTAGCTATACAGTCAGGGAGCATGCTTGGCATCCCACAGATGTCCCTGAACTTAAAACATTCTGGGCTCTTACCATGCTCATGGGGATAATAAAAAAGCCATCAATCCGGTCTTACTGGAGCACCAACCCAATTTGTTCGACTCCTATATTCTCCCAAACAATGCCTAGACCAAGATATGAGCTGCTGCTCAGATACTTACATTTTAACGACAATACGCTCTGTCACCCCAGAGATCACCCGAATATGATAGGCTTTATAAAATACGCCCACTGGTAGACCATCTTCAGAACAGATTTTCTGAAGTTTATACACCCCAACAAACTTTATCCATCGATGAATCCCTTATGAAATACAAAGGGAGATTAGGGTTCAAACAATATATCCCCTCAAAGCGGTCTAGGTATGGCATTAAAGTATACAAACTTTGCGAGAGCGAAAGTGGCTACACATTTGCCTTCCGTGTATACGAGGGGAAAGATGCTCAACTGAACCCTCCTGGCTGTCCTGACTCTCTGGGGACAACTGGGGAACTTGTTTGGGACCTACTGAACCCTTTGTTCAATAAGGGTTACCACCTTTATGTGGACAATTTTTACAGCAGTGTCCACTTGTTTAAAATTCTTTATAGTTTACAGACACTGGCCTGCGGCACTGTAAGAAGAAATGCCAAGGATTTTCCCAGACCTCTCATAGAGGCCAAATTAAAAAAGGGGAATGCAAAGCTCTGCGCAAGGCTGAACTGCTTGCGCTAAAATTTAAGGACAGGAAGGATGTTCACATGATAACAACCATCCATAACGAGGGCATGTCAGACGTCACTGTCCGAGGCAGGGTACAGACAAAACCGGTGTGCATCAGGGCTTATAACAGGCACATGGGGGGTGTTGATTTGGCTGATCAGCTGATGCAGCCTTATCTTATCTTAAGAAAGACAAAAGCCTGGTATAAAAAGGTGGCTACCTGTTGCAAGTAGCAACACATAATTCATTTTTACTTTTTAAAAAAATTAATCCAGGAAGAACCACCTATCTCCAATTTCAGCTCAAGCTGATTTCCACAATAATTTATGGAGATGGTCAAGTTCCAACGACAGTGCAAGAGTCGTCTAGACATTTTATTTTTAAGATACCGCCAACACCAAAAAAAAGAAACCCCCAGAAACGTTGCCGGGTCTGTTATAAAAAAGGGAAAAGGACAGACACCCCTTTTCACTGTCCCGATTGCCATACAAAACCTGGACTGTGCATTGGAGAATGTTTTAAGGTCTACCACACAGAAAATACATTTTTATAATACTTGTTCCTGATTTATTTTTTTTGTTTATTTTGAAAGCAGCAAATTTCTGTTAGTCAGTATCCTTCCCCAAATCTCCAGTTAGATTCTTTTTGCAGGAGTTAGTTTACAGATTGCTGCTAACAGAAGTTTTAGTCTCATTTAGTCTGTTTTTTAACTCTGTGTTAGCCAGACTCTGACGCCACTGACACTGCGTCCGATTTTGACCCAGGTCAGTTTTCTGACATGTCATCTGTGTGTGATCTGGCTGCAAAAAGAAGCTGTGCTTTCTCTGCTACGCCGAATGTGGAGGAGGAACAGGTTTCTCCACAGTTAGCTGAGCCCCAAATCACCCCTTTTAGTGCCAACACAGGCATTAATGCATTAATGTCAATGTGGATGACTTCTCCCCTATGCAATATATGGAGCTATTTTTAGGGGATACCATGTGGGAGGAGATTGCTCTCCAGACTAATTTATATGCTACCCAATTTATTGATACCAATCCAGATAGCTATGCAGTCAGGGAGGAGTGTGCTTGGCATCCCACAGATGTCGCTGAACTTAAAAATTCTGGGCTCTTACAATTCTCATGGGGATTATAAAGAAGCCATCAATTTGCTCTTACTGGAGCACCAACCCAATCTGTTCTAGTCGAGTGTACTCTCAAACCATGTCTAGAACAAGATTTGAGCTGCTGCTGAGATACTTACATTTCAATGACAATACCCTCTGTCACCGCAGAGATCACACCCAATATCATAGGCTTCATAAAATACACCCACTGGTAGACCATCTTCAGCACAAATTTACTGAAGTTTATACTCCTCAAAAAAATGTATCTATTGATGAATCGTTAATGAAATATAAAGGGAGATTAGGATTCAAACAATACATCCTCTCAAAGCGCTTTAGGTATGGCGTAAAATTCTACAAACTGTGCGAGAGCGAAAGTGACTATACATTTGCCTTTCGTATATATGAGGGGAAAGATGGTCAACTGGACCCTCCTGGCTGTACTGACTCTCTGGGGACCAGCGGGAAACTTGTTTTTGACTTACTGATCCCCTTGTTCAATAAGGGTTACCACCTTTATGTGGACAATTTTTATAGCATTGTCCGTTTGTTTCAAACTCTTTAGGGTTTCTAGATACTGGCCTGTGGCAGTGTGAGAAGATATGCCAAGGATTTCCCCAGACCTTTAATAGAGGCCAAAAAAAAAAGTGAATGTTAAGGTCTGCACAAAGCTAAAGTGCTTGCAATAAAATTTAAGGACAGGAAGGATGTTCACATGCTAACAACCATCCATAACGAGGGCATGTCAGACGTCACTGTCCGAGGCAGGGTACAGACAAAACCGGTGTGCATCAGGGCTTATAACAGGCACATGGGGGTGTTGATTTGGCTGATCAGCTGATGCAGCCATATCTTATCTTAAGAAAGACAAAAGCCTGGCATAAAAAGGTGGCTATCTACCTGATGCAAGTAGCAACACATAATTAATTTTTACTCTTTAAAAAAAAATGAATTCAGAAAGAACCACCTTTCTCCAATTTTAGTTCAAGCTGATTTCCACAATAATTTATGGAGATGGTCAAGTTCCAACAACGTTGCCAAAGGAGTCCAGACATTTTATTTTTAAGATACTGCCAACTGCAAAAAAAAAACAAATCCCCTGAAATGTTGCTGGGTCTGTTATAAAAAAGGAAAAGGACACTGTTTTTTTTTCTTTTGAAAACAGCAAATTTTAGTTAGTCAGTTTCCTTCCCCCCAAATCTCCAATTAGATTCTTTTTGCAGGGGTTAGTTTAGAGAATGCTGCTAAAGGTGCATTTGATACCTGCACATTTGGTTAAAAAAGTTTTATGGTAGTAACATATAACTGGCTGGCCAAAACCAGATGACGTGTGCATAAAAAGCAGAATTAAAAAATTACCACCATGCACGTTCTCTGAAATTTGTTTAACACAATGGTTGGGGGAAGGATGTGAAAACACCTCATATACAATACTCTGGAATGTCTACTTTATAAAAATATAAACTTTCATGATGTTAACATTAACGGGGGGATGCAAAAATATGCCAAACTGAAGATAGGCCAAGCATACCTATATATCAAGTTGAAAAACTGATATGTACAAGTTTTGAATGTGGCCTTTTAGCCCCCAAAC
>OW240914.1:230620534-230655139 GCA_933207985.1 Pelobates cultripes | reverse complement strand
TCTCCAAACGGGTTATGACCGCGGTATTGCCGCTTGCGCCAGAGTTTCTGCTTTGTACATTGTGTTGTCATGTAAGAATCTCCTCTGTGCTGCTTGCTATTATTGATTTGCCTGAGCCGTGTGTGTGGATGGCCCGGTGGGAAGCGAGGCTTCTTCGCCTTCGGTGGCGTCGATCGGACGCCATGGCGCTGGGC
Organism: Pelobates cultripes; assembly: GCA_933207985.1. Taxonomy (NCBI): domain Eukaryota; kingdom Metazoa; phylum Chordata; class Amphibia; order Anura; family Pelobatidae; genus Pelobates; species Pelobates cultripes. The sequence continues at coordinate 230,654,945 of OW240914.1, read as the reverse complement.
CGCTAATAGTTCGACTTTTTGAATTACAGACAAGCAGTGTACTATTGTGTGTAATTCATATGTATTGCAATGCAAACTGACGAACGAGCAATACAAATGCACGGATGCAATAATAATGAGAGTGAGCTGAGCAACGTTTGCGCACCGAACGAACAAATCATTTGTGCATTCGTATCAACTGTTCATGATTTTTAAATGCATTGCTTTAGCATTTGGGGATGGTAGAAACTAATAGACGAACTAATTTGCCTCAATTTGTTTATTGGTTCATTCGGATGCCTTGCATGAAACAAAGAGGAGAGGTATGGGAGTGAACTGATTTTCATTTGTCCAATCAGCTCACTCCTATGACATGATGCTGTGGGGGCTTAACCAATGGTGAGTACTGTATTTTAGATGGGTTTGGAAGTCAGCTGATTTCCATTTGTCTAATCAACTCACTCCTGTGACATGATGCTGGGGCTTATCCAATGGTGAGTGCTTTAGTGGGGATTAAAAAAAATAACCAAATAGCAGTATAAAAGCAGGCAGGGGTTCTTTCTCTATCCTTCTTTGACTGACGTTTGATACTGATACTCTGTGCCTCTGTGCAGTGCTAGCCCTCATTACTTGTCTTAGAGATTATCTGTGAGTCTTGGTGTGCCTGCCATTTCTCACTTGTTAACCCCTTAAGGACGCATGACGGTTCAGGACCGTCCTCGGCATTTTTGCGTTGCCGACCGAGGACGGTCCTGAACCGTCCTAACGGAAAACGGGCGGCGGGAGCGATCAGAGATCGCTTCCGCTGAAATCCCGTTGTTACTATCTGCCCGGCATCCCAGGCAGATAGTAACAGCCAATTGCGGCATGTGAGCGATCCGCGATCGCTCACAATTGGCTGGTGTCAAAGTGGGTGTTACAAACACTCACTTTGACACTGATCTCTGCCTCTCTCCTCTCTGTAGCGTTTTGTGAGAGGAGAGAGACAGAGATCCTGATAGTTTGTTGCAGCAGCTGTTCCTGTGAAAAATAAAAAGTATCTTCAGTTAATTAAAATCCTATTTTAACCCCTTCCCTGCCAGATCTGTTACAGACAGTGCATTTTTACTGTCTGTATTTTTTTTTTTGCCCTTAAGGGTTAACTTTATTTTAAAAAATCTGTGTCTTAGACTGTCTTAGACTGTCTTAGACTGTCTTAGACTAGTAGTCTGTTTTAGTCTGTTTTAGTCTGTTTTAGTCTGTAGTCTGTCGTAGTCTGTCATAGTCTGTCAGTAGTCTGTCATAGCCTGTCGTAGTCAGTCAGTTTCCTTCCCCCAAATCTCCATTAGATTCTTCTAACAGGAGTTAGTTTAGGGATTACTGTTTTAGTCTGTTTTAGTCTGTTTTAGTGTTTTAAAAAAAAAAAAAAAATATTGTGTTTAGTATTTTGTTAGTTTAGTCTGTTGGTGTGAAACATGCAGCGCATGTACAGCTTGGAGGAGGCATATGCCTTCTTGGCGTCAGACTCTGACGCCACTGACACTGCGTCCGATTTTGACCCAGGTCAGTTTAGCGGCACGTCTAGTGACATGTCATCTGTGAGTGAGCCAGCTGCTAAAAGAAGCTGTGCTTCCCCTGCTACGCTGAATGTGGAGGAGGACTGGGTACCTCCACAGTTAGCTGAGCCCAACATCCCCCCTTTTAGTGCCAACGCAGGCATTAATGTGAATGTGGTTGACTTCTCCCCTATACAATATATGGAGTTATTTTTAGGGGATACCATCTGGGAGGAGATTGCTTCCCAGACTAATTTATACGCTAGCCAATTTATTGAGACCAATCCAGGTAGCTATACAGTCAGGGAGCATGCTTGGCATCCCACAGATGTCCCTGAACTTAAAACATTCTGGGCTCTTACCATGCTCATGGGGATAATAAAAAAGCCATCAATCCGGTCTTACTGGAGCACCAACCCAATTTGTTCGACTCCTATATTCTCCCAAACAATGCCTAGACCAAGATATGAGCTGCTGCTCAGATACTTACATTTTAACGACAATACGCTCTGTCACCCCAGAGATCACCCCGAATATGATAGGCTTTATAAAATACGCCCACTGGTAGACCATCTTCAGAACAGATTTTCTGAAGTTTATACTCCCCAACAAACTTTATCCATCGATGAATCCCTTATGAAATACAAAGGGAGATTAGGGTTCAAACAATATATCCCCTCAAAGCGGTCTAGGTATGGCATTAAAGTGTACAAACTTTGCGAGAGCGAAAGTGGCTACACATTTGCCTTCCGTGTATACGAGGGGAAAGATGCTCAACTGAACCCTCCTGGCTGTCCTGACTCTCTGGGGACAACTGGGAAACTTGTTTGGGACCTACTGAACCCTTTGTTCAATAAGGGTTACCACCTTTATGTGGACAATTTTTACAGCAGTGTCCACTTGTTTAAAATTCTTTATAGTTTACAGACACTGGCCTGCGGCACTGTAAGAAGAAATGCCAAGGATTTTCCCAGACCTCTCATAGAGGCCAAATTAAAAAAAGGGGAATGCAAAGCTCTGCACAAGGCTGAACTGCTTGCGCTAAAATTTAAGGACAGGAAGGATGTTCACATGATAACAACCATCCATAACGAGGGCATGTCAGACGTCACTGTCCGAGGCAGGGTACAGACAAAACCGGTGTGCATCAGGGCTTATAACAGGCACATGGGGGGTGTTGATTTGGCTGATCAGCTGATGCAGCCTTATCTTATCTTAAGAAAGACAAAAGCCTGGTATAAAAAGGTGGCTATCTACCTGTTGCAAGTAGCAACACATAATTCATTTTTACTTTTTAAAAAAATTAATCCAGGAAGAACCACCTATCTCCAATTTCAGCTCAAGCTGATTTCCACAATAATTTATGGAGATGGTCAAGTTCCAACGACAGTGCAAGAGTCGTCTAGACATTTTATTTTTAAGATACCGCCAACACCAAAAAAAAGAAACCCCCAGAAACGTTGCCGGGTCTGTTATAAAAAAGGGAAAAGGACAGACACCCCTTTTCACTGTCCCGATTGCCATACAAAACCTGGACTGTGCATTGGAGAATGTTTTAAGGTCTACCACACAGAAAATACATTTTTATAATACTTGTTCCTGATTTATTTTTTTTGTTTATTTTGAAAGCAGCAAATTTCTGTTAGTCAGTATCCTTCCCCCAAATCTCCAGTTAGATTATTTTTGCAGGAGTTAGTTTACAGATTGCTGCTAACAGAAGTTTTAGTCTCATTTAGTCTGTTTTTTAACTCTGTGTTAGCCAGACTCTGACGCCACTGACACTGCGTCCGATTTTGACCCAGGTCAGTTTTCTGACATGTCATCTGTGTGTGAGCTGGCTGCAAAAAGAAGCTGTGCTTTCTCTGCTACGCCGAATGTGGAGGAGGAACAGGTTTCTCCACAGTTAGCTGAGCCCCAAATCACCCCTTTTAGTGCCAACACAGGCATTAATGTCAATGTGGATGACTTCTCCTCTATGCAATATATGGAGCTATTTTTAGGGGATACCATGTGGGAGGAGATTGCTCCCCAGACTAATTTATATGCTACCCAATTTATTGATACCAATCCAGATAGCTATGCAGTCAGGGAGGAGTGTGCTTGGCATCCCACAGATGTCGCTGAACTTAAAAAATTCTGGGCTCTTACAATTCTCATGGGGATTATAAAGAAGCCATCAATTTGCTCTTACTGGAGCACCAACCCAATCTGTTCTAGTCGAGTGTACTCTCAAACCATGTCTAGAACAAGATTTGAGCTGCTGCTGAGATACTTACATTTCAATGACAATACCCTCTGTCACCGCAGAGATCACACCCAATATGATAGGCTTCATAAAATACACCCACTGGTAGACCATCTTCAGCACAAATTTACTGAAGTTTATACTCCTCAAAAAAATGTATCTATTGATGAATCGTTAATGAAATATAAAGGGAGATTAGGATTCAAACAATACATCCTCTCAAAGCGCTTTAGGTATGGCGTAAAATTCTACAAACTGTGCGAGAGCGAAAGTGGCTATACATTTGCCTTTCGTATATATGAGGGGAAAGATGGTCAACTGGACCCTCCTGGCTGTACTGACTCTCTGGGGACAAGCGGGAAACTTGTTTTTGACTTACTGATCCCCTTGTTCAATAAGGGTTACCACCTTTATGTGGACAATTTTTATAGCATTGTCTGTTTGTTTCAAACTCTTTAGGGTTTCTAGATACTGGCCTGTGGCAGTGTGAGAAGATATGCCAAGGATTTCCCCAGACCTTTAATAGAGGCCAAAAAAAAAAAAAAAAGTGAATGTAAAGGTCTGCACAAAGCTAAAGTGCTTGCAATAAAATTTAAGGACAGGAAGGATGTTCACATGCTAACAACCATCCATAACGAGGGCATGTCAGACGTCACTGTCCGAGGCAGGGTACAGACAAAACCGGTGTGCATCAGGGCTTATAACAGGCACATGGGGGGTGTTGATTTGGCTGATCAGCTGATGCAGCCATATCTTATCTTAAGAAAGACAAAAGCCTGGCATAAAAAGGTGGCTATCTACCTGATGCAAGTAGCAACACATAATTAATTTTTACTCTTTAAAAAAAAAAAATGAATTCAGAAAGAACCACCTTTCTCCAATTTTAGTTCAAGCTGATTTCCACAATAATTTATGGAGATGGTCAAGTTCCAACAACGGTGCCAAAGGAGTCCAGACATTTTATTTTTAAGATACCGCCAACTGCAAAAAAAAAACAAATCCCCTGAAATGTTGCTGGGTCTGTTATAAAAAAGGAAAAGGACACTGTTTTTTTTTCTTTTGAAAACAGCAAATTTTAGTTAGTCAGTTTCCTTCCCCCCAAATCTCCAATTAGATTCTTTTTGCAGGAGTTAGTTTAGAGAATGCTGCTAAAGGTGCATTTGATACCTGCACATTTGGTTAAAAAAGTTTTATGGTAGTAACATATAACTGGCTGGCCAAAACCAGATGACGTGTGCATAAAAAGCAGAATTAAAAATTTACCACCATGCACGTTCTCTGAAATTTGTTTAGCACAATGGTTGGGGGAAGGATGTGAAAACACCTCATATACAATACTCTGGAATGTCTACTTTATAAAAATATAAACTTTCATGATGTTAACATTAACGGGGGGGATGCAAAAATATGCCAAACTGAAGATAGGCCAAGCATACCTATATATCAAGTTGAAAAACTGATATGTACAAGTCTTGAATGTGGCCTTTTAGCCCCCAAACAACCCAGCAAACCTATGCATGGGTGGTGTCACTGTACTCAGGAGATGTTGCTGAACACATATTGGGGTGTTGTTTGGCAGTGATACATAACAGGATCTGTTAATTCATGCCTAAAGTACAATGTGTGTGTAAAAAAACACGAAAAAAAATTACTACCCAAAAGTTTGCCAAAGGCTGGTGGTAGAATTATTGCATGAAAAGTGTTAAACTACCACCATTTAAAATACCCTGAGTTGTCTACTTTTCAAAAATATATGGTTTGATGGGGGTAAAATACATTGGCCCAAATAGGATAGGGGCGCAGGTTTACTACATGTCAAAATACCAAGTTGGAAAATGGATATGCGCACCTGCCAAATGTGGCCTTTTAGCCCCCAAACAACCCAACAATCCTATGCATGGGTGGTATCACTGTACTCAGAAGATGTTGCTGAACACATATTGGGGTGTTGTTTGGCAGTGACACATAACACGATCTGTTAATCCATGCCTAAAGTAAAATGTGTGTGAAAAAAACACACACAAAAATGACTACCTAAATGTTTGACAAAGTCTGGTGGTAGAATTAGTGCATGGAAAGTGTTAAAAAACCACCATTTGAAATACCCCAGGGGGTGTCTACTTTCCAAAAATATATGGTTTGGTGGGGGTAAAATACATTGGCCGGCCTTATAAATGTCCCAAATAGGACATGTGCCCAGGCTGACTACATGTCAAAATTCCAAGTTGAAAAATGGATATGCGCACCTGCCAAATGTGGCCTTTTAGCCCCAAAACAACCCAACAAGCCTATGCATGGGTGGTATCACTGTACTCGGGAGATGTTGCTGAACACATATTGGGATGTTGTTTGGCAGTGATACACAACACGATCTGTTAATTCATGCCTAAAGTACAATGTGTGTGGAAAAAAACACAACAAATTACTACCTAAAAGTTTGACAAAGTCTGGTGGTAGAATAAGTGCATGGAAAGTGTTAAAAAAAACACCATTTGAAATACCCTAGGGTGTCTACTTTCCAAAAATATATGGTTTGGTGGGTAAAATACATTGACCGGCCTTACAAATGTCCCAAATAGGACACGTGCGCAGGTTGACTATCCGCACCTGCCAAATGTGGCCTTTTAGCCCCCTGACAAGCCTATGCATGGGTGGTATCACTGTACTCAGGAGATGTTGCTAAACACATATTGAGGTGTTGTTTGGCAGTGACACATAACACGATCTGTTAATTCATGCCTAAAGTACAATGTGTGTGAAAAAAACACACAAAAAATGACTACCTAAAAGTTTGACAAAGTCTGTTGGTAGAATTAGTGCATGGAAAGTGTTAAAAAAAACACCATTTGAAATACCCTAGGGTGTCTACTTTCCAAAAATATATGGTTTGGTGAGGGTAAAATACATTGGCCGGCCTTACAAATGTCCCAAATAGGACATGTGCGCAGGTTGACTACATGTCAAAATTCCAAGTTGAAAAATGGATATGCGCACCTGCCAAATGTGGCCTTTTAGCCCCCAAACAATCCGACAAGCCTATGCATGGGTGGTATCACTGTACTCGGGAGATGTTGCTGAACACATATTGGCGTGTTGTTTGGCAGTGACACATAACACGATTTGTTAATTCATGCCTAAAGTACAATGTGTGTGAAAAAAAACACACAAAAATGACTACCTAAATGTTTGACAAAGTCTGGTGGTAGAATTAGTGCATGGAAGGTGTTAAAAAAACACCATTTGAAATACCCTAGGGTGTCTACTTTCCAAAAATATATGGTTTGGTGGGGGTAAAATACAATGGCCGGCCTTACAAATGTCCCAAATAGGACATGTGCGCAGGTTGACTACATGTCAAAATTCCAAGTTGAAAAATGGATATGCACACCTGCCAAATGTGGCCTTTTAGCCCCCAAACAATCCGACAAGCCTATGCATGGGTGGTATCACTGTACTCAGGAGATGTTGCTGAACACATATTGGCGTGTTGTTTGGCAGTGACACAACACGATTTGTTAATTCATGCCTAAAGTACAATGTGTGTGAAAAAAAACACACAAAAAATGACTACCTAAATGTTTGACAATGTCTGGTGGTAGAATTAGTGCATGGAAAGTGTTAAAAAACCACCATTTGAAATACCCTAGGGTGTCTACTTTCCAAAAATATATGGTTTGGTGGGGTAAAATACATTGGTGGCCTTACAAATGTCCCAAATAGGACATGTGCTGCAGGTTGACTACATGTCAAAATTCCAAGTTGAAAAATGGATATGCGCACCTGCCAAATGTGGCCTTTTAGCCCCCAAACAATCTGACAAGCCTATGCATGGGTGGTATCACTGTACTCAGGAGATGTTGCTGAACACATATTGGCGTGTTGTTTGGCAGTGACACATAACACGATCTGTTAATTCATGCCTAAAGTACAATGTGTGTGAAAAAAAACACACAAAAAATGACTACCTAAATGTTTGACAAAGTCTGGTGGTAGAATTAGTGCATTGAAAGTGTTAAAAAACCACCATTTGAAATACCCTAGGGTGTCTACTTTCCAAAAATATATGGTTTGGTGGGGGTAAAATACATTGGCCGGCCTTACAAATGTCCCAAATAGGACATGTGCGCAGGTTGACTACATGTCAAAATTCCAAGTTGAAAAATGGATATGCGCACCTGCCAAATGTGGCCTTTTAGCCCCCAAACAATCCGACAAGCCTATGCATGGGTGGTATCACTGTACTCAGGAGATGTTGCTGAACACATATTGGTGTGTTGTTTGGCAGTGACACATAACACGATTTGTTAATTCATGCCTAAAGTACAATGTGTGTAAAAAAAACACACAAAAAATGACTACCTAAATGTTTGACAATGTCTGGTGGTAGAATTAGTGCATGGAAAGTGTTAAAAAACCACCATTTGAAATACCCTAGGGTGTCTACTTTCCAAAAATATATGGTTTGGTGGGGGTAAAATACATTGGCCGGCCTTACAAATGTCCCAAATAGGACATGTGAGCAGGTTGACTACATGTCAAAATTCCAAGTTGAAAAATGGATATGCGCACCTGCCAAATGTGGCCTTTTAGCCCCCAAACAATCCGACAAGCCTATGCATGGGTGGTATCACTGTACTCAGGAGATGTTGCTGAACACATATTGGCGTGTTGTTTGGCAGTGACACATAACACGATTTGTTAATTCATGCCTAAAGTACAATGTGTGTGAAAAAAACACACAAAAAATTACTACCTAAATGTTTGACAATGTCTGGTGGTAGAATTAGTGCATGGAAAGTGTTAAAAAACCACCATTTGAAATACCCTAGGGTGTCTACTTTCCAAAAATATATGGTTTGGTGGGGGTAAAATACATTGGCCGGCCTTACAAATGTCCCAAATAGGACATGTGCGCAGGTTGACTACATGTCAAAATTCCAAGTTGAAAAATGGATATGCGCACCTGCCAAATGTGGCCTTTTAGCCCCCAAACAATCCGACAAGCCTATGCATGGGTGGTATCACTGTACTCAGGAGATGTTGCTGAACACATATTGGCATGTTGTTTGGCAGTGACACATAACACGATTTGTTAATTCATGCCTAAAGTACAATGTGTGTGAAAAAAAACACACAAAAAAATACTACCTAAATGTTTGACAAAGTCTGGTGGTAGAATTAGTGCATGGACAGTGTTAAAAAACCACCATTTGAAATACCCTAGGGTGTCTACTTTCCAAAAATATATGGTTTGGTGGGGGTAAAATACATTGGCCGGCCTTACAAATGTCCCAAATAGGACATGTGCGCAGGTTGACTACATGTCAAAATTCCAAGTTGAAAAATGGATATGCGCACCTGCCAAATGTGGCCTTTTAGCCCCCAAACAATCCGACAAGCCTATGCATGGGTGGTATCACTGTACTCAGGAGATGTTGCTGAACACATATTGGCGTGTTATTTGGCAGCAAGACATAACAGGATCTGTAAGTTTATACCTGAATTGCAATGTATGTGAAAAAAAACAAAAAAAACAACTATCTATGCAAAGTTTGGCAAAGACTTGTGGTAAAATGGCTGCATAGAAAGTGTCAAAATATCCTTAGATGAATACCCTGGGTTGTCTACTTTAAAAAAAATATATACATGTGGAGTGTTTTCCAGAGATTTATGACAGATAATAGTGTTACAATGTCACTATTGATACATTTAAAAAAATTTTGTTTTGAAACCGCCATATCCTACTTGTACCTATAGCCCTATAACTTGCAAAAAAAAGCATGTAAACACTGGGTATTTTTAAACTCAGGACAAAATTTTGAATCTATTTAGCTGTTTTTTTCATTCGCTTTTGTAGATGAGTAAAAGATTTTTCAAGTAAAAGTCAAAAAACATGTATTTTTTTCAATTTTTCATCATATTTTTTTATTTTTTTTAAATTAAAATACATGAGATTATATAAATAATGGTATGTAAAGAAAGCCCCTTTTGTCCTGAAAAAAACAATATATAATTTGTATGGGAACAGTAAATGAGAGAGCGGAAAATAACAGCTAAACACAAACACCAGAAAAGTGTAAAAATATTCCTGGTTGCAAATGTACAACATCGCAAAAACAGTCCAGTCCTTAAGGGGTTAAAATTAGTAATGACAGGAGGTTAATATTTGCATAACTCTCTTTACTGAAACTCCCAGCAGCACAGATCATAAGAGAGCAACCAATCAAAAAACACTTGCATGTTATACAAAAGGACCTGTCACACACATCACTTCCTCTTTCTTTGTAGCAAACTAATAAAGGTAAGGTTCAAATGTCCAAAAGGTCCAAACATCAAACAATTGCAATCAAACATAACAACGATCAGGGAATCCAAACTGTAGCCGTGGAAACGTCCATAAAAGCTGTAGATTGCAGAATAGATGAAGAAAGCACCGATCACACTGAAAAGAAACAGAAAGAAGTAAAAGGCATCTGAAGTGACATTTTGTCTAACATACCATAACGGACTATCTACTACTTAAGTTAGATGTAAATTAAATATAACAGTCATGCCTAGTCGGTAGAAACGACTATAACAATCTATCTAGCTACTAGAAGACGATAATACCATACAATACATATAATAACACCATATATGATCATAGAATATCTTATCCTAATATCATAGAAAAAAATGACAGAAATATCGAAATATAGAAATCCCAGGGTGGGAAGAGACAATAGGGTGAGAAATATTCGCCTCCTGTCATTACTAAAATTGAGATTATAGGTACACTACGTTAGCATAATCTACAATTTTATCACATGACAGGATGCTTCATATTTGCAGTTTTAATGCTGAGAATTTAGAAAAGTGAAAAAAGCATGAGAGGACTGTCTGAAATAAAACACACGGAGAGTAGATGATATTGGCTTATGACGTGCCCGCTAAGACCCCTTGTGATGCCGCAGCTCTGTGAACCGAGAGTGTACCGAAGCTGGAATCTATTCCAGCCAAAGACAAAAGCCAGCGGACCCAGACTCATAGTCGAGACCGGCTTATGGGGTCCATCCTATGACACCAAAAGTTGGCCCCAAGGGGCAGCCTGTAAGGGCACCGTAACCTCAGCATACCGTAAAGCTTGTCCACGACGCATAGTCGGGGACAGCTAGAAAACACGGATACGAAATGTAGGAAGAATCCGATCCTGTCCAACGTGTAAAACGCCATCTGGTGAAAAGGAAACGCCATCTGGTGAAAAGGAAAATCCAAACAACCAAAACGAGTCAAGAGATGAGGCACAACAGTATCGTACGTTTTGCGGAAAGCTGTCTCAGTGATAAGCCCGAATTATCTGGTCAGCCTTAAAGAAAAACACAGCCCTAAATCTACATCCCAGAGACAAGGATATTTAGGTGCGGGAGGCCTAGACAACTTGAATCCCGTATGAGACAGTTCCAGAAAGTCCAGGAATCACGCTTGACTCTGCCCTAGGTGAGTGATAAGGCATATGCAGTGGACCACCCGCGTCAGCACTGAGAATGGTTGGAAGGCATAGGCTCCCTCGTCCGGACAAATTTGCAGGAAAATGTCCACTACTTTGAAATCCGGATCTGGCAGCCAGTTGAAGAACCTCGGGAGTTGTTGGTTCATTCTGGATGCAAACAAATCCACATGTAGCAGATTCCTGAGGTCAATCAGTGTGCGGAAAGTAGAGTCAGTGGCGTGGAGACCAGTCCGCCGTGAGGTTGGTGATCCCCGGGAGGTATTCTGCCAGTAGTGTGATATTGCAGGGGAGGCAACATTTGTATATGTCTTCTGCCGCCTCCGTCAAGGATTGGGATCTGACTCCGCCCAGGCGGTTGAAGTATTAAACTGCCGAGAAGTTATCCATGCGGAGCAGGATACCACAGTCGGAAAGTCCCTTCCGGTGTTGGTCCAAATCTAGCCAGCCATTCCAGGCTTACATGTGGAGTAGCCACCAACGAAGTTCTGTCCGCCCCTCTCCTGATAGGGATATCCAATGGTCGTATTAGTGATCCAGACGCAAATGTTTTGCCTTCAGTCGTAGCAGAGCTCTGTAGTGCAAAGGCCCCAGAAATATCGCCTGGGTCGAGGAGGAAGAAGGACAAGGAGTCGCAGAGGAGACGTATCCATGCGTAGAATCCGTCGAATCTCCACTCAGTTCTGTAGGATACAAGGAGGGCGATTGTGAATAGGATCTGGGTCCAGTGGATCAAAATCGGCTGATGGCTTGGTCCCTTTGCCAACCAACCCTCCCAAAAACACCCCTACCGGGTGGTGGTCTGAAGCCATGCTTGAGTGAAGGTTGAGTTTTGGTCAGTGTCGTGAACAGGTTGACCTGTCGCTTAAACTCTGCTATAAAAGGCTCACCGAGTAGGAGATCCTTTGCCAAGGGTCCCAATTCTTTGGAGCCCAATTCCAACAGTGTTGAGTCCATCCTTGCATCTCACTGTACAGAGGGTCACATTGGCGTTACCCAGCATGCAGATAGAGCGCTGGGCCTTTTGCGGAAGTCACTTGGGTCCAACTGCATGCCCTGTGAGAGGGCCAGATTCACAAAGAATAGGATCTTAGCCAATGGGCCTAGTAGATCCAACAAGACATGCCCTTCCTGGGGTGTCTGCCAGCCCGGGACATGAAAACCACTACTGTGGTGTCAAATGCCAGAGTGATAGCCACCTTGTCTGGCATTCTGTTCTTAGGCGTGCCCGCACTTCCTTGTCCAGTGGCGTGCAGAGCCAATAATGGACGAATTGTGCCAGATCTGGCAGTGTCCATACCGACGACCTGGGGTGTCATATAGTGCATGGATCGAACATGGGTATCCCCATTTTGTCCAGAAAACAGCCCCTCCGGTGGTCTTGGGCAGAGGTGTGCAGGTACCCTTTTCCTGATATTCGTCACCTAGCATGGTTTCGATCCCATACTTGGAGTCGGAGTGGGTTAGGTCTTGCCAGAGTCACTACTTGGAGTCGGAATGGGTTAGGTCTTGCCACTCTTTCAAAACTCTCAGGCTTTTTGAATGGAGTTTTGCCCCGAGACTTGATGATTTTTGGGCCCTGTCTGGCTCAGTGGAGCGTCAGATCCCAGGGCAGCATCAGAGTCTTGTGCTGAGGTTAGGACAGGACCCGTAGTAAGACCTTTTCAACTGAGGCAGCGACAGCGGCATTAATCATGGCCTGAAAATCCTGCATTGGTGGAGGTGTGTTGCTCATTGTGGTCGGTCTGCCTGTAAGAGGACAGTGACAATCAGCTGGAGCAAGATAAATCAAGACGCACGTAACGTGCCAGGCTCCTAGTATAACTGGGGCTCACCCAGGGATCGGCTTCACAGTATAGCCGCCTACAATGATAGTGCCATGAAGAGGGGCTCACCCTCTAGGCGTACGAAAGGGGGTTTCCCCTAAGTGAATGGGAGATGTTGTAGTCTCAGAATCATGGGGTTGATCCCCAGCTTAATTCCCCGTTCAGGGTGATATTGAGGGGTTAACCTCATAATTATTGCCAAGGTGACTTTTCTTCGAGGGGTTCACCCCAGTTACACGTCAAAGCTGTACCTCCGTGGTCAGCAATAAAACAGGTGTACACAACATGTGTGATAGTTCTGCATAGTGTGATAATGTATCTCCAGACAACATAAAGGATGTGGGAGATCCCTGTACTGAATGTGCAGAACACCTGTGAGGATATCTGGGGGCTGTGCCATGAGAACCAGAGGACACCCACATATGGCAACTAATGTAATCAAAAAGGCACATTGTATATGGCTGTTAAGCCCAACATGGTCCCACATAGTAATTACACCTCAGTGTATATAAATTTCTGTTGTGTCAGCAAAATCCCACATAGCATAGGATCTGGGTCCAGTGGATCAAAATTGGCTGATGGCTTGGTCCCTTTGCCGACCACATAGCAATCACACCGCAGTGTATATCATTCTGTTGTCAGCAAACAGCATGTATTTGTAATCACTTGTAGTAGGTACCTTAATTGTGGATGAGAAATCAGCACTGAAGTCGCCAGTGGTGAGTGTGGAGCCTCAGATACAGCTTGAAGGTAAGTATATTTAGTCCAGATCGCGGTAATGCCGATCTGGAAGGAAAAAAGAAAGGGCAGTCGTGAATCTCACGAGTTTCAAAATAGCCGACGCGGGCGCATTGATCATTGTGACCCGTTGTTTTGCAGGCCTGCCGTTTGCGGAAGAATCATGCTGAGCAAGAAACAAGTATTAGCAGAATGGTAGTGGGGACAAGCTAACAAGAACAGCAGGGTAAATACCTATATAATACAAATATAGCAACCTTTGTTTAAAGTGGAATAACACACAATGAGAGAATACAACCTATACATCAGTTTACCTAATAAAACAATCTTCAAACTGTAGAAAGATATATCAGCTAATAAAGCAATCTTAAATACCTATGAATCATTACACAGAATACAGAATAAATCAGACAAGTAACAGTAAAGTCACAAGGACAAAATACTCTGACCTGGAGCAGCAAAGAAAGGAAGTGATAGTTACATAGTTACATAGCTGCAAAGAGACTTGCGTCCATCAAGTGCAGCCTACCTCTCACATTTGTTTTTTACTGTTGATCCAAAAGAAGGCAAAAAAACTCAGTTTGAAGCACAATTTTGCAACAAGCTAGGAAAAAATTCCTTCTTGACCCCAGAATGGCAGTCAGATTTATCCTTGGATCAAGCAGTTATTACCCTACATTGAAAGATTATATCCTTGAATATTCTGTTTTTGCAAGTATGCATCTAGTATCAGTTTGAACATCTGTATGGACTCTGATAAAACCACTTCTTCAGGCAGAGAATTCCACATCCTGAATGTTCTTACAGTAAAAAAAACCTTTCCTTAGACGAAATCTTCTTTCTTCCAGTCTAAACGCCTCGTGTCCTATGTAAAGTCCGGTTTGTGAATAGATTTCCACACAATGGTTTGTATTGGCCCCAAATATATTTGTATAATGTTATCATATCCCCTGTCAGGCGACGTTTTTCTAAACTAAACAGGTTTAAATTTGTTGTTTGTGTGACACGTCCTTTTGTATAACATTGAAGTGTTTTTGATTAGTTGTTTTCTTATGATCTGTGCTGCTGGGAGTTTCAGTAAAGAGAGAGTAATGCAAATATGAAGCCTCCTGTCATGTGATAAAATTAAGAACTGCATGGCTATTGTGAAGGAATGCACCTTGATTCCAAGGCTCAAGCTACAGATGCCATTTTTGGTTCAGTCTGTAATAAGATTGTCTAATTTGGATCATGATATGCTTTATGTTTAAATTAACTTTGTCCTCTATTAGTTCTTCTTCCTCGTAAAGACTAGCCCCCAGAAGAGTACTTCTTGTAGACTGCTTATCTTGTGACATTTAGAAATATGTCTCTTCTTGCATTCCTTTCCTATGACTGTTTAAAAAACAGTAAATATGTTTGCATGTAAGCACGTATCCATCACTGTAAAACAAATTGCCCCCAATTAAAGTTAAAAGCATATTTTGATATACAATCTCCGTGTGTCTTATTTTGCTTTCTCCGAGTGCTCGAACTAATAATTTGGGTTCCTCTAAACATATCTTTGTATTATAATTTTTATCCATAACAATTTTGGTGCCGAGAAATCCGGGAGAGACAGTCCATCCCATCCGGACGCAAATCCTGGAGATAGGGAGCCGCCACAGATGGTGACTCTTAAAGCTGCAGTGGGTAAGAAAACTTTTATTTTCTACTTATTTTTGCTACACTCTCTGTCAGTTCCCCGTGTCCCTTGTCCATTGTGTAATATGTTCAGGT
Organism: Pelobates cultripes; assembly: GCA_933207985.1. Lineage (NCBI taxonomy): Eukaryota > Metazoa > Chordata > Amphibia > Anura > Pelobatidae > Pelobates > Pelobates cultripes. Next base: position 230,639,378 of record OW240914.1, on the reverse strand, counting down.
GGAATGTAGATTGTAGAATATATCTGTGGGTTACAAGTTATCTTTATTTTTTGCCTTGTTATCTGTTTCATGATTAGAATTAGAATCCTCCAAGGCAGATCTCCTGATCTGTGTTTAAATTAAGAAGGCAAAGACTGTGAAAATTCCACCGCAGTGGTCATAAGTGTTTTAACAATGTTTGTATAGTCTTGTCTTGGTTAAGGGAGTAATTAGTCATTACAGATAAAATGGGTAATTCTCAAAGTACCCAGGAGGAATTCATTGCTCTGACTATAGTCAAACATCATAAAGGACAAAGAGCGACTAGGAAAATAAAGAAATTACTTAAGAAAGCTGGCATGCCCTCAGATGGCACCCTTAACCCACAGATATGGAAGGAATTTATGGCAAATTATAGAGGATGGTTAGAAGATAATGATTTAGTAGAAGTAGCAAATAAATGGCATGATACTGCAATAGAATTAACTAAATGTGGCTGTAGAGAGACCACTAGGAAAGGGATCCCTTATTATCGATGTTTTGGACCATCAGGGGTTACCTCTAATAAGGCCGCTCAGGCAAAATCTGAAAAACCTCCTCTTTATCCAGGTAAGGAAGGTGTCGTCCATGGGACGACTTGTAAAAGCCCACAGGTCCCAGTGTCCACCTTATGTCCCATAACCCATAAACCTAATTGGATATGCTCTATATGTGAATTGACTAATTCCTGGTGGGTAGAAAAATGTGGGAGTTGTAGTTTCCCACGGCCCCCCGCTCACCTATTAGCCTATATTGATAGCCTATCACAACCTAACAAAGACCCAGAAACCCTCTTTACAGTAGTTTTGCGCAGCGTGACTACATATAACTCCCCTGCTCTAGTTAGACCCATGGGATCACAAGAAGACGACAGTGGTCCACCAGATTTAGGGGAACCCCTAGTGGCCCCTATAAATACCCCAGTAAGACCATTAGCTCCACAATTTATGACCCCTATGATACCCAAACCCGAAATAAGACAGTACTAGTCAAGGAAGTTCAGGTATCCAACACTGGGAAGACGCCTTGGGTGCCCAGTTAACAATTAGCAATAATACAGCAGTTGCCAGACATGGAGAAAGCTCCTTTGGCCTTTGGTACAGTCGCAGTCCACAATCCAAGCCACTTACCAGAGTACCTGGATGGATTTAAAGCAGATTGTTGACCTTAAAGCAGGTCCCATTTTAGTTAGGATAATTTCCAAATATACAGATGCCCACGAGGATAGTCTGAAAAAGAGGTAATTTGCAGCCAAACGGGTGGTTTAGAACCAAATCTGCTTTGTGGGAATGTTAAATCACCGCCCTGAGAGAATGGGCCAAAGTAAAGACCGAAGAATTAGCACACAAACTAGGTGATATTATGCAAAGCAAAGATGAGTCTGTTGAAAAATTCTTTACTAGACTCCAGATAGCTTGGAAATCACTAGGCTACTCAGATATTGAAATTACCTCCACCAGTCTCCTAATAAACTGCTTTATGGATGGTCTCCAGAATGCTAGACAAGAATGGAGGGCCCTTGATCACTGCTCCCAAGTTAAAGTTGCTATGGGAGTCGAAGCCAACTTGAATAATAAGAGAAGGGTCACCCCTTTTATGACCCTTACTGCCCCTAAACCATGGGTTGACAGGAAGCCTGTTGAATGTTGGAATTGTGGTAGAAATGGTCACATTAAGGGCAACTGTAAATGTCTTCCTAAAATCAGAAACTAGCAGAACAGTTCTGACAACTCTCATGCCACTTACCACCACCCCCACAACAATAGGAAATTGACAACCCAGTGTTCCTGCATGCTTTAAATATTCCTGGCATAGCTGGACCCTCTCCTACTGTTAATGTTACATTACCAGGTGTAGCGGAGAGCTGGTATTACACAGCCTACATATGTTTTAAATGCTTGGTAAGGTATTTTTGCCTTACCCTGTGTGATGGTAGCGGTGGTAGCATTCCTCTCCAGATTTTGTAGTGGCCTTTGGCGCAGTATAAACTCCTGCACCTCTGTCATCGTCCTGGATATAATATCCGCCGTTGGATTCTCTCCATAAAAGGACAGCCTAAACTGCAGCTGTCTCTGGAACTCCTCTTGCTCAGATCTATCTGCTGAACTTTGCTGCTCAGGGATCACCCTGTCCTCTTTCTGGTATTCTGCCATCACCTCTGCAATGAGGGTTGCTTTCTTTTTGTTGCTTGCTGCAATACCTTTCGCTTCCAGGAGATCTTTCAGCGTGGCTCTTTTTAGCTTGGCATAATCACTCTCCATCCGTATTCCATTAGTCCTTGTTCCCTTGTGAGTCTGGATCCAGCGCTGCCAACCAATGTAGCGGAGAGCTGGTATTATACAGCCTATCTCCACTTTAGATCCCAGGGAGGTTCAGGAGCAAGCAATTATAAATCCATAGGGCAAAGTATCCAGCAGGCAAAATAACACAGCAGTATCCCAGCAGCAATCCCAATAACTGGACGACACACAGCAGAACTAAAGATTTATTCACACAGTGGCCTTTTAAAGCCTGCTCCCATGCAAGGGAGGGATTTCCATTAATTTGTACAGTAGCCAATCCTGCTCTGGTAACCTCCCACACATCTCCTCCCCTCAGGCTGCATCATAATCCCCTTATCCAGCACACCAATTCCCCCCATTTCTGGATGTACCCCTAAACTTAGGGGCACCACTTTAAATTATACATCCCCTGGTAGCCCTGATCTGGGTGAACAACATATCCAAAAATCACCCATGTCAGACCAGGGGTTCGGGAAATTCATGGAGGGAATAAAATGACCGACCGCACTGTAGAGAACAGCCGAATGGGGTTCCATGCGATGGGGCCCTGCGGTCGGTCCTGGAGTCAGGGAATAAACTGCACAAAAGCCTCTAGCTACAGAGACTAGGGAGGGTTCGCCTGAAGTTTGGAACCGAACTGACCGGGCTTGTGGAGGTCTCAGCGGTGTTCGCCTAGTCGAGTGCCCAATTTGAGTTCCAGACACTCGACGGCAAAACACCGCTGTTCGGGAGTTTTAAAATGGCCGCCGCCACATGTTCGTTTCCCGAATGGCGGCCACCCCCGAGAACAAAGGACGGCTACTCAGCTTGTCAATTACCCATTCGCAACAATGTTGCAACGGGTAATTGAAGGCACACGTCACACAGGGGAGGTCTGACTGTTCGGTAGTTTCATTCGAACAAACTAAGGAAATGAGACTACCTAACATTCAGACGAATACAATACATTTAACACATAGAAGTTTGCTATTTTACACGAATGCATTCCAACACATGTAATTCTCAGGGCAGCCCAGTGCCATCCGCTACACTGCTCCCCCTTGCCCAGAAGCCGGCATACACAGTCTGATCCAACACGGATTGGCTTGGGGATGTCCGGGGAGGCTCACGGATCATTTCTCTAGGTCAGTTTGTCTTGACAACCCGTCAGCATTCCCATTCTGTTTGCCCGGGCGGTACTGGATGTTAAAGTCAAAAGGCTGCAGCGCCAAACTCCAGCGCAGCAACCTGGCATTGTCCCCAGCCATCCAGTTTAGCCAGACCAAAGGGTTGGGATCCGTGAGCAAGGAAAAGGGCTGTCCATACAAATATGGCTGCAATTTCTTCAGGGCCCACACCACAGCCAGGCACTCCTTTTCGATGGCGGTGTAGCTCACTTCTCTGGGTAGTAGTTTCCGACTGATGTAGGCTTCGGGGTGTTCTCCGCCATCAGCCCCGACTTGGCTTAAAACTGCTCCCAATCCAAACATAGAAGCGTCTGTGTGAACAAGAAAATGTTTAGTTGGATCGGGAGCTGCCAAGACAGGGGCATTAACAAGTGCATCTTTCAACAGGTTGAACGCCTTCTCACACTCCGGGGTCCAGGTTACTTGGCGGGGTAAATTTTTACGGGTAAGATCAGTAAGGGGTTTGGCCAGGGCACTATAGTTGGGGACAAACTTGCGGTAGTATCCGGCCGTTCCTAGAAAAGCAAGGACCTGGGTTTTTGTCCTGGGGGTGGGCTATTGGGCTACTGCCTCTACCTTAGCAGGTTCAGGTTTCTGCTTCCCACACCCCACTCTGTGTCCGAGGTACTGTACCTCTGCCATCCCTATACTGAATTTAGCTGGCTTCAGGGTTAATCCGGCTTCTCGGATTCTATCTAACACCGCCCCGATATGGGCCAAATGTTCCTCCCAGGTGTTACTAAAGATGGCTATGTCATCTAAATAAGCACAAGTATAATCCTGAAATCCATCTAGGAGTCGGTCTACCATCCTCTGGAAGGTAGCGGGTGCGTTTTTCATCCCAAACGGCATTACCTTAAATTGGTATAAACCGAATGGGGTGACAAAAGCGGATTAAGGAATGGCCTCGGGCGCCAGGGGAATTTGCCAATACCCCTTACATAGATCAATGGTCGTGAGGTAGTGACCTCTAGCCATCCTGTCTAGTAATTCCTCTATCCGGGGCATAGGGTATGCATCGGATACCGTCTTTTCATTTAACCTCCTGTAATCCACGCAGAAGCGGGTTGTGCCATCTCGCTTGGGTATGAGGACTACAGGAGAGGCCCAGGGGCTGACGGTTCAATCACCCCTAAGTGGAGCATCTCCTCAATCTCTTTATGCATGCTTTCTTTCACCGCTTCAGGGATGCGATACGGGGTTTGGCGCATGGGAATCTGCCCTGGGGTCTCTACCCGGTGAGTGGCCAAAGGAGTGTACCCAGGTATATTGGAGAATGTGTCCTGTTTCTCCCTTAATAACTGTTGTACCTCGGTATGCTCCTGTGGGCTCAGCCGATCCCCCAGAGTAACTTCCCCCAAATCCCCGGACAGTCTGCCGTCCCCCAGGAGATCTGGGAGAGGCAGGCTGTCGAACTCTTCATTGGAGGGGGCGCAAATCGCGGTTACCTCCACTGAACGTTCCTGGTAGGGCTTCAGCATGTTCATGTGGATCATGCGTCGCCCCCCAGTCCCTGTACAGGCGCCAGTTATATACGTGGTGTCGCATCTCTGCTCCATCACTTTGTATGGGCCCTGCCAGGAGGCCTGCAGCTTGTCATGTTGGACTGGTTTCAAAACTAGAACTTTCTGCCCAACCTGGAAGCTGTGGTCCCTGGCGCCCCTATCATACCATGTGCGTTGGCGCGTTTGAGCCGCCTGGAGGTTCTCTCGGACTGACTTGGTCAACGCTTCCAAACGCTCTCGAAATGCCAGTACATATGGTATGACAGGGGTACCGTCGGTACTCCGGTCCCCCTCCCAGTGTTCCCGGATAAGATCCAGGGGTCCCCTTACTCTCCGCCCAAATAGTAACTCAAATGGGGAGAATCCTGTCGATTCCTGCGGCACCTCCCTGTAGGCAAAAAGGAGATGCGGCAGAAACCGTTCCCAGTCCCTATGGGTGTCGGCAAAAGTGCGCAGCATTTGCTTCAAGGTCCCATTGAACCTTTCACATAGCCCATTGGTCTGGGGGTGGTATGGGGCGCTAATAATCGATTTAATGTCACAACATTTCCAGAGGCTCTGGGTGACTTCCGCAGTGAACTGGGTACCCTGATCCGAGATTATCTCTCTGGGTAACCCCATCAGAGTGAAAATCCGCATCAGGGCCTCAGCCACGGTTTCTGCGTGTATGTTAGTCAGGCCAATTGCCTCTGGAAATCGGGTGGCATAATCCACTACCGTTAAAATATACCTTTTTCCAGAGGGGCTGGGTGTTTTCAGGGGTCCTATTATATCCACTGCTACTCTGCTGAAGGGTTCCTCGATTATGGGTAGCGGGTGCAATTTTGCCTTCCGCCGGTCCCCTCTCTTCCCTACCCTTTGGCACGTGTCACACGTGTTGCAGTACCTGCGGACTTCCTGACTAACCCCTGGCCAAAAGAAACTCTGGGTCAGTCGATGCCGGGTGCGACTGACTCCTAAATGTCCGGATAGCGGAATATCGTGCGCTATACGGAGTAACTCGGCGCGATACCGCTGGGGTACCACTAACTGCCTCATTACAATGGGGTCTGACCCAGCTACCTGCTTGTCAAACTCCCTGTATAGCAACTGGTTCTCCCATACAAATCTTTCGCCCTCCCCTCCCGGCTGGTCTGAGGTGACTTTGTCTCTATAGACCTGTAAGGTGGGGTTGGTGGCTACCTCAGCCGCAAATTCAGTAGGGGGAGCCCAAGGGGTACATTCTAAGGTAGGGGAAGGATCTCTTACCTGGACCTCCAGGAGTGTGTTGTAGTCCTGGGTGCGGGCCTGTTGTCGTGTAACCACTGGGTGTGCCTCTCCGGTTGTTGGGGCCTGGGGTTCAAATGCAGACGTCAGTTTGCCCAAATCGTTCCCCAACAAAACCTCAGCTGGCAGCTGGGACATCAACCCCTCCTCCACGTTTCCAAACCCCGCTCCCCAATGTAAATGTACCCGGGCTGTGGGTAGCCGGTATACTGCTCCCCTGGCTACCCTGACAGCTACTGTTCTGCTGGTCTTGGCCTGGTCAGGTACCAGGTGACTTTTAACCAGTGGGATGGTGGCTCCTGAATCGCGGAGCCCCTGGACTGCTTTCCCCTCCAAGTACACAGTCTGTCCATGATGCTGGCGGTTGTCAGCATTACTCTGCACAGGATCCGCTTCATTTAATACTTCCCATTGTTCCACTGTGTTTATGGGAATTGCGGTGCCATAGGGACTTGTTGCCTCTGCTTGGTAGTAGTGGGCTGCCTGTCGAGGTGGTGGGGGTATTCCGGGCCTGATCCAGGTGGAGCGATCTTTTAGCTGCGGGCATTCCCTCTTATAATGTCCCCAGCGTTGGCAATGGTGGCACTGTGCAGAGCTAGTTGGTCGAGGTGTTGGTTGTACATTAGCAGGTGGGTAAGGAGGTAGTTGTTGTGGTGGCGGTGTGGTGTTGGGGTATGGGCTGTTCCCCCTCACGGGTCGGATAACTGTCTTGATGGGGGCTGGTTTTTGTTGTCTGCGGGCATCCAGGTACTCATCCGCCTTTTTAGATGTGAGGGACTTCGGATTGCGGTCTTTCACCCATTCCTGTATATCATTCTGGATGCCCTCATAGAATTGCTCCAATAGCAACATTTGTAACAAGTCCTCCATGGACCGAGCTTTATTGGACTGTACCCACCCCAGGGCAGCCCGATGTAGCTTGCAGGCCCATTCCACATGAGAGTCCTTGTCATTTCTTTTTAACACTCTAAATCGCTGCCGATTGCATACCGGGCCAGGATCACCTCTTTTACCCTGTGGTAATTCCGAATTTCCTCATCTGGTACAGTTCTATATGCTTCAGCAGCCTTTCCAGTGAGCTTCCCTGCTAAAATAGGTACCCATTCCTCTGGACTAATATAATGCAGTGCACACAGACTCTCAAAATCTTGGAGAAAAGCATCTATATCCTCCTCTGCTTCTACATATGTTTTAAATGCTTGGTAAGGTATTTTTGCCTTACCCTGTGTGATGGTAGCGGTGGTAGCATTCCTCTCCAGATTTTGTAGTGGCCTTTGGCGCAGTATAAACTCCTGCACCTCTGTCATCGTCCTGGATATAATATCCGCCGTTGGATTCTCTCCATAAAAGGACAGCCTAAACTGCAGCTGTCTCTGGAACTCCTCTTGCTCAGATCTATCTGCTGAACTTTGCTGCTCAGGGATCACCCTGTCCTCTTTCTGGTATTCTGCCATCACCTCTGCAATGAGGGTTGCTTTCTTTTTGTTGCTTGCTGCAATACCTTTCGCTTCCAGGAGATCTTTCAGCGTTGCTCTTTTTAGCTTGGCATAATCACTCTCCATCCGTATTCCATTAGTCCTTGTTCCCTTGTGAGTCTGGATCCAGCGCTGCCAACCAATGTAGCGGAGAGCTGGTATTATACAGCCTATCTCCACTTTAGATCCCAGGGAGGTTCAGGAACAAGCAATTATAAATCCATAGGGCAAAGTATCCAGCAGGCAAAATAACACAGCAGTATCCCAGCAGCAATCCCAATAACTGGACGACACACAGTGTCGGTCCTGGAGTCTGGGAATAAACTGCACGAAAGCCTCTAGCTACAGAGACTAGGGAGGTTTCACCTGAATCCCCTCGTTCGGTTGTTTCTATCTACCGAACGAGGAGCCGTTCGGTAGTTTGGAACCGAACGGACCGGGCTTGTGGAGGTCTCATCGGTGTTCGCCTAGTCGAGTGCCCAATTTGAGTTCCAGACACTCGACGGCAAAACACTGCTGTTCGGGAGTTTTAAAATGGCCGCCGCCACGTGTTCGTTTGCCGAATGGCGGCCATCCCCGAGAACAAAGGACGGCTACTCAGCTTGTCAATTACCCGTTCGCAACAATGTTGCAACGGGTAATTGAAGGCACACTTCACACAGGGGAGGTCTGACTGTTCGGTAGTTTCATTCGAACAAACTAAGGGAATGAGACTACCTAACATTCAGACGAATACAATACATTTAACACATAGAACTTTGCTATTTTACACGAATGCATTCCAACACATGTAATTCTCAGGACAGCCCAGTGCCATCCGCTACACCAGGTGATAGAATAGTCCCTTTTCTGCTAGACACTGGGGCAGTCCGTTCTGTGGTGCAGGAGAAATATGTCTTCCCCTATGAGAAATCTGATGATGTATTATCATGTGTGGGTATAGATGGGTCCCCTATAGATATCCCCCTAACACATCAGATGAAGCTGAAGCTTCATGACTCCACTTCTCTCGTAACCAGATTGCTTGTTAGCCCTAACGCCCCTGAAAATTGTCTAGGCGGTGATGTTTTATCTGCAATTAAAGCCAACATTCAGTTTAGTCCGTCTGGAGAGGTATCTTTGTCCCTGCCCCTAGAAGACGACTACCTTATACCCCTTGCTAATGTACTAGCAACCGTCACTTTGCCCAACCCTGTGACAGAGACTCCCAGAGGCTTTTGAAAGATTAAGATAAGATGACGCAAACCTAGGGGTCAATAGAAGCTTGACTCCAGAGTCTGCAACAGCGAAAGGACTATGTGGGTAATACGGGTCATAAACCCAAATAAGATATAGAAAAGAGGAAGGCCCTGGCGGATCAAAAGAGGGAGAGGCAAAATTGCAGTTCCTATATTGTTCCACCTAGGGAATACCCACAACGGTAAAGGCGACTCAGGAGGCACACAGAAAAAAGAAAAAAAGTATATAAAACAAAAACTTTATTGAATAACTAATAGTGCAACACACAAGTGTGCAGGTGAGATTAAAAAGGAAGAACTTGATGTAGCAACAGTTTATCCTCGCTGGTATACATATGAGTTTCTATGGGTTAATGAAAGTAAATTAAAATTAAACCTAAGCCATGAAGTGATAGCACTAAGTCGCTAAATGGAAATATACCTTTAAAGGTGAGTGACCAGACACTTGTACCAAAGTGTTCCGGATAGTAGATATGAAAATAAAAGTCTAGCGATGTTATTAAACTTAGGAAAATAATCTATTTCACTATCCAAATTGTAAATTTAGGTTGGATTATAAGGGTAATCACAGCTCAAATACAGGGAAGGGGTTTAAGATAAATACTAAGAAAATCCCCCCCTTTTTTTATGTTTGTTATTGCATGCGATAACCCAGTGTTTAATCCTAAAACTCCCCAAGATTAGTAGGCGTATATATATAACTTCAAAAAGTATCTTATTATTTCCAGAGAGGAGTAAAGGCTAAATAGCATGAGACAGTTTTGTATAGAATATAATAACGCACTTCAGAGAGATAGTCTAAATAAAAAAAGCCAAAACTAGGCATAGAAGTAGAAGTTGCTTTAAACGATAGTCTAGTCTAATTTGCATATGAAGGGTCCAATATAATTAATCTGAAAAATATTTAAAAAAAAACACTAATTGAATATTAAATCTAATAGTCTGAGTTCATAGCCTCTGAAATAGTCTCTAGGTCCACTCATATGATCAGACTACAAAATCCCCCTAGAAAAGCGTAGAGATTGCCTCTAAGGGAACCCGATACATAAAGATGATAAATGGAAACAAAGTAAATTACTAACACTATCTAAATGTTTCCAGAGAAAAGTAACTTTTTGGTTTTTACTATTTTGGCCACATCTGCAGAGTACCACAGTGATTTCTTGAATTTATTGCTTTTACTGAGAAGCCTAATGTAATTTTCTGTTGCCTTCAGCAGTGCAACTTTTAAATAATACCTTTTCTCTCGGACTCCATTTAAATTGCTCCAGTCTGATAATGACTCCTTTAAACATATTCTAATTTAAGAAAAGTCTGTTTTTCTAAAGTCTAAAACTTTTGTTTTTGTGTGGTGTGACTCTGTTACTGTTCTTATATTAAACCACACTGACTGATGATCACTGGATACTAAACTTTAACCTACAGTAATATCTGATACCAAATTTCCATTTGTTAACACTAAATCTAGTATGGCCTCTTTATGAGTTGGCTCCTCAATGATTTATTTTAGAGACAATCCCAGTAGGGAGTTTAGAATAAGCAGCTATTTTGGTTTTCCAATTCACATGAGGAAGATTAAAGTCACCCATGATAATAACTTCCCCCCTCACTGTCATTTTAGCTTTTTCCTCAACTAGTAGATTATCTAACTCTATTTGTCCTGGGGGCCTATAAATCACAACTACACAAATTACTGTGTGATTACCAAATTCTTTTTTTTCAATTTGACAATTTTTATTTAGTTTTTGGGGTACAGTAAAGAAAAGGGGATTATCAGGGGGTAAAATGTCATTTGTATAAGCGATACATTGTGGTTCAACAAGACCAAGGCTACATAGAACAAGGTATACAACTCTGGACCTTTGTTATATTGTATCTATCCTCATTCCTACTATTCAAGGTAGTTCTTGACAATTTTTGTTTTTAGTTGTACTAGTTTTGGGGGTAAGGTAGAGAAAAGAAGAAGGTGGGGGTTAGGTAGGTAGGGGACGCATATTTCAATAACTTTGTTATCCCTTCAAGCTGGCTGTTTGTGTCACGTGCTATAGTATTGCTGTACATTAAAATGTTATCCAATGAATGTGGTATATTGGAATAGAATAGGCTAGAATTGTAGACAAAGTGGGGTAGGCAGAGCCATCACCCTCACTCTATATAAATTACATTCCTGTCAGGCTGTTCGTTACTCTGGGAACACAGGGAGGCCGCGGCTCTTCCAGGTCTACCCACATTGTTTGCTTTTAGCACATAGTTGTCCCAGATATTCTTGGCCTTAGTGGTGGTGGTGTTAGATGTTATGCAGGAGTTTGCCATTTGTTCATAGTCCCAGTTGAGAGATACTTGTTCCCTTAGGGCTCTTTTGCCTGGGACTTTACCTGTTTTCCAGGCCCTCATGAGCAGCGTATTCGCTGCTATCAAGATTTGGAAACTGAGTTTAATCTGCAGTCTGGGTATGCCTGCTGGCAGCATGAACAAGATACATTGGTCTGGCGTGTGTCTTTGCTCTATTAATGTATGACACTTCTACAGTGACCATTTTCCAGAAACTTTGGAGGCACAGGCAGGACCACCAGACATGTAGCATTGTTCCCACCCCCTCCCCGCATCTCTAACATTTGTTTTACATTTACATTTGTTTTACACAGTCGGGTATATGCGGGAATGTTTTTTGGGTACGTAGTACCATTGGTACAGAATTTTCCTCATTAATTTGAGTTGTGTTGCACACGATGTGTTTCCTCTATTTGCCATGTACGCTGTCTCCCACCGTTCGTCTGATATCATGTACCCTAATTCTCTATGCCATGCTTCCCTGAATGTCATAGGCTCGAGTAGGTATGCATTGAGCAACGCAGTGTATGTAATTGAGAGTGCTCTCCTTGTGGCAGTTTGGGACATGCACAACTTTTTGAATTGCGATAGTTGTGTAGTTCCTGTTCCTCTGGTCCAGTTCTCTAATATGTATGACTTCAACTGCAGGTATGCAAATAAGAATTTATTTGGTAGATTGAACATGTCCTGCAGGTATAATTTTGTTGCTATGAAGCAGCTGACACAAGCATGTGCAGCCCTGCTTAATCCAAAGTTTATAGTCTAAGGTTGGGTTCCAGGATGCTTACACTCTGTATTGACGTGGGTAGAGGTGTTGGTCCGACCATGCACAGGGAGCCCCTTGTTCTGTCCCACATCTGAAAAGTGAGAATCGTGGTGGGGAGGGTGCTGGCGGCCCAGTGGTATTGAGCCCGTGGGACCCAAATGAGGTGTTCAAGGCTCCTCTGTCCCGCCCAGTGTGCTTCTATATCTGCCCATTGTGGCCTGTTCGTTAGGGATTGCATTGGCACTACCGCAGCCACTAATGCTGCTTTGTAGTAGGATTTTACGTCCGGGAGGCCTAGACCTCCGTTTTGTTTGCTAGTATAGCAGTAGCTACTGTGGGTTTACTTTTTGTTTACTATTGGCATTATTCGCAAAAGATAGTGGAACTTCAGAATGAGGATAATTTTTACTGCTGATATCCTTCCCACCCATGATAGGTAGCAACCTTCCCATTTCTGCATGGAGGAGATGAAACTGTTGAGAAGCGGTTCATAGTTAAGCTTAACGTGGATGGAGTTTTTGTTAGTTTTATGCCTAGGAAGGTCAGGTAGTCCGCCCTCCATTCAAAGGTAGTCAGGTAGTCCGCCCTCCATCTGTACCAAGTCTTGCCCTAAGTACAGTGCTTGGGTTTTTGTCGCGTTTAATTTGTAATATGAGTGCCTCCTATATGTTGTAAATAGTGTTAGCAAGTGGGGTAATGACGTGCACGGATCTGTCAAAGTGAGAAGTATATCATCCACGAATAAGTTGGCGGTATATTCCTTGTGTCCACTCTGCACTCCATTTATGTGTTCGTGTTGTCTGATTTGGAGTGCCAGCAGCTCCAAAGCCATAACGTATAGCAGTGGGGAAAGCGGGCATCTCTTCCTAGAGCCGTTCATAATGGGGAAAGGGTGAGATAAAAAGCCTGCATTGAGCACCTTCGCTGATGGTGTGGAGTATAGGGCCTTGACCTCCGACATGAATCTCTGTGGAATATTACATTTGTTTAAGACCCCTTCAAGGAAATCCCAATGCAGGCGGTCAAAAGCCTTTTACGCGTTAAGTGACAATATCAATACCCCCTCCTGTGTGTGCCGTAAGCCGTGGATTATGTCTATGACTTTGCGCGTGTTATCACTGCCTTAGATCCCTTTGATAAATCCCACTTGGTCTGAGTCGATTATAATTGGGAGGACTGTGCTCAGCCTGGCTGCTAAAACTTTAGCGAATAGTTTAATGTCTGTGTTCAGAAGTGAGATTGGGTGAAAGTTTTGGGGGGTGTGGGTGGTTTACCAGGATTTGTGGAATGTCACTATGTGTGCTAGCAAGTTTTCCTGTGGCATTGTTCAGAGGCCAATGGCTTCATTAAAGTTTCTGTCAAATGTGGGACTAAGGTTGTACTGAATTTTTGGTGTTGGTTGGTGGAGGGAGGTGTCGTTTTTTAAATTGTACAGTGAGGCATAGTATCTGGCAAATTCATTGCTTATGGAAACCTGGTAATTACTTTTACTTAGCGTACCCAGAGAGTTTGATACCCTGTCCTGGGTGTAGGGTGCATCCCCCTTGTCTCAGAGGAATTGTGGGGGTTTGGTCTTAGGGTTGGCCATAACAAGGCCAAAGTGGAATAGAAGGAAAAGAAAGTATTTACAGATACCGTGTGCAGGTTGCCCTGCCACAGTGAGATAAAGAGACCCCTTATGGGTGTGTGGGGAATGGAGGTAACCAACCTCCTTATTGGTAGCTAACGAGCTCAATCAGTCATACATTAAAAGAAACAGAACCTAGCTATAATACTGTGTGTGAGAGTTACTCCTTGTCTAGATTTAACAATACCGGGTATGTTACGACACGTACCGTCGGGTAAATGAAGCCGCCGTTTAGTCAATAATCCCCTTCTCCAGAAATGCAGTTTAAATCCAGCCGACCGCCAAACTCCCGAACGAAGTCCACGAACACGGCAACTCCCGATCAGCAAAACAGTCGAACGCCTTCCACAGCTAAAAATAACGAAAGCGCTGTCCCAGTAATAATTCCCCCACAAACGAGACCAAGCTCCGTGTTGAGGGTCAAATGAAGATCTGTTTAATGGGGGCTACCTGCCTGGTATTTATGCAGGTCTCCACAAGGTGGACACTCCCCGAGGGGACCTTGTGGAAGACTGTAAGACATATTGGACAGTAGCCAATCGCAGTAGCTTCAATAATAGCCCTTCCCATCTTGCCCATAATTCCGTCTTCTCTACCTCGGAGATAATTAGGAAGAAACCTAATTATCTCCCAAGGTAGAGACAATCGCCATTTTGTAATACAGTAATAAAAATACATTAAAATACATAATTGCAGAAATACCGAATACATATAGTTCGTGTAACGTATCCCCAGACAGCCTGGATCTGAGTGCATGTTTTCACCGAATTTGTTTTACATTTACATTTGTTTTACACAGTCGGGTATATGCGGGAATGTTTTTTGGGTACGTAGTACCATTGGTACAGAATTTTCCTCATTAATTTGAGTTGTGTTGCACACGATGTGTTTCCTCTATTTGCCATGTACGCTGTCTCCCACCGTTCGTCTGATATCATGTACCCTAATTCTCTATGCCATGCTTCCCTGAATGTCATAGGCTCGAGTAGGTATGCATTGAGCAACGCAGTGTATGTAATTGAGAGTGCTCTCCTTGTGGCAGTTTGGGACATGCACAACTTTTTGAATTGCGATAGTTGTGTAGTTCCTGTTCCTCTGGTCCAGTTCTCTAATATGTATGACTTCAACTGCAGGTATGCAAATAAGAATTTATTTGGTAGATTGAACATGTCCTGCAGGTATAATTTTGTTGCTATGAAGCAGCTGACACAAGCATGTGCAGCCCTGCTTAATCCAAAGTTTATAGTCTAAGGTTGGGTTCCAGGATGCTTACACTCTGTATTGACGTGGGTAGAGGTGTTGGTCCGACCATGCACAGGGAGCCCCTTGTTCTGTCCCACATCTGAAAAGTGAGAATCGTGGTGGGGAGGGTGGTGGCGGCCCAGTGGTATTGAGCCCGTGGGACCCAAATGAGGTGTTCAAGGCTCCTCTGTCCCGCCCAGTGTGCTTCTATATCTGCCCATTGTGGCCTGTTCGTTAGGGATTGCATTGGCACTACCGCAGCCACTAATGCTGCTTTGTAGTAGGATTTTACGTCCGGGAGGCCTAGACCTCCGATCAGCAAAACAGTCGAACGCCTTCCACAGCTAAAAATAACGAAAGCGCTGTCCCAGTAATAATTCCCCCACAAACGAGACCAAGCTCCGTGTTGAGGGTCAAATGAAGATCTGTTTAATGGGGGCTACCTGCCCGGTATTTATGCAGGTCTCCACAAGGTGGACACTCCCCGAGGGGACCTTGTGGAAGACTGTAAGACATATTGGACAGTAGCCAATCGCAGTAGCTTCAATAATAGCCCTTCCCATCTTGCCCATAATTCCGTCTTCTCTACCTCGGAGATAATTAGGAAGAAACCTAATTATCTCCCAAGGTAGAGACAATCGCCATTTTGGAATACAGTAATAAAAATACATTAAAATACATAATTGCAGAAATACCGAATACATATAGTTCGTGTAACGTATCCCCAGACAGCCTGGATCTGAGTGCATGTTTTCACCGAATAGCGCTCAGATCTGATGTATCTAGTCGAATCGCCATGGAGTCAAAGTCTTTCACCAGTCCTTCGGTATACGAATGACTCCATGGGATGGCTGTCTGGGTGAAAGTCCATACGAATGAATAAAAACTCCCGAACGACCGACGTTCGCATGCCTTGTCGAAATGGAAGGTAGGCAGCAGCTTCCAGCGGTGTTCGGTAGTTTAAGTGTCCGTTTTTAGTTCCATACAGTTTGTACCGAACACCGCTATGTGTTCGTATGTCCCAAAATGGCCGCTGCCTCGTGGTCGACATGCGAACGACGACCACCCGTACGAATGGAATGGAGAGGTGTCTGCGGTTAACCACAACGTTCTAATTGGGGCCAAGAGGTTAACCAGCAGCACACTCCTCTCCTGGGTGGTCGTTCGTTCGGTAGTTTCAATCGGTAGTTTGCAAATTACACGAACGGGGTTATATGAACAGGCAATTCAGCGAACAAAGGGAAACAGACGAACCAGCAATACAGATGAATCTGTCACAGGGTACATAACAGTTAGCATTGCCCATTCCCATACCGGAGCCATCATGCTTTTACAGCACTAAATGAGGGTTGGCTGTCCCCTTGGTATTGGGGGTCAGTGCGTGCCTCTTGTGTGCATCCTGCCCCACTGGGGTCAAGTCCCGTGTGTTGCGGACTTGCCCTTTGGCCCTGTAGGACTCCCTTGGGTCTCCTCTCATTTATGGGGCCCCCATCTCTGGCCTCCCCCCTGGTAGCACTCTGAGTTAGTGTTCAGGTAGTGGGGGAAAGGGGGTATACGGATGCCCCGGCGGTGCATGCTGTGCCACCTATCTAGTTGTGTGGGCATATTTTAGTCGTGGTTAGGGGGTCCCAGTAACGTGTTACCTCTAGAGATTGTCTGCAGGGAGTGGACTATGTGACCGGGCAGCAGTATCACGGGATGTGGCAATCTCGCTGTGTGACCTGTGGTAAGCGGGCTGAGTGGGCCTATGACACTCTATTATGGACTAACTATCTGGTTAAAAAACAATACAAACTTTCTTTCTAACTCAACACATTTGTTGTGCAAGGTATACTTGCGATTAGGCAACCAAGTCTTTTAATTTCGGAGGCGTCTCAGTGTCTCTGCGCTTTGCTTCTCCATTCCAATGGCAATTTTTCTTTCGGTGCCCCTTGTATCTCCGCACGTGGGGTTCGCAGATCACACCCCGGAGTCTTCTACTTCCTTCTTCTGGGGTCTGGATGACATTTATACCGCCGTCTTTGATCACCAACACCTTCACGGGGTATCCCCACCTATATCTTATACCCTGGCTCCGCAGTATTTCCAGTATCAGTGTGAAGGTCCTCCTCTTGATGAGCATTGCTGCCGATAAGTCAGCAAAGATTTTAACACTTGAATATTCTTCCACTGGCTGGGATGCGTTACAGCTCGCTTTCAGGACGTGTTCTTTGATATGTAATAGTGCGCCCTGAGGAGAAAATCTCGCGGAGCAGAGTCTGGCAAGTGTTTGGGTCTCGGGACACGGTGAATCCCATCTACCAGCAACATGTCTGCCGGAATTTCTGGAGCATAGGCGTGGAGTAGGCCTCTCGCATACGCAGGTAGAACGGCAGATTGGATGTTCTCAGGGACCCCCCGAAGCCTCAGATTGTTCCTGCGGGATTTGTCTTTGCTGTCCATGATTTTAGATTGCATGATAGCGAATTCTATATTTTTGTTCTATGTCCTCCATGTGGCTAGCAAGATCGTTATGTGCCGTGGCAAATCAGTCTAGTTTGTTTTCCATGTGGGATGCTCTGGACCCGAGCTCTTGTATGTCTTGCCTCAGGGTGTTGAGTGAGGATTGCCAGCTTATGATTAGTATGTTGGATAGTACCTCCAGGGCCTGTATTAAGTAGCACTGAGTCACTGGTTCAGTAACCAAGGGGCTATCTATGTCCGGCGTAGAAGTGCCCGCATTGGAGCCATCATCGCCATCTTGGATTTCGGCCTGTGGGGCCAGTGCCCTTGAGGTGTTTTCTGGCCAAGAAAATTGAGCTTCTCCGAATTCATGGTGCTCTTTCTGCCCTTGTGGTGAGACATATTCGATTTGTTGTTGTGTGTGGTGGTTCTGAAGGCTGGGATTACAGCGGATTGCAAGGAACTATGCGGCCATCTTGCCTGGCGGTTAGCCACCTGATTACCAAATTCTAACGTAACCCAAATGGACTCTATCTTAGCCTCACTAACTTTTATTAGGCTAGATTTTATGCTATCCTTCACATACAGGGCCACCCCTCCCCCTTTCTTGCCGTCCCTGTCTTTTCTATATAAAGCGTACCCTGGTATGTCCCAATCATTTTTCTCATTATAGCATGTCTCAGTAACAGCGACTAAAACTACATTATCAGTTGGCATTATAGCCACAAGTTCATGGATCTTATTCCCTAAACTGTGAGCATTTGTAGACATGAATTAAGCTTATCATTTTAACACACCTGCTACAGGCACCTTCTGTCCTTGTTTTTGGGGGCAATTGGATTAATGTTTTATCATCCTTTTGCCCCCCCCTTCCCCCCCGGTTTAAATACACCCTAGCAAAACCTCTGAACTGCTCACTGAGAACATTTGTCCCTTTTGAGAAAGATGCAAACCTTTTTTTTTTTTTGTACAGTTTATTTCCATTCCAAACAGAGCTACCATGAGAAATGAAGCCAAATCCTAGCTCCCAACACCATTCTCCAAGCCACAAGTTAATGTCCGTAATACGCATTCGCCTGTCATTCTGAGTGTTATGCACAGGCAGAACTTCAGAGAATGACAGTGTAGAAGCAACTTGCCATATATCATTGGCAAAAACACTATTAAACCTAGATGGACAAGTACATCCAATTCCTCTTCCTGCTTTGCTCACTTAACACTATTACAAATACGTCTCCTGTCTCTGTGAGCAGTAGCTCCGGGAAGACATCTCACAAGACCACTCTTGTCCAGCTTCATGTCTCTTATGATAGAATACCCCAACAACTGCTTTCTATTAGGCCTTACCATAGTCTCTAAGCCTGTCTCCATAATACCACTACACTTGGTGCCTTAGCCGGCAGGGCCGCCATCAGGGCATGACAACCGTAACGGTTGTCATGGGCCCGGCGGTCCTGGGGGGCCCGGACTGCTCAGGTCGTCTGGG
>OW240914.1:230528338-230620124 GCA_933207985.1 Pelobates cultripes | reverse complement strand
TCTCCATAACACCACTACACATGGTGCCTGAGCCTGTCTCCATAACACCACTACACATGGTGCCTGAGCCTGTCTCCATAACACCACTACACATGGTGCCTGAGCCTGTCTCCATAACACCACTACACATGGTGCCTGAGCCTGTCTCCATAACACCACTACACATGGTGCCTGAGCCTGTCTCCATAACACCACTACACATGGTGCCTGAGCCTGTCACCATAACACCTACACATGGTGCCTGAGCCTGTCTCCATAACACCATTAGACTCTGAAAGTGCTAATGATAGGTTTATTCACTAAGCTCTGAATTGTTGTAAACTGAAAACTCCATTTGAAATATTTGGGCAAAGAATTGTGATTTGGAAAAATTCCCCAACTCAAACGTAGGCACAGCATGGCTTTTCCAGTCGAATTTCATTTTATTAAATCAGTTTTCAGCACATTAAAATTTGGTGTTTAGTGAATAAATCAAAATGTTTAAGTGAATTTTTATTATTAGAGCTTGAGCTTTTTGAAGTGCAATAAAATGTTGTCTTTATGCTGGTTTATCATTGATTTTTGATTTGGCACATATAAATAGTGCTGACTGAAAACCCTGGACCTAATGACACAGAGCATAATACTCACATCAAACACTGAACAAGTATTTCCTTTTACCTCATTTCACTGTATTGTTTTCATGATAATTTCCTGCAGACACTCCCGAGACATGGTTCAGATTAAAGCCATATTATGTAATTTTCAGAGAGTGGGTGTACTCAGATGAATCTTTTAAATCATTTTGCTTTTTTATCACTTTGACTCACCTGTTATTGGTCCCGAGCGTAAACCCATTACCAGTCTCAGCTTTTTTCAGGATTCAATCTTAAAATGTTTGTTATCTTCTTTAAAGCAATTTCTCTGCTCTTTCAAAAGGCACTTCAAACATATTATCCGATTTAAAAAGTTCTCATCTTTAAAACATCTCAAACTTCTTAATCAACTTTATGCTTTTATCTAATTTTCAACATTTTATAGCAAGAATAACCAAAATGGTTGATACCTGTAGGTTAACCAGGGCTGTCCTAAAAGAGATGTTATTCTGCTTCATTACAAGATCCAATACTACACTAGAACTGAAGTGACTTATCTAGAAGCTGCATTTTTTGTGAATTTCATTTTCCATGATGCTCAGAGCTATAGGGTAAATGTTCATGTCACAAATATCTGCAGTGCACCAAAACAATACATTTACCTGCTTTTTTCATAATAGTTTTACTGGTATTGTTTAATACACCTAGTTTACTGGCATATAAGGTTTATTCATAAAAACATGCAAGTACTCTCAGACAAGCTAATCCAAGTTTGCTGGTGTGACTTACATGTGTATACTTGGCTAAAAATTACTTTTTTATTTTAAAGTATTGTGAAAAAAATGCATTTATAATATCCAAAACCAATCATTTAAAAATAATAAAAGATCAGCCTTGTGTAACGACCCACCAGGCGTCTGTGAATGGTTAGGAGACAGGGTCCTGATGAGTCTGTGGTGGCCACAGGCCTCTAATAAGCAAAGAATCAAGGCATGATATCCAGTGATGGTTAGGACTGGGAGGTCTGAAGGTCAGGGCAGTTAGCGGCAAACAAAGTCATGGACAACTAGCCAAAGTCAGAACCATAAATCAATCAAACAATAGAATGAAATAGATGGCAATACAAGACTGCTGTATCCAGCACTATCTTCGTGATTGCATATTATGTTTTTGTTTATCATTGTAATAAATGGTAATTCACTGTTAGAGGCTCCTCACCATGCTTGTCTTGAAGATTTTGGAGGTTGGCCCTATTTATGCTTATAATTGGTTGCATAAGAGGATGTCAAGATCAAGATAATATACGGACGCATGCATGTTTAAGTTTTAGCACTTTTTGATATATTGCTGTTAATTATATTTTGTCTTTTGTGGCACAGCGGGTTGTCGTGATCTTTGGTCATTTGTGCTACTATTGGAGTAGATGATTTTATTTTCATGTTTTAATCTGTCCTTTTTACATATATTTATTACCTGTAGTAAGGGCCAGATTAAGAGTCCAGTGGGCCTGGTGCTGAAAAATGTGATGGGCCTAATTGCAGAATCTTATCGACAAAAATCACTAAAGCACTCCCAAGTGTCATGTATCTAATGGAAATGGTGCTGGAGAGAAAGAAAACAGCAGATATAACAAAACACATACCCTATGGTAATCCCTCTCTAATTTTTGTTTTCATCTTTTAAGTAAATCCATTACCCCTAACAGGAGTGTCCAGTGAAGCAGTGCAACTACATGTATTCCTGACCCTATAGTGTTAACACGACCATCTAGCCCCCCTGGGCACCTCATGCAGGGCCGCCACCAGAAAGTTTGGGGCCCCTAACTGAGCTCAGGGTCTGGGCCTCCAAGCCCACCCACAGGGCACGCCTCTAAATCCCACCCACAGGAATACACACAGACACAAACACATTCACTGATACAAAAGGACACAGATACACACAGATACATACTAACAGACACACATACTGAAACAGACATACACGCATATAGGCATACATACTGACACACACATACATAGTGACAGACAGACAGATAGTAACATACATACAGACACACATGCATAAGGACATACAGACATACATAATGACATACGGACAGACATACATACATTCATACTGGCATACAGACACTGACATCTATACACACATACATACATACACAGACATACATTCATAATGACATACAGACATACATTCATACAGACAGACAGACATACATGCATACAGACACTGACATACATACATACACACATTCATAATGACATGCATACATACATACAGAGATACTGGCATACATACATACACACACAATGACATACAGACAGACAGACATACAGACATACAGACAGAGACATACATACATACAGACATCTCATTTTTCAGCCACCCTCCTATTTCTTACCTTTTCTTTGCAGGAGGATGGCTGGAGCTGATGGGAGTCGGCGCAGCTCTCCCTCTTCACTGCAGACCGTCACTTCCTCCCAGCAGCACTTGCTTTCCGGCTGCATTTTTTTTTTAAAGGGGCCTGGTCGCACTATTACAGCACTGACCGGGCCCCTGATGGGCCCCATCAGCGTGATGGGCCCCATCAGCATGTGGGCCCCGGTGCAGATGCACCGGCGGCAATTCCACTGATCCATGTGGGGCCCGGGCGGCCGGACCCCCCAGGGCTGCCGGGCTTGTGACAACCGTCATGGGGCGGCCCTGCCCTCATGCCTCCATAAATATAGTAAAAATCTTACTGTATTCAAGTCAGAAGCTGTAAATCTGCATGCTGTTAGACTCAGGAAAAAACAAGCAGTCTGCTGACATGTGAAAGCCTGATCCAATCACAGTGCTTCCCCAAAGGATTGGCTGAGACTGACAAGGAGGCAGATCAGGGGCAGAGCCAGCATGATTCAAACACAGCCCTGGCCAATCAGCATCTCCTCATAGAGATTAATTGAATCAATGAATCTTTATGAGGAAAGTTCAGTGTCTGCATGCATTGGGAGGAGATATTGAATCACAGGATGCTTGTGCACAGCAGATCTGAGTGGATGGAGGCATATTATGCCTCCATCAACTCAGAAGTCCCTCTGGTTCACTCTGAGTGACTGCAACTGGATGTGTTCTCAGAAAATACAGTGTTTACATGAGAAAGGCTGCAGGGAGCTATAGTTCTCACCTGAACAACCTCATTAAGCTGAAGTTGTTCTGGTGACTATAGTGTCCCTTCAGTGGGCATGGTAAATGGGTGTGCCACTGACACAAATCACTTAACCTGCCAAAAGGGGCGAACTTGCCCAAAAAGGGGGCATGTCTGCCCAAAGAATTGGAAATCCAGCCTGGCATGAATGCATGTCAGGCTGCCTGCCAATCATGCAAGCTGGCCAACTAAGGGCATACTATGCTGACAGCACCCTGAGCTTGGCATAAATGCGTCTAATGATGCGCTCGCTCAACACTTTCTAAGGACTGTCCCCTAGCACTCGCTGGTCCACTTGTCTCCTTACCTTCTTACTAGCAGGCAGAAATTCCTGGTATATAGTCTGGGACAGAAAAAAGCTGTATGTAGTGAGTGCAGAAGAAATGGAACATGCCAAAATGTTAGAGAGATCAAAGTCAACATTATCTTAACTAAATTTCATTGTCAGCCAGTGCAGACAAGTTTTGTTCCCATACATCCCTCTTAAGTTTCCATACTTAAGCAAGAGTAAGCGAAAAGTAGTTAGGGTTGCCAACTTTTTTAGAAAAACATACCGGCCTTACTAACTTGCTTAATTAATTATGCATGGGTGACATCACGTGATGTAAATCACAAGGAGTGACGTAAGAGAAAATGCTGTAAAAATCACCAAATAACTACTTATAGTTTGATTCTGCTGTGTAGATGGATTGCTCTCAATGTCTCCCTGTGTCCCCCAGTATTCCCATGTCTCTCAGTGTCCTCTAGTGTCTATGTTCCCATGTTTCCTAGTGTTTCCTAATTTCTGTGTCCTCATGTCTCCCAGGGTCCCCATGTCACTAGGACACTAGGAACACAGAGACATGGGGACACTGAGGCATGGAGACACTAAGACAGGGAACATTGGACCTGGGGACACTGAGAGAAATGTGGACATTGAGTCACTTGGGACACTGGGAGACTAGGGGACACTGTCTGGGACACATGGGACACTGGGAAACTAGGGGACACTTAAAGACATGGGGACACTGAGACACCAGGGACACTGGCTGGGAGACATAGGGACATTGAAACACTTGGGGACACATGGGTACACTGGGAGACCAAGGGACACTTGAAGACATGGGGACATTGAGACACAGGGACACTGGTTGGGAGACATGGGGACACTGTGTCCCTAGTGTCTCAGTGTCCCCATGTCTCCCAGTGTCTGTGTCCCCATGTGTCTGTGTCATAATGTCTTCCAATGTCCCTTAGTGTCTCAATGTCCCCATATATCCCAGTGCCCCCATGTCTCCTTGCAGCCTTGCTTCCCCCCCCACACCCCCATCTCTCACTTCCCTGAGCTAGGCTGTCTCTGCAGGTTGTGAGTTGCTCTCTGGACTCTCTGTAGCTGCTCCCCTGCAGATCAGTGAGTAGAGATAGGCAGGGAATGATATGCTGGAACTTCCTATCCCTGCCGCTCTCCACACACAGCGACCGCTACTGGCAAGTGCTGGTATTGCAGCGTAATCTCTGTTTATACTGAGAAAAATACCAGCATTTGTATTGTCAGCTCCATCAGCCCCTATGTTAATCCGTGCCCTGCCTGTAATCTCTGTCAGTACTTCACGGCAGTCTGAAGCTACAGGTGAGTGACTGAGTTAGAATGCATCATAATAAGTTGACATATCCCTGAACAAGCTGCCTCATTGCTCAGCTTGCAAAAAGTGCCAGACCTTAAAAACACTTACAGAGATCTGTGCCAAGTCAAAGACAGATCTTGGTTTCACATTTTGCTGTTGAAGAATTATACAGAGTATTGCTAAAGTCTTCTGTTCACACTTATTCTGCAAGCACACTGCTATATATCTGACTGTGACCTCAAAAAGGTTAATAACATTACATGTTGTACTGCTCATTAACAGGTTTGTATCTTTTATTTTGTCAAAATCCTGTGTTTCTACAGAGCTCTCACTCTCTTATTTAACACAGACACTGTTTTATGTTTAAAAAAGTATTATTCTCTACACGTTTCCAGACGATTCCTCACTTTGTCCCCTTTCCCTATTATGAATTTAATGTAGGCCTCCAGTTTCCAGTAATGTCAAATTATTACTAGTGCCTGTCAATCAGTTTGATGCTGCACATTCTCCTTGAGACGTGCATCATGATTATCTTATTTATTAAACAGCAGCAATGTATTACTGAACTGTTTTGCTTGAATTTTAGTCCGTCTATAAAATAAGAGAACTGACTTATTTGTTTGATTCAGCTTAATTTGAGACCAGATAAGACTGTGGAGATATCTGAGTATGTGTAATGTAATGGCAGATATGGAATGTGATCGAATGCATATTGTGGTGAATTATATATAGTATCATGCCAATAGACTGTACCAGAGATTCATTATCTGGTTTAAAGAGATACTGTCACCTCACAAATGTTTATGGCTGAAACATAGAAACAGGTGCTATTCTTGCATGAGCACCTTAGCATTGAGGGTTTCAGTGAACTGCATGGTGTAGTATTACAAAGGAGAATAATTCATTTTTATTTAAACATCCGTTTATTGTAATCTGTAATAACCAAAAGGAAAAAGAAAGCAATGTATATGTGAATGTATAAATAATAAGGAATGAGGTGTACCTAGGTCTCATGATAAATAGGAATTAAGAGAATCTATTATATCAGTTGTTGATAATTCGGTTGGTTAATGCACTAATTGTACCACTCAACATCATGTGATACCCCACCTCCCATAGACTGTAAGCTCGTTTGAGCAGGGTCCAATTCAACCTATTGTTCCTGTAAGTTTTCTTGTAATTGTCCTATTTATTGTTAAATCCCCCTCTCATAATATTGTAAAGTGCTACAGAATCTGTTGGCGCTATATAAATGGCAATAATAATAATAATAGTTTGCAACAACCTGTTGAGGTGAGATCCTTGCTTGGGTTGTGTTAGCCTGGGGATACTATGGAAAGTAGATACACTTAGCTAGATCTGTCCCCCATTGGTGGTGCCATCTTCTTTCCTCATAGTTACATAGTTGAAAAGAGAATTGCGTTCAAGTTGCGAATCAAGTTCAGCCTTCCTCACATTTGTTTTTTGCTGTTGATCCAAAAGAAGGCAAAAAAACCTAGTGTGAAGCGCTTCCAATTTTGCAATAAACTAGGAAAAAATTCCTTCTTGACCCCAAAATAGCAGTCAGATGTCTCCTTGGATCAAGCAGCTAGTACCCCACTAATTAGAAATTATATCCATGTATGTTATGTTTTTAGAAGTATTTATCCAATTGCAGAAAACACAGTTGATGTATATGAGAGCTTAAAGTGCAAGTGTTATATCGATTAACTGTGCTAAAAAAAATTAATCTCTTAGCTGAGCTAAACTTTCTTGTTCAGACTTTTCAGCTCAATAAACCGAATATGCCATTTGATTACACAATGGTTGATACATCAGTTTAATTATATCTTCATATTTCTGTATATTCATATATCTTTAGTTTTCATAAGCTCCAATAGAATTCTTACTTCTGCAGTGTTTACAGCTATATAATAGCTGAAAATACTCTATTGATTTAATATCTGCCCTCAATGGCCTTCCATTTATTATGTGCTTGTTACATATGAAATTTCAAACTACAGAATCGTGTTTCTTACATGTCAATTCTAAACATTGTATTTTGATAACTTGTTTCCTTTTTTGTTGCATTTAAGAGGAATTATTATCAGTGCATTGCAATAAAATGGTTAAAAAATAATAAAAATAAATTCTCAACTGTGCAGTTTTTCCTTTACCTATTATTGTTGTTTTGTAATTTTACAGCTGCTAGCAGCCGCAGGTGCCAAATTCTAAACATATTAAGACTGCATCACAGAGACTCCAATCAGCTAGTGCCGTTACGACTGGGAATTCAATTTAAATATCATTACATTTTGAGAAAAATGGAGGAAAAAAAAAAAAAAGATATTAAAGTAAACTGTAATGAAAAATCAAGGAACTACATAGTGTAAGATGAGATTGAACAAAAGCAATACTGGTTAACGTGTTACGTAATTTAAAAACAGACGTAATCTTCACATGGTAGAGAATTATGATATATATCTTAAGTAGTCTTTCATATTGTAACAAAAGTCATTTTTTTAACAGATGTTTTATCAAATTCTTTTGAGGCTGTAGGGGCAAGAAAACATTTTACCCCATCTGAGGACATGTAGTCTCTTGTTGGAAATAATTGTTGAATCTCTACTTTCTCAGCTTGGATAATAGTCCTGACCTTTACATATCATGTAGTGGCAAATAGATACAGTGCTACCGGAGATTTTTATTCGCATACTGTTATGTGGAAACGTGACAGTGACATGTAACAGAATGGTAAGCTATTTTTTGTGGTGTTTCATCTGTGTTTCGTGTCCTGTTGTCAAATGTCAATGCAGAAAGCTTTGAAAAATATGTTTAGAGGGGAACATGAATGGAAAAAATGTATCTTTGAGAAATAAATGCCACAAGGAACATGATAATACAAGCCAAACCAGGTGAGGAGAGTCAAAGGGCAGTTTGCCACTGAATACTTGAAGTAGTTTACTCACCTGGTTCCAGCGTCGGGAGCCTTGTGAAGCCGTGCCCCCTATTTCGTCAAAATGACGAAATAGGCGAGTGCAAGCAGGGAGCAATCAGACGCTTCCATTTGGAAGCATCATTGCTCCCTTGTGCGGCTTTGCCTTCTCTCTCCTGCACACATCAGATGTATCTTAATACATCTGACGTGTACAAGGTCTTTTAAGGGCCCTACATGATAGGAAGGGCCTCTGGTGGCCGTCTGAGTGATGGCCACTGGAGGTATTCCCATCAATCAATGTAAACACTGTATTTTCTTTGAAAATACAGTGTTTACATTAGATTGCCTGCAGGGAGCTATAGATCTCACCTGAACAAATACATTAAGCTGTAGTTGTTCAGGTGACTATAGTGTCCCTTTAAATTTCTTCTCCACAGGTGCCTGATGGGGTTCATTTTTGTCATTACTTGTGCATAGGCCGATGCCACCTAGGTTGCACTGGCCAGGGGGGAGACCATAAAGGGACAGGGGAAATACATAAATAAATGAATGGGACATACAGATCACTGGGGCGCAAAGAAGGCTGGGTAGGGCAAAGAGACACAGTGGGACTGGGGGACAAAGAGTCACAGTGGGGTTGGGGGAAAGGAAAGAGACCAACAGTGGGGCAGGTGTGAGAGAATGAGACAAACAGAGGGGCTAGGGGACAAAGAGACACGGGGGGGCCGAGAGACACACAGAGGGGCTGGGGATGGACATGGAAACACACAGAGAGGGTCTGTGGTAGAAAAAGAGACCCACAAAGGTGCTGGGGAAAAGACACACACATGGGCTGGGAAAGGGGAAAAAGAGACACAAATAAGTTAGCGAGAAAGAGACAAACAAAGGGGCCGTGGTAAGAAAGATACACTAACAGTTGTCAATTTTAGTTTTGGGGATATAGTGCCAGTCTTGCCTAGGGTGGAAAAATAGTCTTGCACAAGTCCTGCCTTGGCCATGACTGATTTTCCACATAACAGTGAATTCATGTGAGCAGTTGTTAGTGTCTATGCCAAGATGGGGATCTCTGCATCCCCTCCTGGTTCAGGCATACTATTTATTTTTTTGTTACAATGCAGCCGCCCATCCCATGTGTTCCCTATTAAGGGTTAATAATGTAAGGGGTGTATATAAAAAATACCCCTATCTGTTTCATTTGAGATCTTTGCCAGAACCTCAAGGAAGCAAGGCGAATGGTTAGAGTTAGGACCCACCGGGGGAGGGGGAAGGGTCTGCCTTGATGTTGGCAGGTGGGCTTTTCCTCTCATGGCCATTGGAGGGAACTAAAAAAAAAAAAAAACTCAATTTGTTTAGAAATACATAGGGATTAAGGAGAGAGCGCAGGTAACTTGTTTTTCTTTGGTTTATACTAAAGTGGTTAAAGTGGTTATGGGTGAAGTGGTTATGATGCCTAAAGTATCTTTTTAAGTAATACTGATAGCAAACTAAACATCAGGGTTGATTCTGTATTGCGGATTGTGTGTTGTGGGTGGGCTGCTGGACTAACAAGGGCACTGACTGGCAGGAGGTCAGATACCCTGTTAGTCTGTTTGGGAAAGTGGAGAGATGTGACGAGAGCAATCTCGTCACATTGCATTGGAGAAGCCTGGTTGCTCGCCTGCTGCCTTTGGATTATGGCCCCATGTTAAAAGATCTCTTTTCCCCTGCAAAAAAGACTTATTCGTGCTTTTCTGCCCGGTGTTCGGTAGATTCAATCTACCGAACAACCGCATGAATGACTAGACCACCTGGGAGCTGGAGTGTGCCGGCAATTAGCCTCCTCTAGGGTGGAGTGCGGTAGGCAGGTTCTCCAGGGTTATATAAGTCACTATTCCCTACATTAGCTTGCATTGTGTAATATTGAAAATACAACTAATATATAGAAAGGTCCTCCCTAGAACTACTCACATTTACCAGAGCCACTTATAGCAGGCTCCTGCTGTAAAGGCATCAAACTAAGTGTGTCCACCACAATATACTGCTTACACGATCCAAAAGGTAAGAAATTTTCAGGATGTGGCAAGTGGATGGAAGTAAAACACTTTAGTGAATAAAATATAAAGGCACAACACGTTTTGACAGGTTTGTCTTTTTGAAGTGCATGAATAATCTAACAGAAGACAACAGAATTTAAATCATTGAACCAGAAGTTTGAATTTGCGCCATTCATCAGCATTTCCTCCAGCGGGTGGACGTCCGACCGAGATTTTGATCTGGAATGCACGGCATAGACGTCATCACACTGCTTTCAGAACCAGTGAATGCCGGGCAAACACCGATAAATGAAGCGAATTGAAACTTCTGGTTCAATGATTTAAATTATGTTTTCTTATGTTAGATTATTCGCGCACTTGAAAAAGACAAATCTGTCGAAATGCGTTGTGCCTTATATTTTATTAAAGTTTTTACTTTCATCCATTTGCCGCATGGTAAATGTGAGTAGTTCTAGGGAGGACCTTGCTATATATTATTTTTATACACTACAAACATTTACACTATGCAAACTTTTATGTCTCCCATATAGACCTGGACTTACTATTTCCAATCGTGAGGATTTATATAAGTATTTGTTTTATTCTATTTTCACTTCCCACTTTGTATTTTTTGTTTGATTTATCTTGTATTTGTTCCATACTTGGTGGTCAGTGGCATAGGGGATTTCTGTGCTATTATAGATTAGCTGCAATACACACCTTATTTTTCTTTTTACCATATTCCCTACATTAGAATTAAACAAATATATTATATTGTATTTCACAAACCACAATGCTTTGGTGGTCAAAATTAAATATGAGATGTTTGCACACATGAAAAATTGTTTTTCATGAAAACTGACACCATTTGGACATGGGAAACCATGACTTGACAAGAGAATTTCAAATTTTAGGCTAAAATAGCTGAGCAAAAAAACCCAGCAGAACTGGATAATATTTTCAGTTTTGCCTAAAACTTGTTTTGTCAGTTTTCCAGAATGACTGTTTTAGTGTATATCATCATCTCTTGGTATACTGAGATCTTTTTTCAAAAGTGTTGATTTTAGGCACACTACCCACTCCATGACAGCAATACTTGGACTGCAACTTATCAAATGACTCTTGAAACGTAGCTTAGTACGCTTGTCCTCAAAACCACTCTTATGCATCAAATCACAAACTGGGCCAGTTCTCAAGACAATACCAAGGGGAAAGCATTTGCAGTTAAAATTATATTGCTTAGCAAGTTTAAGTGATTAATAGCTGAATTAATTGTAGCACAATGACACAAACTGGTAAGAAGTTGAAATATTAATGGGAAGCAAAACACATAGTTATTGCTTCTCCAGTTCTTTATAAATGTTATTAATGGCTTTCTTTGACTGTATGGTACATTAAATTGGATGAGATAATAAATATAACAAGCCAAATAAAAATTTTGTCACGACTTAAATTAGTTGGGAGTCCGGTAGGCAGAGATTTATGCTCACCCTTGCAATTAAACACAGGCCAAGGTGGTCAGGTAAGAATTCACCTGGCCTGTGAGTCTGTGCACGGGGGTTGTGCAGGATATTGCTCTAAGTCGCAGTACAGGTAAGGACACAAGCAGGAGAATCGTAAAGGGTAAGCCAAAGTCAGAGGATGCCAGGATACACGGTAAGAAAGCCAAGGTCAGAGGATGCTAGAAATCAGGATACACGATGCGAACAAGCCAAGGTCAGGAACAATCGATCTGGATACACAAAAACAGGAACCAGACAGCAGAACCAGAGTCAGGGAGAGGCAGTGTCTTATACCTGTCTAATTAGGCATCTGCTTCAGGTGGGCTGAGATGATAAGAGCAGCCACAGGTAACATCCAGCCCCCAGTGCTGGAGACAAGGTGAGAATAAACATAAGTGGAGAGTGGCAGTGAGGAAAAACTGCAGGACTACAGCACAGAAGTTCCACAGTTCAAATCCCCTCTTGAGCCCTTCTGGGGCAACCACATCTGGCCGTTTGGATGTCACGTGTGAGACCTGTGACAAATGTTAAGCAGTAAAACCCAACCGTATACCAAAGTTACACTGAATATTTGTTTGTAGCATTCACTTTATATTGAGTCTGACCTCTACAAGTATGTGGCAATAATGCTGTGACAAAAGCTCCCATGTCATAGGCTTGAAGGCCAGTCTTTTGCCCACCACTTATGAACTTGAAACTGAAGAACTGATGGTAGCAATTGAAAACTGTATTTACTATTCATTGTAATGCTGATGGCTGAGGGCATGGCAGGTATGCTAATGAGGGTAACTAAATATGTGGTTAAAGGCATGTATTGTGTTTGAAAATGTTATTTGTATTATATAGTTCATGCATTAATTAGAATTGCTAATGTTCTATATATATTTTTATATTAAATGTTTGTCACCACATGCTTTTGTCCCAAAAGGCTAGTCCTTGTCTAACATAAAGAATGGTGTAACGGACCGTTTCAGTACACAAGGGGTTAAAACTGTTTAGGCGATCGTCCCCTTTCTGAGATGCAGGCACAGCTACTGTAGAACACCAAACTCCCGAACCGCATGTAAGGGACTGCCCCAAACTCCCGAACGGCATACAATATAGCACTCCAAACTCACGAACTGGAACCATACGAATAGCTGCTAGCAGACGAATAGGAAAAGCACCCAAGCGGCTTACACTCCTGGCAATCAGTCTCTATCAGCATACAGTAAATCCCCCCCAAGGACGAGACAAGGCTCCGTGTTGAGGGTCAAGCAGTGGTCTGTTTAATGAGGGCTACCTGCCCAGTATTTATGCAGGTCTCCCACCTGGTGGACACTCCCCTAGGGGACCAAATGGGAGACTGTGACAAAAGATAGAAAATCAGCAAAATAGGACACACAGTCACATTAGATTCCCACAATGCATCCTGGCTTCCTCCCCTCTGCCCTGGAGATAATTGAGAAGTAATTCAATTATCTCCCAGGACAAAGGCAAATCGCCATTATGCACGTGGGGATACCAATACAGGAATTACTGTTAAAATGTTGGAACGGTTACAGTAAAGATATACATTTAACATATCCCCAGATAGCTCAGGTCTGAGCGCACATTATTAAGCGAATGGCGCTCAGACTACACGAATAAATGGCCGCGACCTCGTGTTCAGTATACGAATGGCGGCCACCCAGTATTCGTCAATTAAGCTGCGGTTAACCGTAGCTTCTGGGAGGCTAATTGCTGGCACACTTCAGCTCCCAGGTGGTCTAGTCATCCGTGCGGTTGTTCGGTAGATTGAATCTACTGAACACCGGGCAGAAAATCACGAATAAGTCTTTTCTGCAGGGAAAAATAGATCTTTTAACATGGGGCCATAATCCAAAGGCAGCAGGCGAGCAACCAGGCTTCTCCAATGCAATGTGGCGAGATTGCTCTCGTCACAAATGGTATGTTAGTTCCTTTTGTAACTTTGTGCCCTGTTTGGATTTGTTTGGGGATCCCAGTGACAGAGTCTTAGGACCTGATGGCTGGCTACATGGTCCCTCTATCTTCCCCAGAGGGACAAGTGGAAAAGAGCCAGGCCTGAGAGACACAACTTCCTTTATAAAGGCAGTAGCTAAAGGAGCTGGAATCACTATAAACAGAAGTGTTTACGCTTGCTTGGGAGGGGAACTGAAGAGGCACAGAGGGCAATATCTGCCTGGAGGAAGGGAGCTGCAGCCTAGTCGGGTCCAGGGGCATGTGGCACCCGGAGCGGGTCCTGGGTTTGGCACCCCCTACCCCCCTTTTCCAAAAAAAAACCTACTAAATTTTTCAAATGTGTTATATTTTTTACATTTATTTTAAAATGTATTGAACAAATTTGTAAACTTTTTAAAACCCCTGCCCCCTCTACAAAATCCCTGCACCCCCTCACACACATGCAGACAGTCACACATATAGTCACAGGCAGTCATACACACAGTTACAGGTAGAGAGTTACACACAAACACAGTCAGTTACAAGCAGTTACACACAGTCATGCACACTGTTACAGGCAGTCACATATACAGTCATACACACGGTCACAGGCAGACAGTCATACACATAGTTACAGCCACAAACACACACAGTTACAGACAGTTACACACACAGTCAGTTACAGGCAGTCAGTAACACACAGTTATCGGCAGCATCACACAGTCACAGGCAGACTGTCACACACAGTCACAGAAAGTCACACACACACAGTTACAGGCATGCAGTCACACACACACACACATACACACACAGTTACAGGTAGACAGTTATGCACACAGTTACAGGTAGACAGTTACACACATACACACAGTTACAGGCAGATCGTTACACACACACA
Source organism: Pelobates cultripes (assembly GCA_933207985.1). Lineage (NCBI taxonomy): Eukaryota > Metazoa > Chordata > Amphibia > Anura > Pelobatidae > Pelobates > Pelobates cultripes. The sequence continues at coordinate 230,605,488 of OW240914.1, read as the reverse complement.
CAGTTACAGGTAGACAGTTACGCACACACACACAGCTACACGCAGACAGTTACACACACACAAACATATTTACTGGCAGTCAGTTATACACACACACAGTTACAGGTAGACAGTTACGCACACACACACAGCTACACGCAGACAGTTACACACACACAAACATATTTACTGGCAGTCAGTTATACACACACACACAAGACAGACAGTCACACACACACACACAGTTACAGACAGACAATCACACACACACACAGTTACAGACAGACAGTCTCACACACACACACACACACAGTTTCAGGCAGACAGTTACACACACACACACACACAGTTTCAGGCAGTTACACACACACACATACAGTTTCAGGCAGACAGTTACATAGACAGTTACATACACACACACACACACACACACAGTTTCAGGCAGTTACACATACACACACAGTTTCAGGCGGTTACACACACACAACACACTCTTATACTTACAGACAGTGTGGGCTGGAGGAGTGGATTCCCTGGCATGAAGTCCTTTCCTGGCTGGAGGTGGAGGTGCAGGGATTTCTGCTTACTGCACCTCCATGTGCAGCAGTTAAAGCAGCTTGTAAGGGCCGTGTTAAGCCCCGCCCCGCTCGTGGTTAGGCGCCACCCGTAAATGGTCATAGCTCCGCCCCTTCTTCCTCCCGTGCGGCCAGTTCATCTTGCTGGTCTCTCCATGTGAGCTGTGTGACACCCCAGCTGCCATGGGGCACAGCTCACACAGCCCCCTCCAGCCCCAAGACCAGGGTCAAGGCACCCTCCTACCAGGTGGCACCCGGGGGGGACCGCCCCCTCCACCCCCCTTAGTCCGCCACTGGTCGGGTCCAAGAGTTCCAAATCTCTATCTCGTACTTTTCACAAGCTCCATGAAGTATGAAGTATGTTGTGCACCAGCTAGCTTGCATGTTTATGGCCTTGTTAAGGTCTCTTTAGTTTAGACACACCTATAGTTTGCCTGTGTGTAGTTTATCAGCTGTAGCCATGGAGTTAACCCATTCAGTTGGCTCTCTGATCTGGATAAGGACAACTTGCCTCTTTGTGCTTTTAAGCTCCTCTTTGAAATGGCTGTGTAGTGCGAGAGGAATGTATCTAGGTGTGTGGACTAAAGCGGGTTGCATGTGGATCTAAGTGTTTAGTACGCTCACCAGAAAACAGTCCAATTCCTTTGAAAACATCAGCAAACTCCTCCATGATTGACACTTCTGTCTGTTTTCTTGTGACTGGCATTTGTGTCAACTACATAAAATATGATGACCATCTCGATACATTTGTGCTTGAATTTCAGGTCACATTTACCTTTTAGCACTAGGTATTGTCTGCAGAATACCCTGAGTAATTCGGTTGGTGTATGGAGGATACAATGTCCAGCTTGAATGTGATTACAATTTGTTTTGGGCCTACTTGAATATTGGTAAAAGCCTGCTCTATGTCTGCCTGTCCTGTTTAACTGAGTCAATTAACAGCTTATCACACTCTCCCTGATCAGTGCCTTCCTTGCCTATTGCATAGATCCTTTTCTCGCTGCTGGAATGACAGACTTTTGCAAAATGGCTTAAAGTCCCACATATTTTGCACACTTTTCCTTTTGCAGGACAGAGAGATTGATTAGTAGGATACTTTTTTTCCACAATAGCTGGATTCTTTGAAATTCCCTGAAACAACATTTCTAGATTGTGACTTTTCACTGTATTCCTGTGTGGTAATTTGTTTCCTCAAAACTGCGCTTGTAAATCTATAGTTGGAGTTTGTGTGCACTAATAGTCAGGGCCAGATTAACATAGGGACTGATGGAGCTGCAGCTCTAGGCCCATGCCCATGAAATAGGCCTATTGATTTAAAAAAAAAAAAAAAAATATATATATATATATATATATATATATTTTTTTTTTTTTTTATTTGTTTCTATTTACACATTACTCTTAGGGTTTTCACCTAGCTGGTATTAAGACTTCCTGGCCAGTGCCGATATTGCAGTCATACTGACAATACAAATGCTGGTATTTTTCTCAGTATGAACAGAGATTACGATTCAATACCAGCACTGGCCAGTAGGGGTCTGATTATGTCTGCCATCCTTCTAGCTGAAACTAAGGCTAACAGAAGTAGAGTCTTCTGAGTGAGGGATAACAATAAATTTCTTCCAGTGCTTTGTATGGCTGTTTCATCAAGGCCTGTAAAACCAAAGGCAAATCCCAGGGACACTTAAACACCCTGATTGGTGGCCTAATCCTGATGACTGCTTTCATAAAGTGGGTCACCATGGGTTTTTCTTCACATCTGATTTCTGAAATGACAGAGATAGTCGAACAATGAACCTTAAGGGTGTTCAGGCTTAAATCTCTATCCAAACCCACCTGCAAAAAAAAACAATACCGGGGAAAAAGAAGGTGATTTCAGATCCTTCACACCCACTTGAAGCCATCCAGCAAAGGCATCCCATATCTTATAATACATAGAGGAAGTGGAAGACTTCCTGGAGCACGTTAAGGTGGAAACCCCTGTTCTCTTAAGGATTGCCTTTCAAGAGCCATGCATGAAGATACTGATTGTGGGGCTCTGAGTGAATTAGAGGTCCTTGGGACAGAAGAATCCTGGAGACTGGAATTTCCCATGGATTGTCTATTGTCAGGCTCTTTAAGAGGGGAAACCATGGGCGACAGGTCTGAACGGGATGATAGCTATTATCCTGCACCGTTCTTTAGAGATTCTCCTCAGAAGTGCATGTATGAGTGGAAATCTCCTTGACATGAAGCATGGAAGATGAGAATTCTGAGCCGTGGCCATTAAATCCACTTGTGGAAGCCCCCACATCTGGACTAGTTGCTGGAAGACCTGTTTGGAGAGTTGCCATTCTGTCTCCTTCACCTGATGTCTGCTCAGGAAGTCGGCAATTGTGTTCCCGGTAGATATATAGCAGAAAGGCCTATATTCTTCTGTGCCCAATACATGATTGGCTTGATCTCCTTCATCAGAGCACAACTCCTGGTACCTCCTTGATGGTTGATATACTCTACTGCCGACTTGTTGTCTATCCTCAACTTTACCCAACGGTTCTGAAGCAGAGGTTGGAAGTGTAGAAGAGTTAAAAAGGTTGCTCTCAATTCTCTTATATTTGAAGGAAGATGACGAGAGTGAAGGGGTCACAAAGCTTGAACAAAGTGGCCTTCCAGATGTGCTGCCCAAACATGTTGACTGGCGTCCGTAGTGATTATTATCCAATCTATCTCCCGTAGAGGGAATCCCCTGGAAAGGTTCTCCCAAGAAAGCCACCTATTGAGGGATTTCTTTATATACTCTGGAATGAATATCTTATTCTCCCATTCCTGAGAGCTGGGTTCAAACTTCTCTAGGAAGTATTCCTGAAGAGGGCAAAGGTTCCACTGAGTCCATCTGACTAGGCCTATAGTGGATGAATAAATTTCCTTGGTGTGGTCGATGTTTTGGCTTGGAATTCTCGGATGTGTGAGAGTAGATTCCATTTTCTGTCATGAGCCAGAGAAACCACTGCTGATATGGTGTTGCAGTTGGCTCTTCTGGTAGTTGATCAACCAGCCAAAACGTTCTAGTGTCTGGAGTACTATCAATCGATGTCTCAGTAGAATCTCGTATTCTGGAGCGACTATCAGGATGTTGATAATGGAATATTGCTACTCCCTTCTTTCTGAGTAATGCAATAACCTTTGAGAAGGTCCTTGGGGCTGTGCTGATCCTAAATGGCAGAGCTTGAAATTGGAAATGTTGTTTGTCTAAGCAGAATCGGAGGAATCTCTGGTGATGAAGAGCTATCGTAATATGGAAATAAGCGCCTTTGAGATCCATTGAAAGCAGCCAGTCTCCTTGACGTACTACTGGTATAATAGAGCGAAGCGACTCCATTCTGAATTTCTTTATCCTCAGATGTGTATTGTGTTGATGTAGGTTAAGAATTGGGGTTGCTGTATCTCTCATGCAGAGAGAACTTGCTGGCATTTCGGATCTGGACTGCCCGTATGGGTGGGACCAGTCTGATATGCTTCAGATATGTTCTCTCTGTAATGGCACAAGATGAGCAAAAATCAGCTTGAGAACTGAGCGGGGACCGACCGAAGGGCAGGCTATTTCAGCTGCTGCCCGTCCTCAGTATTCTCTTGCGACCCATTTTTGACTCTCTGTAGGTTAAGAATTGGTCTCCATTTCACCCCTGGTTTCTTCACCAGGAGAGAGGTGGATTGAAACCTCAAAATCTTTGCCGTTTTGGAACAGGAGCAATTACCTGTTGCAGTAGAAGCTCTCCAGTGTACTGAATCAAAGCCTTTCTTTTTACTATATTCATGGATAAACGTGTCTTTATAAATCTTGATTGGGGAATGTCCATAAATTCCTGAGAATAGCCTTCTGTAATTATAGACCTTAAACATCTGTCTGGGATCTAGTCCAAAACCTTTGGAAATGAATATGTCTTGCTCCCACCAAAGGTGTCTGGGTGTAGTAACCTTCAGAACTGTTTGGAAAGGCAAAAGGAAGAGGTGTTAAACTTTCCTCTAGTGGACTTGCTGGTTTGACAGCTTCTCCAAGAAGTAGGTCTGTAGTATTCTCTCCCTGGTCTGTAAGCCTTACTCTCTCTATACGTAGGGTGTTCTCTATAAGATCGACGTTCTAGTGGTGGTCTTCTTGGTCGTCTATCTTAAGGAAGTAAAACTTGCTTGACATCTAGTGCCTTCTTAATAGCTTCTTCAAGGGGTTTCCCAAATAAGACTTCTCCTGAGAATGGAAGGGAACATAGGTTATGTTTTGAGGCCATATCCGCCCCCCACGAACTTAGCCATAAGGTTCGTCTGGCTGCTACCATAACCTTTGACATGACCTTGATCATGTCTGTAGAAGCCTCTAAAAGCCATTCAGTGGCTAATCTGACCTCCCTTAATGAGTCTGCAATATGTTGTCTACTAACACTGTTACGGTTACCCCAGGCTAGCTGGAAGCTGGACCGCTTGGATGGTCTGGATCCCAAAGGCAGAGAAGGAGGAGAGTCACTTCGGTAGTTATTCCATACGAATCCTGTAAATGTAGAGCAATTCCACTAGCTATCATACAGCTAGGATACCCTTTTCCCCACAAAACGAGTCGAGGCTGCGATTTGAAGGTCAAGCAAGAACTGGCTTTAATGACACACGGGGGACCGTATTTATGCAAAATCTCAGGTCCAGGGACAGCCCCCTCTGGACCTGATGGGATACAGGGACAATACAAGTGGGGGACCAATAGAAATGCAATGCATCGTTTGAAATCATCACCGCCCAGCTTGGAGATAATGAATCCAATGTTTATGACAATACAATTATCTCCAAGCGCCCAAAAACCTCACGTTTTTGCCACAAAACAGAATAAAAATACATAACTCAAACAGTTTTATACATAATTCGTGTCTTCAACCATTCATCACATAGCCCCGGTTGAGGCGAAACAATTAACCGAAGAGCGCTCAGAACCCACGAAGGGTACGCTTCATTTCCTCGAAACAAAGTCGTTCATGTCTTTGTGTTCTGAGCGTGTGATGGCGGCCATGTTTTGAGGTAGACTAATAGGCCGCGGGACTTCACTCTCAAACTTGTGGAACAGGAACCAGCTAGAAGTCTGCACGAATCCCCACTCCGTAGCTGGATGTCTCTATTGTTCGGGAGGCGAATGAAGACCACCGGGAGGGGGTACTTAACCTGCGGTTAACTGCAGAAACCAACATTCTAATTGGAGCCACACACCAGGCTGTAGGTGGCCCTTGTTCGGTACCCGTTCGGTAGTTAGAGTATTGGGCGATGGGGCAAGAACGTGAATGCCCTGCTGCTGTCAATTAGGTTGCGGTTAACCACAGACCGCAACTCTCTGGGCGATTAAGTGGAGACACACTCCGCTCGTAGGGTGGTCGGCCGTTCGGTTGTTCCAGGGGTGACCGGGGTTAAGTGGCGGCACACGCCAAGATCCTGGTGGTCTGCCATTCGTATAACGAAAAGACAGCAGGCCGTAGTTCGGGAGGTACCAAATCCCAGTACTGTAGTCAAACTCTGGGTGAAATGCAACAATGAATAACATTCGCTTTTGAGTTGTAGCGATCCAATAACAGTAACCAATAGTTTGTAACAGTGCTCCCTCTTTGTGGGACACTCTGGCAGACACCGTCTGACCCCTTTTCGGGGTAGACTAAGGCTGTCCAGATGGTGGTTACGCTGGGCTGAGGTCTGTTTGCCTGGACAACCCGTCGGCGTTGCCATTCTGTTTTCCAGGTCTGTAGGCAATCGTGACGTTAAAGGGTTGTAAGGTTGTAAGGATACTACCTTATACCTTAACAGTCTGCCATTGTCTCCCGAGACCCGGTTTAGCCACACCAACGGGTTATGATCAGTAACCAGCGAACACTCTTGTCCATATAAATAGGGAGTCAATTTCTTTAGTGCCCACACCAGGCCCAAATATGCTTTTTCTACTGCGGTGTAGCTGACTTCGCGTGGTAGGAGCTTTCGGCTGATGTAGGCGATCGGGTGCTCCCCTCCTTCTTCGCCTACTTGGCTGAGGACGGCCCCCAGCCTGAACATGGAAGCGTCTGTATGGATGATAAAACGTTTGTTAGGGGCTGGGGCCGCCAGGACAGGAGAATTAACAAGTGCAGTCTTAAGAGCCTGAAAAGCAGTTTCACAGTGGGGAGACCACAGGACCTGTCTGGGTAAGTTTTTCTTGGTCAGGTCAGTCAATGGTTTGGCAATCGTGCTGTAGTCCGGTACGAACCGTCTGTAGTACCCGGCTGTGCCCAAGAAGGCTAGGACCTGAGTCTTAGTGGTGGGAGTGGGCCAATTGGCTACGGCTTCTATCTTGGCTGGTTCTGGTCGCTGTTTCCCAGAGCCTACTCTGTGCCCTAGGTACTGGACCTCGGCCATCCCAAAATGGCATTTTTCAGGCTTCAGCGTCAGGCCTGCGGCCCGAACCTGATCCAGAACCATGCCTACGTGAGCCAAGTGGTCCTCCCAGGACTCACTGTGGATCGCTATGTCGTCCAGGTATGCACATGCAAAACTCTGGAAGCCATCCAGGAGTCTATCCACCAAGCGCTGAAATGTAGCGGGGGCATTCTTCATCCAGAACGGCATCACCTTAAAGTGGTATAAGCCGAACGGGTGACAAATGCCGACTTGGGGATAGCTTCCTGGGCCAGGGGGATTTGCCAATAACCTTTGCAGAGGTCAATGGTAGTCAAATAGTTTCCCCTGGAGATACGATCGAGTAGCTTGTCTACCCTGGGCATAGGATATGAGTCTGTCACGGTCTTATCATTGACGTTCCAATAATCCACACAAAATCGGGTAGTCCCATCTTTCTTGGGTACTAGGACTACTGGGGAAGTACATGGACTATCGGAAGGCTCAATAACCCTTAGCTGAAGCATTTAATCGATCTCATTCTTCATTTCTGTCCTAACGGCCTCTGGGATCCGATAGGGGGCCTGTCTTAGGGGAAGTTGTCCCGGGGTAGCCACCTGGTGGGTAGTCAGGGTAGTGTACCCGGGTTTTTGGGAGAAAGTGAGACTTTTGGCTTGAAGCAGTTGGTTAAGCTGCTCCCTCTCAGTGATACTAAGTCGAACCCCTACCTTGACCTGGGTTATTATATCTGAGTGGGGCCCTCGTTCTAGTAGGTCGGGGATTGGTAGGCTGTCTGGATCTTCATGGGGTGGGCAGCAGACGGCTGTCACATTTTCCGGTCGCTCAAAGTATTCCTTGAGCATGTTCACGTGAAACGTTTTCCTAAGGTTGTTATCGTGGCAACTAGCGATAACATAGGTGGTGTCTCCCTTTTTCTCTACCACCTGGTACGGACCCTGCTAGGAGGCTTGGAGTTTATCGGTCTTAACCGGTTTGAGCACCAGTACTTTTTGTCCCAAGACAAAAGTCCTTTTCCGTGCTCCCCGATCGTACCATACTTTTTGTCCCTCTGGGCCGACTGGAGGTTAGCTTGTATGGATTTGGCTAATTGCTCCATTCCGTCCCGGAGTTCCAACACATATGGTACGATTGGGACACCGTCCATCTCAATCTCTCCCTCCCAGTGTTCTCGGATCAGGTTTAGGGGTCCCCATACCTTGCGGCCATAGAGCAGCTCAAAGGGAGAGAATCCTGTTGTTTCCTGGGGCACCTCCCGATAAGTGAACAGGAGGTGGGGTAGGAAGCGTTCCCAGTCTCTATATTCCTGGGTGAACGTTTTGAGCATTTGTTTAAGGGTCCCGTTGAACCTTTCGCAAAGTCCGTTCGTCTGAGGGTGGTAGGGGGAGCTTAGAAGCGACTTAATCTTACAGACCTGCCAGAGTTGCTGCGTTAACTCAGCTGTAAATTGTGTACCTCGGTCTGACAGGATTTCTTTGGGAAATCCTACTCGCGAGACTGTACTAGTGCATTGGCTACCGTATCTGCTTGAATGTTAGATAGGGCCACGGCTTCTGGGTACCTGGCAGCGTAGTCCACTACGATAAGAATGTAGCACTTACCGGAGGGACTAGGTGAACGGCTCCTCTACAATGGGCATACAGGGAGTGCAGAATTATTAGGCAAATTAGTATTTTGACCACATCATCCTCTTTATGCATGTTGTCTTACTCCAAGCTGTATAGGCTCGAAAGCCTACTACCAATTAAGCATATTAGGTGATGTGCATCTCTGTAATGAGAAGGGTGTGGTCTAATGACATCAACACCCTATATCAGGTGTGCATAATTATTAGGCAACTTCCTTTCCTTTGGCAAAATGGGTCAAAAGAAGGACTTGACAGGCTCAGAAAAGTCAAAATAGTGAGATATCTTGCAGAGGGATGCAGCACTCTTAAAATTGCAAAGCTTCTGAAGCGTGATCATCGAACAATCAAGCGTTTCATTCAAAATAGTCAACAGGGTCGCAAGAAGCGTGTGGAAAAACCAAGGCGCAAAATAACTGCCCATGAACTGAGAAAAGTCAAGCGTGCAGCTGCCACGATGCCACTTGCCACCAGTTTGGCCATATTTCAGAGCTGCAACATCACTGGAGTGCCCAAAAGCACAAGGTGTGCAATACTCAGAGACATGGCCAAGGTAAGAAAGGCTGAAAGACGACCACCACTGAACAAGACACACAAGCTGAAAAGTCAAGACTGGGCCAAGAAATATCTCAAGACTGATTTTTCTAAGGTTTTATGGACTGATGAAATGAGAGTGAGTCTTGATGGGCCAGATGGATGGGCCCGTGGCTGGATTGGTAAAGGGCAGAGAGCTCCAGTCCGACTCAGGCGCCAGCAAGGTGGAGGTGGAGTACTGGTTTGGGCTGGTATCATCAAAGATGAGCTTGTGGGGCCTTTTAGGGTTGAGGATGGAGTCAAGCTCAACTCCCAGTCCTACTGCCAGTTCCTGGAAGACACCTTCTTCAAGCAGTGGTACAGGAAGAAGTCTGCATCCTTCAAGAAAAACATGATTTTCATGCAGGACAATGCTCCATCACACGCGTCCAAGTACTCCACAGCGTGGCTGGCAAGAAAGGGTATAAAGGAAGAAAATCTAATGACATGGCCTCCTTGTTCACCTGATCTGAACCCCATTGAGAACCTGTGGTCCATCATCAAATGTGAGATTTACAAGGAGGAAAACAGTACACCTCTCTGAACAGTGTCTGGGAGGCTGTGGTTGCTGCTGCACGCAATGTTGATGGTGAACAGATCAAAACACTGACAGAATCCATGGATGGCAGGCTTTTGAGTGTCCTTGCAAAGAAAGGTGGCTATATTGGTCACTGATTTGTTTTTGTTTTGTTTTGAATGTCAGAAATGTATATTTGTGAATGTTGAGATGTTATATTGGTTTCACTGGTAATAATAAATAATTGAAATGGGTATATATTTGTTTTTGTTAAGTTGCCTAATAATTATGCACAGTAATAGTCACCTGCACACACAGATATCCCCCTAACATAGCTATAACTAAAAACAAACTAAAAACTACTTCCAAAAATATTCAGCTTTGATATTAATGAGTTTTTTGGGTTGATTGAGAACATGGTTGTTGTTCAATAATAAAATTAATCCTCAAAAATACAACTTGCCTAATAATTCTGCACTCCCTGTATTCACCAGGTGTGCCTTAGGATGGTCACCTCTCCTCCCTACTCGCTGACACACATCGCATGTGTTGCAATAGGTCCTAACATCAGCGTGTACCCCTGGCCAGAAAAAGGTGTGAGTAATGCGGTGTAGGGTACGGGTCACGGCCTGGTGGCCAGCTAAGGGTATGTCATGTCCTATTTTTAATATTTCTTGTCGGTATTTGTGGGGTACTACCAGCTGTCATCTGTGTTGTTCCCGTTTCTCAGTTAGCCGATACAGCTTTCCCTTCTCCCATAAAAATGTTTCATTATCCATGTTACGGTACCTTCAGTAATAAATGTACAAGCCGCCGTTTAGTGAATGCTCCCCGTTCGCAATAATGTGGTCTGGTAGCGTATGCAATACAACCATGCGAACCGCCAGCCAGGGAACACTCCAAACTCCCGAACGGTACCCGTACGGCTCCTTCCCTTCACGAGCCACAAGTTGACGAACTGCCAATACCAGCCGAACGCCAATATCTTCCAAGCGGCCAATAATTCCAAAGAGCAGTCTCTGTCGCCGGTAATAAAATCCCCCCAAGACCAAGCTCCGCTTTGAGGGTAAAACACGAACTGAGTTTACTGTGGGCTACCTGCCCGTATTTATGCAGGTCTCCCACTTGGTGGACACTCCCCTAGGGGACCAAATGGGAGACTGGAATAGCAGATGGACATGGGGACATTTCAGACATACAATCACACAATATTCCCAGCATGCATCACAGTTTCCTCCCCTCTGCTCGGGAGATAATTGAAAAGTAATTCAATTATCTCCCAGAGCAGAGGCAAATCGCCATTTTAAATACAAGTCACAAAACACATAAAAATATATAACTTTATAACTGCCGAACATATTACATTCGTGTAACACATCCCCAGATAGCCTGGATCTGAGTGCATATTATTGGCGAATAGTGCTCAGATCCCATACGCACAGTTCAATCGCCATGGAGTCAAAGTCTATTACAGTTCTTCGGTATGCAATTGACTCCATGGGAAGACTATCTGGGGTAAGTCCATTCGTGCCTTTACATCTCCCGAACGGCCGGTGTTCGCACACTTCTGTTGATTGAGAAGGGAGGTCGACGGCTTCAGCGGTGTTCGGTTGAAAAAGTGTCCCTTTTTAGTTCCATGAAATAACCGCCGAACACCGCTGGTCTTTCGCATGGTTAAAATGGCCACCGCCTCGTGGTCGACATACGAACAACGACCACCCTGTATTCGGTTTTAATTGAGAAGTGTCTGTGGTTAACCGCAACGTTCTAATTGGGATCAATAGGTTAACCAGCAGCACACTTCTCTTCTGGGTGGCCGTCCGTTCGGCAGTTCCATTCGACAGAAAAGTACATTCCCTTAAACAAGGCATACGAACGGGTAAATTCATGCAAACGGCAAAACAGACGAACACAGCAATCCTAGTTCATACGGATGGGTCTGTCACAATCCAGTCCACCCCCTCCCGTCTCGGCCCGTTCTCGGTATTTTTGTAAAGTCGGGTCGGTCTTAGACTCAGTCTCAAATGGTATGGGAGCTAACGGATCAGTCCCGGTCGGGGTGAGTCTTACCTGCGTCTCCCGCACTGGTGAGGGTTCCCGCTGCATCTGTGCTTGTACCCGAGTAGTCACAGGATTCGCCTCTTTATTATAGACTGGAGCATAGGCAGAAGTCATAGGACCCAAATCGTTACCCAGTAGCACTTCAGCAGGCACATTGTCCATTATGCCTACGTTCACAGTCCCTTTTCCCGCTCCCCAATCAAGATGTACTTTGGCGGTAGGAATTTTGTATACATCCCCCCCCCGCCACTCTAACTGCCACAGTCTGTCCCGATCTCTTGTTTTCCGGAACCAAATGGCTCTGGACCAGTGTAATCGTAGCGCCGGTGTCCCTTAGACCCTCGGTAGAGTGACCCTCTAGCCATACTTTTTGCCGATGATGCTGGCGATTATCCGAAGCAGCATATACAGGGTTGGCTTCATGTAGTGGTCCCAGGTATTCCTCCATAGGGATCTCTTGGTTAACGCAGAGGGCCCGGGCAGGGCGAGACGGCCCAGCAGAGGAGTTGTAATTCCTAGAGGTCTGATGGGAGTTTAGAGGACAGCTTGCCATGAGGTGCCCCGGCTGTTTGCATTGAAAGCACGTTGGTCGGGGGGTTGTTACTGGGTGGTCCAGAGTAGCGTATGGGCCCTGCGGGTACTGGAGCTCTGAATTCGGTGCGGGGCGCTGTTTGGTAATCGTCCCTATGTTCGGTTCGTGCCGTTGTTCGGTAATTTGTGGGTTCGTGCAAACGGGACTCATAATGCTCGTCGGCCAACTTGGCCGCTTCTTCTAAGGTAGCGGTTCGTCTGTCTCGCAGCCATTCCTTTCCCTGTTGCTTGATGCCATTATAAAAGTGCTCCAGCAGAAATAATTGTAATATTTCCACAGCGGTCACGGCTTTACTCCCGTTCATCCAGTGATTCGCTGCTCTCCGCATTCGGTGTGCCCATTCCATGTGAGTGTCATTAGGTTTCTTTTTAGTGTTCCGAAATTGTCGTTGATACGTGTCTGGGGTTACCGCGTACCGTCGCAGGAGTGTGTTTTTGACTAGAGTGTACTGAGTCACCTCCTCCGCACTCAAGGTCCGGAATGCCTCTAGTGCTCGCCTGGATAGTTTTCCAGACAATATCGTGGGCCACTCTTTGTCGGGAATCTGATGTAGTGCACATTGTCGTTCAAAGTCTGCCAGATATTCATCAATTCCTGTCTCGTTCTCCAGTAAGGGTCTAAAAGCCGCATAGGGTATCTTTGGCCTCCCGGAGTTCTCTGCAGGACTTATGGTTGAGGCTGCATCGGCATTGCGGTGCGCGGTCACCAGGCTGAGCTCGTGGGCTCTAGCTTTCTGTATGTCCTCATCTGCCTCTGCCATCAGCTGCTGTACTAGTTCTATAGAGGGGTTCAACCCATATAGTGATAGCCTCTCCCGAACAATCCTGGTCTTTTCGTCACCCGTCGTTGTCGGTGCTTCTGCCATAGTGAAACTCTGATCCAGCTCTGCGATCAGCTCCCTCCTCGGCCGGTTACTCGCGTTCCCTCCTCGGCTTTCGAGTAAATCCTTTAAGGTAGTGCGTTTCAATTTTTCATAGGCGCTCTCCATCCATTTGGTATCTCTCCTAGGAAGTCCAGAACGATCCCGCCGCTGCCACCAAATGTTACGGATACCCCCAGGCTAGCTGGAAGCTTGGATGGTCTGGATCCCAAAGGCAGAGAAGGAGGAGAGTCATTTCGGTAGTTATTCCATACGAATCCTGTAAATGTAGAGCAATCCCACTAGCTATCATACAGCTAGGATACCCTTCTCCCCACAGAACGAGTCGAGGCTGCGATTTGAAGGTCAAGCAAGAACTGGCTTTAATGACACACAGGGGACCGTATTTATGCAAAATCTCAGGTCCAGGGACAGCCCCCTCTGGACCTGATGGGATACAGGGACAATACAAGTGGGGGACCAATAGAAATGCAATGCATTGTTTGAAATCATCACCGCCCAGCTTGGAGATAATGAATCCAATGGTTATGACAATACAATTATCTCCAAGCGCCCAAAAACCTCACATGTTTTTGCCACATAGAAAACAGAATAAAAATACATAACTCAAGCAGTTTTATACATAATTCGTGTCTTCCACCATTCATCACATAGCCCCGGTTGAGGCGAAACAATTAACCGAAGAGCGCTCAGAACCCACGAATGGTACGCTTCATTTCCTCGAAACAAAGACGTTCGTGTCTTTGGGTTCTGAGCGTGTGATGGCGGCCATGTTTTGAGGTAGACTAATAGGCCGCGGGACTTCACTCTCAAACTTGTGTAACAGGAACCGGCTAGAAGTCTGCACGAATCCCCGCTCCGTCGCTGGATGTCTCCGTTGTTCGGGAGGAGAATGAAGACCGCCGGGAGGGGGTACTTAACCTGCGGTTAACTGCAGAAACCAACATTCTAATTGGAGCCACACGCCAGGCTGTAGGTGGCCCTTGTTCGGTACATGTTCGGTAGTTAGAGTATCGGGCGATGGGGCACGAACGTGAATGCCCTGCTGCCATCAATTAGGTTGCGGTTAACCACAGACCGCAACTCTCTGGGCGATTAAGTGGAGACACACTCCGCTCGTAGGGTGGTCGGCCGTTCGGTTGTTCCAGGGGTGACCAGGGTTAAGTGGCGGCACACGCCAAGATCCTGGTGGTCTGCTGTTCGTATAACGAATAGAAAGCAGGCCTGTAGTTCGGGAGTTAGGTACCAAATTCCAGTACTGTAGTCAAACTCGTGAAATGCAACAATGAATAACATTCGCTTCTGAGTTGTAGCGATCCAATAACAGTAACCAGGCCCGGACTGGCCATCGGGCATACCGGGCAAATGCCCGGTGGGCCGCGATGGTCGTGGGGCCGAGGCCGGCAGGGAGATCCGAGCGCCGGCCCTGCTGTGTGCCTCCATGGGCCGGTGGGGAGATCACAGATCTCCCTCACCAGCCCACAGACAGGGAGATGCGGCCACCGGCTGGGAGGGAGGGAGGGAGGAGAGAGGACCCGGCGGAGCTCTAACCAGCAGCTCCGCCGGGTCCTCTCGCGAGATTCTGAGCGTTGCCGCGGTTACCGTGCCAACGCTCAGATCTCGCGAGAGTGAACTCTAACCTGCAGGTTAGAGTTCACTCTCACCACTGGACCACCAGGGAAGGCAGCATGGTCCCCCCTCAAGGCTCCCCTCCCAGGCAGAACGGCTCCCTCCCCCTCCCAAGATAAAGGTAAGAAGGGAGGGGGAGGGGTAAACATAACTTTTTTTAAATTATTCATAAAAAAATATATATATATTTAAAATAAATTCCATAACAGCCCCCTCACAAACAGCCCCCCTAGACACACACAGCCCCCCCAGACACACACACAGACATGTACACAGCACCCCAAACACACACAGCACCCCAGACACACACAGCACCCCAGACACACACTGCACCCCCAGACATACACACAGCACCCCCAGACACACACAGCACCCCCAGACACACACACAGCACCCCAAGATACACACACAGCCCCTCACACACAGCACCCCAGACACACACACAGCACCCCCAGACACACACAGCACCCCAGATACACACAGCACCCCCAGACACACACACAGCACCCCAGACATACACACAGCACCCCAGACACACAGCACCCCAGACACACACACACACAGCAACCCCAAGATACACACAGCCCCCACACACACAAAGTAACCCCAGAGACACACACACAGCACCCTCCAGACACACACAGCACCCTAGATACACACAGCTGCAGACACACACACATCACCCCAGACACACACATAACCCCAGACATACACACAGCACCCCAAACACACACACAGCACCCCAGATACACACAGCACCCCAGATACACACAGCACCCCCAGACACACACAGCACCCCAAGACACACACAGCACCCCAAGACACACACAGCACCCCCAGATACACACACAGCACCCCAAGATACACACACAGCACCCCCAGACACACACAGCACACCCAGAGACACACACACACATATATATATATATATATATATATATTATATAAAATAACCCTCAGTGAGTTAACAGACAAAGAAAATTAGAAACCTAGAATGTGACGGCAGATAAAAACACCCTAACACACAGCACCCCTCTTACACAAACACACTGCGCACCTCACACATACAATACGTCCAAATATATATATATACACACACACTACAGCACCCTCACACTGCACCACTACACACATTACGCTCCAGATACACGCTAGATCCCTTACCCTATATGCACTCTTAATCCTCTACACACACACACACACACACAATCTTCTATACACACTCTGGGTCCTTTACACACTAGATCTCTTACACACACACACTGCACCACCTACACACACACACACTATATTCCTTGTAAGGAAAGACATACAACATTCTCTAAACACACCCTCTCTACAACCCCTACACACACACTACTGCCCGTATGCACACACTCGCTACATCCCCTATAACACTATGCCCCTATACACGCACTCTCTACAGCCCCTAGCAACACATATTACACCTATTTACACAATACCACACCACACTCTACACACACAGGCAATCCCACAAGCAGGCGCCAAACACATGCACCATACACTTTCCTGGCCCTTTTGTCCTCTGGTATCCCACTTGTGGAGACACCAGAGACAATTTAAAAGCAAACACAGCGCAAGCATGTTATTAAATTTGCTTGCGCTGCGCAGAACAAATTCAGGGCCTTTTTCTAATTCCAGAGCTCTTCAGCGGGGCCCTGCGCATTGAACCAACATGCTCACTTTGAGAGGGGGCGTGCTTGTCATTAGTGATGACAAAACACACCCTCTCTGGCCCCGCCCCCTTCTTGGGGGGGCCGCTCTAATTGAAAAATGCCCGGGCCTAATTTTTTTCCCAGTCCGGCCCTGACAGTAACCAATAGTTTGTAAGAAATCTTTATCCAAATCCTCTTCTATGTCCAGAATCCATAGTCTTAGGGCTCTGGACACAGCAGAATAGCATTGCAGGATAACATCTTGTACCAGTTGCCAAAAAACATTTTGAGAGGTCTGCATCAATCCTTTTTTCCATTGGGTCCCTCAGGGAAGCATTACAATCAATAGGAAGTATAGAGCGTTTAGCCACTTTGATAACTGAGACATCAACCTTCGGGTTAGCAGTCCGCAGCCTGGAATCCTCTTATCTTATGGTGTATAGT
The DNA here is from genome assembly GCA_933207985.1 of Pelobates cultripes. Lineage (NCBI taxonomy): Eukaryota > Metazoa > Chordata > Amphibia > Anura > Pelobatidae > Pelobates > Pelobates cultripes. The sequence continues at coordinate 230,588,557 of OW240914.1, read as the reverse complement.
TTAGGAAGTCGGCTTTGCAGAGAAAATCTATTTTCTGGATTCTTCCATTTATTACCTATAAGATCCTTAATGGACTTATGCACCGTAAATGAAGGTTTACTTTTACTAAGATCATCGAAATGTCTGTCCGCTGCTGAGGTTTCTAAGACTTTATCAGGTAATTCCAGCATTCTTCTTACCAGACATATCCCACGTTCTATGGCCTTAGAGGCAAGCGGACAGGCACACCAGCTCCCCAATCCGCACAGCCCCAAAGAACGCCAGGGAGAAAGCCAAGCGAAAGAGCTGAGACTTGAATTCCGAATGGCAAACCCTGGGCAACGCATCACACAGCGTAAGAAGGAATGAGCCCGTGACAGGCCGCCTCGAGTCCCTGAAAGACACCCTTCCTCGCTTCAAACCTTTTAGAGCCTGGCGGACTATAAACACCTTGGTTGTGTCTTCCCAGCCCCGCTACTTGAACAGGAAGCTTAGCCCTGCCAAGCGTGCAGCAACGGCCAAGGGGGAAAACCCCGCAGCGTCCCAGTCACCCAGGAGGAGTACCAGCCCCTGCAGGTGAGCAGCCGAGTCCCGGAAGCCCCCTTGGGACAGTTCCCACCCGTCCCATGTGGCTGTTGCCACCGATCCCCGGACCAACTCCATCAGTCTGCCAGACCCAACGACCACATCCCCTGCGGGAATTGGACACCCTCCAAGTCTGCTTGCGGGGCTACCTCCCGAAACACTGTGAATGAGAGAGAGCATTGGCCATTACTTTGCGAACCCCCGGGATGTGCACAGCCCTACAAGACACATTAAGCTCCAAACAGCGGTCAGCTGGTTAACAGCCTGCACCACCCCCAAAATGTCTCAATGGAAAACCACCCATCTGTCCTTCAGCAGGGAGCCACACACCTCCAAAGCCACCAGAATAGGGAAGAGCTCCAGAAAAGCCAAGTTCCGGGTTAGCTCTGTCGTATGTCAGGCATCCGGCCACGAGTCCGCACACCACTTTGAGCCCACAATGGCCCCAAACTCCACCGAGCCAGCCGCATCGGTAAACAAGTGGAGGTCCGCATTAGAGACCTCTGGGGCTTGCCAGTATGACCTCCCATTATACGAAGACAGAAAGGAATCCCAGACATCCAAATCAGCCCGCAAAGGCCGCGTGAGCCGGATGAAGTGCTGAGGGTGAACGACCCCAGATGTCGCCGCCGCCAAGTGCCTGTTAAAGATACGCCCCATGGGCAAAATCCGATAGGCAAAATTGAACTTCGCCAGCAGAGACTGCAGGCAGTGCAGCTGGATCTTCCGCCGCTCCATGGCCCGTGACACGGCCAAGTGCAGGTCCAGGGCCTTCTCCTGGGGCAGCCGACATTCCCCGGCCACCGAATCAATTTCCATGCCCAAGAAACTAAGGCACGTGACCGGACCCACCGTTTTGTCGTGGGCCAGCGGAACCCCGAACCATTGGAACACGTCCTCGAGGACTCACAGCAGTTGGGCACAGACGTGCGAATCTGCAGGCCCTAGACACAAGAAATCATCCAAGTAATGCAGGAGGGAAGTGACCCCAGCCTCCCTCCGCACCACCCAGTCTAGAAAAGAGCTAAAGCACTCAAAATAAAAACATGAAAGAGAGAAAGCCATAGGGCAGGCACATATCAACAAAGAACTGTCCTTCGAAAGTACAGTCCAGCAGATGGTGGCATTCCGGATGCACCGGGAGCAGCCAAAATGCAGATTCCACATCCTCCTTCGCAAGCAACGCCCCTGGGCCACCAGCCCGTACCATGTGCACCGCCACATCGAAGGATGCGTAGGAAACCCTGCAAAGCTCCGCTGAGATGTCATCATTCACCGACCCCCCATGACGGTACGACAAGTGATGAATCAGGCGATATTTACCGGGCTCCTTCTTGGGCACGACGCCCAATGGAGAAACCCGCAAATTAGGCAAGGGTGGGAGGAAAATGGGCCAGCCATCCTTACCCAGTTTATACTGTACCACCTGCGGGTAATCCTGTACAGACTTAAGGTTCCGAACAGAGTGCCGTGGAGGGCGCTCCGAGAAAGGGATCCAAAACCCATTCTCAAACCCATCCAACAGGAGCCGTGCCGCAGCCCGATTCCTATAAAGGTCGAGCCATGGGTGCATTGTGTTTACGAGCACCGGGGTCGTCGCCCTTACACCCCATATCCCCCTTTTGCCCATTTTCCTTTGCTTGAAACAGCGAGAGGCAGAACACCCCCCCGAGCATTCGTGCTTGAACCGGCACGAGGAACCCCACTTGCAGTGGCCGTCGTTGAATTTCCAACAACAACGCGGCTTATGAGTGAGGGCCGATGGGGACGCAGAGGAGCCCCCACCGGCCCCCCCAAGAAAGGACAAAAAGGCACCTTGGTGTGGGGCTGGACGGGTCATAATGGCAAGCCAGAGGCCAATGTCCATCTGATACCATAACAGCGATGTGCGTACCGCCAATCGTTGATGAAACTGTTCGTCGTACCTCCACCACCCCAGCCCCCCCATAAGTCCTGCAGGCATTCCAAATAATGTCCTGATAACAGAACAAGGCCGAGTACTTGTGGGGAGACTTCTCACACACTACGCTGGCCAGAATAGAGAACACCCGAATGCAATTCCCAAAATTTTTGGGAATCTTTCGGAAACTAAATTTCTCCTTATCCGACTCCTTGCTGTCTTTCTCCGCCACAGGAGGGGCATCCTCCAGTGGCAGGAGAGAGAAAATCTCAATGAACTTCCCCTTCCAAATCTTGTCCCTTGTTTCTTGTTTCAAGTGGAGCCCTAGAGGGCCGGACCAGCACATATATGTTGCGCCATGAGCCACATTGCAACCCCAGCCTCAGGTGAACTGTCGCCTGCGGTCCCACTAGCCCTGACCGCCACGGGTCCCAGGGAGGGTGAACGCCCACCCACATATTCAATGGGGGTAGAGAGGGAAGGAGACAGAACTGCCAGGGGGAGCAGCGCGGGGGACCAAACTGACCGCAGCTGACTGTCTAAAGAGGTGTCCCCACTACCAGCCGCCCCCCGCTCCCAGTGATCCAAAAAACCCTGAAGACCTGAAAGGAACCCCCTCAGCCCAAGCCCCGAAGCATTACGAGGGAAAACAGTACTCACCGGTCGCAGTTCGGTGATCCGAACCCAAAACTGCATGCAAAGAAGGCTGAGGAACCAAAAGTTGAGATCCAGCATCCACAGAAGGCATCTGCTGTGTTCCAGGCGCCATCTGCTGGACAGAGCCACGAACTGCCTCCAGGTCCTGAGAAGAGAGCCCCATCTGTGATCCAGGCGCCACCTGCTGGACGGAGCCATGAACTGCAGATAGGACCTGAGAAGAAAGTGGTGGAGAAGATGAGAGCCCTCGCCCTGGAGGAGGTGGCCGAGGTAAGTGAAATGCAGGGGGCCCAGGCAAGGTAGAGGGAGTGTTACCGGGAAACTGACGGAGGCCAAGCACAGAGAGATGGACACAGGTTTCTTCAGGAAGGAAGAGATCTTTATTCGATTCACTGACCGGGACTCAGAGGGACTTATGTCACCAAAAACAGCAAAGATCTGAGCACTGAATACATAGAGTAGATTCCTTATATAGCACTGTAGCTCCTCCCATAATTAGCTACGCCCACACATACCCTTAACCTAATCAATGAATAGAGTCTAAACTCATCCATCCGGTCTAACCACGTGGCTCATCTGAAACAAAGGAGAGGAACGCGTAATTCCAGTTCCTGCATTCCTGCACATGCTCAGTACAGTGATGACAGTATCTTAGCTACGTGTAACTAACTAACTGATACTACAAACACATGTACCTACATATGCCTTGTGGCAATCTTGGCCTGCTAAACTTTTATTTTACTGGAATTCCATCACATTCCCCCCTTTGATGCTTCTGATTTAAAATAATTCCAGATGCATCACCAATCATAGTTTGCTTACACCTCAAGTTGCCATAAACCAGACTAGACTTTGCGATCCTCTAAAGATACGAACCCCTCAACATTCCTCTTCCTGCATGTATTCTCCTTGATCTAGAGCTTCATACTTGCAAACAGCCATTACCTGTGCTGCGGCCTTTCTTTCTGCTATACTTTCTATAATGCTCTGCATAGACCTAATTACCAAAGGAATCAGACATGGCAGAAGGAGACACAACATCAAAAATCAGTATGACTCCACCTACCAATGCCTTGATTCCTCCAAACTGCTCATACCAACTACCAAACCAACTACTCGGATTATACCCACTCCAGACCTGAGTAGGTATATGCGCAAGTTTAACCATGTGACTGGTAAGTTCAGCCACTGCCTGCCCTTCATCATCTATTTGAAGACAACAATTGCTTAGATTAAACTTCCCACATACACCTCCCTCTACTGCCAATAGGTAATCCAAAGCTAATCTATTCTGGTAGATGGCTGTCCTCATCCTAGTGTTATGCTTCGCTAGGAGATTGAGCGCTTGTGATGTTTCATTGGTAACTATCTCAACTACTTCTTGCAATCTTATAATACAATTAAGCATATATATTGGGGTTCTGTATCCATAAGTACCATCCTCTGCCCATGTAGCTGGCCCATAATAATCTATAATAGGCCGGGGATGCCACTCATCATCTTCCCAGGTACCTATCTCTAGGGGTGCCCTTTTCTTCCTATGATTTACATCATATACTTTAACTCCCAAAGTCTCTCCTGTTTCAATTGGCAACAAGAAGAAGGATGGTTTGAGCATACCCAATACACATGCCCCTTCCCAGTCCTGTGGTAACTCCGAATATGCTTTCTTACCACAAATCCAGTACAAATTTGCTGGGGCTTTCCAACTAGATGTAGCAGATAGGTCAAACCACACATCCTTTAAATTGGTATAATTTGCAAATGGATTAGACGGTTCTGAGACATTTGAAGCTGACCACCAAGTAGTATCTTTTGTATCGTCATTATAGGCTTTCTGCCCTAAACAAGTCAATTCTCCTACAGATGTATTAAACATTATTCCTTTCCTTGCTATACAAACATAACCTATAATGGAGGTCTTTAATCGCCACTCAGATTTACCTCTAACACTCACTTGATAATCAGATTGAGAAGATATTCAACTGTCTCAGAACCAGAATACATTACCTCCTTTGCTTCCCAAGGCCATTGGTCTCCCATATTAGTACCTCCACACACTTAGCAGTTGGTTACATTAAGACTACCAGCAATGCTCTCAGCTAGGTCTATGAATAAGTTTTTGGCATTATGGGAAACCTTATCTTCCACACTCATCTCCTCATAAAAAGAATGGAAAACCTGATGAGTCTGGGGGGCCACTGTATCTGTCTCTATTCCTATGTATAATATCGTCCCAGGATCCAAACCTGTTCCATATATTTGGAACCCAAATAGATTCCCAAACTTACCTATAAATAGCTCTGGGTCCTTGATAAGTATATGGACTGGGTTACACTCCATAGACTTACAATATGGCTTGGTAGGCAATCTAGTGATAATCATATCCTTATCTACTGTCTGTCCCCAGGTTGCCCATCCCATACAGGACCAATACGGACAATAATTGTAGTCTTTATTTGGGCAGTTTGGATCTATATACTTATGCATATTACTAGGACAAATATACTTATCATTAGACCCATACGTTCTTTCCCATTTAAGACCACCACATACATTCCATGGCTTCCTACTACCTGATATCGCCTTACATGCATCAAATAGCAAAACACCTGGAGAATGTACGCTTTCTAGTACAGTCTTATTTATCAGGTTCCCCTGTGGGTTCTCATTCCGAATAGTCAACCAAATTGTACGGGGCTGATACTCAGGATTAAAACACCTAGGTTCTCCTGCTCCTATATGGCATACACTATAATCTGTACTTTGATACATGTCCTGTGCACTCATATTGCGAATGCCAAATAAGGGTCTGGGAAATACGATTGCCTGTTTTCGTAGTCTTAATGCAAACCTCGCAGCCTGGTGTGTCGGTACCTCTACCTTCCTGAATAATTAAAAACACACATATATACATCATCAAACACATTACTCCTGACATCTTCTTCCTAATTCTTCGACCGTGCGACGGCACCTCAGCTTCCAGGCGTGTGAGGGCTGCAGGGAATGGAGTCCTTCTGATCCTCACTGTTCTTCACAGAGGATTCCTCTGGCTTAAACGTTGGTAGGTGGTCAGGCTTTATTGTGGCCGTCAAAACACCTACTTGTAGATCTTTGTTGATGTTCCCTTGTAACAACACTCTTCGCAAAAAACATGTTTAATCTAACTGGGTCACTCGCTTCAACCGGATCTTGCAGGGATTCTCAGGATCTTGAGTAGCTTGCCAAGAATCTGCTGCTGGTTTAACCCTGGAGTGATGAATCCACGGAGTCACCTCTGCCACCTTTATAGCTGTTGGAGTAGACAAAAGAACAGCATAAGGACCCCTCCACTTTGGCCCCAACGGTACACTGTTCCACTCCTTTATCCAAACTTGGTCTCCTGGATGGTAAGAATGAACAGGTGGATATATGTTCACAGGTAACCTATCTTGTACCCATTTCTGTACCTCCTCCATAGTTTTACCCAACTCTACAACCTGCTGCCGAGTAATTCCTTCTTTCACATAGCTACTACCATCCGTATAATACTGTCCTGAATGGGAAAGTCATGAAGGTCCGGTTGGCTTGAAAAACACCTCATCCATTATCTCCAAACAATCATGTTTACTTTCATTATGTTGTGGCAAAAGGGTAGCTGGATTCAGGGTATTAACAGTTTCACATAGCATGGCTAGATATTTAGTCATTCGGCTATTGCTAAACCAATGATTACCTTTATAGTCTAGCAACGTCTGTACTGCGTGCGGGACTCGCACATAGAGTTCCTGACCCAGAGTGAGCTTGTCAGCTTCTGCTACCAACAGGGCGTCGGCAGCTACGGCCCTTAGACAAGGAGGAAGACCACTGGCTACTGCATCCAGTTGTTTGGACATATACGCAACAGGTCGTTGCCATGATCCCAGATACTGTGTCAGTACTCCCACAGCCATCCTTCTTTGCTTGTGTACATATAAGTAGAATGGACGTGTATGATCAGGTAGACCTAATGCGGGGGCGCTCATCAATGCCTTCTTAACATCCTCAAATGCCTTCTGCTGTTCGATGGTCCACAGGAAGGAATCATGTTCCGTGCCTTTAATAGCGGCATAGAGGGGTTTCGCCAGTATCGCATCACTGGGAATCCATATCCTACAGAAGCCTGCTGCCCCTAAGAATTCTTGCACTTGTCTTCTATTCCTAGGTGTTGGTATTTGGCATACAGCCTCTTTTCTTTCAGGCCCCATTATCCTTTGTCCTTCAGAGATATGGAATCCCAGATACTTGACAGTTGGCTGACACAACTGAGCTTTCTTCCTGGACACCTTGTATCCTGCCTTCCAAAGAATATGCAGTAAATCATAAGTTGCTTGCTGGCATATCTCTTTAATAACTGCCGCTATCAACAAATCATCCACGTATTGTAGTAGTACACATTCTCCTGGGATGGACTTGAAATCTAATAAGTCCTGACTTAATGCTGATCCAAATAGGGTAGGTGAATTTTTAAACCCTTGGGGCAATCTTGTCCAGGTCATCTGACGTTTCGAGCCCATTACAGCATCTTCCCGTTGGAATGCAAAGATACACTGGCTTTCTGTAGCAATTCATAGGCAAAAGAAGGCATCTTTAAGGTCCAAGACTGTAAAGTAAGTAGCCCCACCCGGAATCAAGGCAAGCAGGTTATAAGGATTGGGCACAACTGGATGTATACTTACTACCGCATCATTGACTGCTCTCAAATCCTGCACAGGACGATACTCATCTGACCCAGGATTCTGAACAGGCAACAATGGAGTATTCCAGGGGGAAGTACAGAATTTTAGGATACCATACCTTATGAACTTATCCAAATAAGACTGTATGTTCTTCTTCGCCTTTTGAGGTATATGGTATTGTTGCAGGCTTACTGGATAAAGTTCGATGCATATAGGTGGGATATTGCGAGCAAGTCCTGGTGGGTTATTTTCTGCCCACACTCCTGGTATATTATACAAGGATTCATCACTCTTAGGGTTTTGACTTGTCATCACTGTATAAAGTCGCCACTCTTCTTCCTTTGGTACTGATAGTGTCATTATACCTGAGGGTCCACTAAACTTCAAGGATGTCGTTCCATTAGGCAGAAATGTTATCTGTGCTTGTAACTTCGACAACAAATCCCGTCCTAGAAGTTGGACTGGACATTCAGGCATGTAAAGAAACTGATGTTTCACTACGTGGCCTCCCAGTGTACAGAGTCGACTTTTGAGAACCGGTTTAGCAGCACTCCTCCCAGTTGCTCCTATTACAGTGATAGTTCTTCCTGAAGGAGGAGCAACTAGGTCGGTTACCACAGAATGTTCAGCACCAGTGTCGATCATGAAAGAACTCCTTTTTCCCCCTATTGCTATATCGACCATAGGCTCCGCTCGACCAAGGGGGATGGAGCCCGGTCGGTATCAATAGTCCTATCATAACAGTGTCAGCCAAACCCACAAAGTCTCTATCCTCTCTTTCTCTAGGTCTCTGCGTGGGTAGATAATATCTGTCCCCTTGAACACTTCCTCTATTATTCCCACTATTTCCTCCAAAACTTCCTCTACCTCATCCTCTATAACCACCTCACCCTCTTCTCTCTTCTTGTCTACCACCTGCAATATATCCCCTCTCTGGACAGTCACTTTCCAATGCCCTTCCTCTCTACAATATGCACTTTGATTCCTACTTAAAGGTCCCTTATTCAGCCTATTCTCGACTCCTTTATTCACTTCCCTTCCCTGTCTTTCTACACTTGTGATAGCTACCGCTAGCATATCTACCTTTTTCCTCATCTTACGTTCCTTCTCACGCTTTGTCTCAGTTCCCCTATTCATATACTCCTTATTTGCAACCTCCATTAGCTGTGATATGGATATCCCTGCAAATCTCTCCAATTTTTGTAACTTTCTCTTAATATTGCTCTGGGCCAGGCTGACAAATGCTGAATTAATCATTTGGAAGTTTTCAGGGGCTTCAGGATTGAAAGGAGTGTACAATCTATTTTACTCAAGCAGTCTCTCATAAAAAGCACTGGGTGATTCATTAGCTTTTTGTAACACTTCAGCCGTCCTGGACATGTTAATTGCCTTTTTCCCTCCTGCCTTCATGCCAGCAGTAATGGCTTGTTGATAGGCCTTTAAATGGATCATGTCAGCGCCATTTACGTTCCAAAGGTCAGTAATAATTGCTGACAATCAGCCCAGGTGAGATTGTGGGTTTGTATAATAGAGGTAACCAAATCTGTCATGACTTGAGGCTTATCAGTGTATGAAGAATTATGTGTCTTCCAATTGTATTTTAGACTATCACTGAAGACACACAGTATTCAATAGTTTTAGTGCTATTTCAATGTTTATGGTACAATGTCATTGCTGAGAATTATCTGATCCAATAGACTCAGTTACTGTTATTAAGAATTCTCCTCACAATTTAACTGTAAATAAAATTCAATGCTAAAATACACTCCTACCAAAAAGGAAGTCAATTTAAATTACAAAAAAATTACAGAAATACAAGAGTTTGAAAGAAAAGAACAGATAGGTATGTGGGTAGGCGTGGACAATAGAGCAGGGGGAGTGCAAATACCAGCTATACCAGTTTTGGGCTACTCTGGCTCTGGAGGATGAATTAGGGGTTGGTAATCAGATGCAAGAGGGGGGGAGGTGTCCAAAGCAGTTGTAATTAAGGTTTTAGAGGACAAACAAGTTCTGGCTACCATGGACTCCATTGTTCCTCTTAGCACAGTTTGTTCCATTTAGCAGTGTTTATAACACTGTAAACCTGCTGTATTAAATCTGGATCAAGGATCCACAGGAACACTGGTTACCAGAAGAGGCCGTCCTCTGCTACACAGAGTATTTTAATCTTTTTGGGGACAGTGTTACACCATAATCACAAACAGCATATTCCTTAGAAAGGTTTTTTTTTTTTTGACACATACAAGACAAAGGACTGTTTGTGAATCAGAAGCACCCATGATTTCAACAGAGCGTCTGATTCAAAGCAGTACAAATATACAAACAGTTTCAACAGTCACACCAGTTACCTTAGCAACAGCACCACGTGGCACAGTTACTAGGCCAAACGCACGCAACAAATCATACAGGGAATTCCCGTACACACACAGCTGTTACACCACACACTAAATAACTATTACTGTACCTTTTTTGGCGAAATTATACAATTACCCACGTTATAATTCTCAGTATTTAAATTACCCGTCTATAACACACCCTAGTAACATCGTCTTTACAAACAGTAGTTATAGTACGGTTAGCATTGGTTAGAATACAATTTTAAAGTCACAGGTCAGTTAGTAGTAGTTCTGGTGTTAAACATACAACATAAACGACAGTTATTAGTGATTATTTACAGTATCAGTGATTATAATACATGGTTATGGTACCGTGCGCTATGATACAGTTACACACTATTCACACTCTCGCTAGACGGCAGAGCTCACGCTACCCAGCAAGATATACACTCTACTTTAATAAATTTTAACACATTTACAGTTTCCCAACTAATCTATTGGACAGTACCTCGAGGGACTACCTAAAACTATTTACATCCGTTTTAGTTAGCCGTCGCTGCCCAAGCACCACATATAGCGAACTAGAGGGCGGAATTTACAACAATACCCTTTTAGTCTATCTACGCTATCAATAGTCTAGTGGGTTCCAAATTTACACGCCTTCCCACTTAGCCAAGATAGGTTGAGAACTAGCAAACGATAATGTACACCAGAGACTGCTTAGTCTCCCGGTCCCTCCGACCTAGCGAACGAAATGTACACCCTAGATACGCTAGTCTAGACAAGACACCGGTGTCCGGCTTGGGCTATATACATTCAACCAAGACCCAGTCTGACTCCATACCAAGATTAGACGGGCTGACTACAGGGCATCTAATTATAAGCTAGCGCCTTCGCTTCTTCCCTCCACTGGAGGGGGCCAATTCCATACACAATTCCAATTCAAACCCCTTATGGGCCTACCACACAATCAGTATCCAATACCCCTAGTGGGTCCACCGTCTAAAACAGTAGTCGTCTTACCTCCTCGTTCCTGAACCTGAGTTCACACTCATCGACGGGGACAACCCAGCACTTACTACGTAGAGGCCGATGATCTCCTGGACAACAGACCAGTGGCGCCAAGACGAAGGGAGGTCTTCGCAGAAGTTCAGGGGTGCAGCCGTAGGGAACGTGGGCAAAGATAGACCGTCTCACGCCTCTGCTTCCTAGCCACCGTTAACGACGAGCTTCCCGGCCAATGCACCAAAGATGTTACCGGGAAACTGACGGAGGCCAAGCACAAAGAGATGGACACAGGTTTCTTCAGGAAGGAAGAGATCTTTATTCGATTCACCGACCGGAACTCAGAGGGACTTATGTCACCAAAAACAGCAAAGATCTGAGCACTGAATACATAGAGTAGATTCCTTATATAGCACTGTAGCTCCTCCCATAATTAGCTATGCCCACACATACCCTTAACCTAATCAATGAATAGAGTCTAAACTCATCCATCCGGTCTAACCACGTGGCTCATCTGAAACAAAGGAGAGGGACGCGTAATTCCAGTTCCTGCATTCCTGCACATGCTCAGTACAGTGATGACAGTATCTTAGCTACGTGTAACTAACTAACTGATACTACAAACACATGTACCTACATATGCCTTGTGGCAATCTTGGCCTGCTAAACTTTTATTTTACTGGAATTCCATCACAGGAGGGGGAGAGAACAGGGAGAGACCTAGAGAGGGGGGTTAGGAGAAAGAGGGGACAAGAAAGAAGAAGACCGGGATGCAGGGGGGTCAGCTGGGGCATGGAAGCCCGCCGTGCAGGCCATGCATGAGGCCTCCGGGCTGCAGGCCGCACGACAGGGGGAGGCCTAACCAGTAGTAGGCCGCTCCATGTGCGCAGCAGCGGAAGGCCACGAATCCCGGCCTCTAGTAGCAGGCCGTGTGTCTGGAGCCCCAGACACGCAGTCCTGTTGGTGCCTCGGGGCCGGGCTCTCAGTCCTCAACCGGGCCTGAGGAGTATTATCTGTGGCGAGCCAGTGCTGGTGCGGCCCCTAGGGGCATGAACCGCATGGGAGGCAGCAGGGGAGACCGCAGGGGGTGCTCCAGGGGCGGGTATGCGCGGGGGGGAGCCCACCGGCAGCCATGCTTCCACTAATGTGCCCAAATTGCTCCCTCAGTTGCTGGCCACCATCCAGCACTGCAGCAGCTCTGAGGGATTCCAGGATCGCCTCAATATCCATCCCTCAAGCTGTGAAGACTAAAGGCGCAGGCAAACAGAAGCAGGAGGACGAGAAGAAGCTGTCTGCAAGCTGTCTGCTGGCCCGGTTCCAAAGTGGCACTGAGGTAAGACCACTCCCCCCACTAACTACATAGAAACTTAATCCCACCTACACATACTTCCTAAACCACTCCCCCGCATCTATCTCCACACTCCTACATGTGCCCTTGTCCACTTAGCTGCGCTATCTCCCCAGGGCCTCACCCTCTACTGCACTCTTTTTACTACAGAAGGTTAATATGAGATAAAAAAAAAATATGCTCACCTATGGCCTATTGTTGCAGATTTAGCTGAAGTTGGAGAATGATCCATCATTGGAGAAAATGAAAAACCAAACAGGCTAAAATAAATTTCAAATTAATCTGGAGGAAGGAAGAAAATCTGATCTTGTATCTGAACAGGAAGCAGCAAAAAAAACTTGTATCTGCAGAGTGAATGTGCTTGAATCCCAGAGAGCAAATTTCAACATCCGTGATGTGTAATCCTCTTATTGCCGCCTTAATTTCACAGTATAATACCAAACTTTCACCTTTAAATATTTTTAGTGCGCAGTGCCTTTAATAATCATGCAAGAGCGATTTTTATTTACTGGTGGAATCAGGCTACTCGCCTCCTTTCTCCTATGCGCATGCGTCGGCTAAGGAAATTCTTGCGCCAATACACAGACACATACCTGAATGGCTGCTTCATATTCCATCTGATAGCAGGATTATGATGTTTGCCGGAGGAATACTAACCCCTCTGGATCCCAGAGGTCCCCAGCTACCAAGAGGTGGGTTGCTTGTACCTGGTCTTCCTACAGAGGGATGCTGACCTCTTAGGGAAAAAGGCTAAAGTCATAGCCAGGTGAGCATAAAATAAAAATATTTTTTACTTAATACAAGCTATCCTGTCTGGCTAGGAGGACAGGGACAAAGACTGGCGAATCAAGGCTTGACTACTGAATTCTTTAATTGAAATTCCTGTCCTATTGGCTGGAGGGAGGAGCTAACCCATATGTTAAAGGACCACTCTAGGCACCCAGACCACTTCAGCTTAATGAAGTGGTCTGGGTGCCAGGTCCAGCTAGGGTTAACCCTTTTTTTAAATAAACATAGCAGTTTCAGAGAAACTGCTATGTTTATGTTAGGGTTAATCCATCCTCCAAATCCTCTAGTGGCTGTCTCATTGACAGCCGCTAGAGGCGCTTGCGTGATTCTCACTGTGAAAATCACAGTGAGAACACACAAGCATCCATAGGAAAGCATTATGAATGCTTTCCTATGAGACTGGCTGAATGCGCGCGCAGCTCTTGCCGCGCTTGCGCATTCAGCCGAAAGGGAGGAGAGGAGGTGGAGAGGAGGAGGAGGGCTCCCCGCCCGGCGCTGGAAAAAAGGTAAGTTTTAACCCCTTTCTCTCCCCGGAGCCGGGTGGGAAGGGGACTCTGAGGGTGGGGGCACCCTCAGGGCACTATAGTGCCAGGAAAACGAGTATGTTTTCCTGGCACTATAGTGATCCTTTAAATGCTGCCATGATTAGCCAGGAAAACTACATTTTTAATCCTCACCCTTTATTTTCAGAGGTCTGCTGAACATTAGCTCTACATGTTATCTGATCTTCCAAGTTCATTGTGGCTATTGGAACTCCAGCCGCATCCATCTTAGTTTAAATGTTTTTTTTACTCTTATACCATGCAATAATTGTGCTCTTTTATGAGGCGTGTAATGATGCTCAGGATATTGATATTAATAAACTTTATCATTTTAATTTTGTTGTATGTAGGTGAAAAACTCACATTAATATATCTTAAAACTACTATACAGTAAATGTGTTTAAATGAAAACTATAGTATTTGGAATACATAGCTGTATTCCTAACTCTACAGTGCCCTCTCCCCCCTCAGCAAATATAGGGTTAAAACTACATTCATTCACTCAACTTCAGGTGATGGAGGACCTTATGCACATTATGCCTTCCCCTTAGAAAAGCATTGCCTCAATACTTTTCTATGGAATGTTCTCTGATGCTAGATGTCCTCTTGCAGAGTGTGAGTTTCACGGAGCTTTGTTTCACGGAGTCAAACTCCTTAATGCTCCAGGAAGCACTTCTAGTAGCTGTCTGGTAGACAACCTCTAGAGACAGTCTTAGTATTCCAATGTAAACAATGTAAACATTGCAGTTTCTGAAAAACTGCAATATTTTACATTTCAGGACTAAAAGGGACAGGGACCCTACACCCAAACCATTTCAATGAGATAAAGTGGTCTGGGTGTCTTTAGTATCCCTTTAAGTGATTTATGCTCCAAAAATATAATTTACATCTGTAGTTCTGTATTGTACTTCTTAGTAGAAAATGTTTACCATGCCTTAGTGCCCAAATTTAAAAAAATGTAATGAGCAAAAGTTGAGATTTGTTTCCAAAAACCAACTGCAGCATCGCAGACCTTTTTAATCAAACTATTTGAGAAGTTCAGTAATTTCCCCACGTAATCACATACTGTTTAGGGCTGGGAGAGGACAGAAGGCAGAAAGAGGACATACATATAAACAGAGGCCTCAAAAATGAAAAATGTCAACATTAGCACACATGTTGGCTACCAGTGTTGTTACTGGTGCTGTGATCCAGCATTGTCTACAACAGAGGAAGAGGAGAGAGAGAATGTATATGAACAAGGTGCATTTTCTCAACAAGACCCCCAGCTTCCTATCCACACTCATTACCCCTATCTTTACATTCACACCCATCATTTCAGCCCGCCCATCCACACCCATTATCCATTGTGAGCCATAAATACTCATTAATCTCAGGCTCTGGACTAAGGGCTGAATAAGACATTTATGCACTTATGTTTGTTATGGTAAATGTAGGCTTCACATTGTCAAACCTGTTAGTAGTAGTGGTGCAACCTGACCGACAATTGGTGAGACTTGGGGCAAACATAATGCACTGAGATCAAGGGCAGGTGGGGTAGATGGCAGGGTTGGGGGATATAAATGACACTGTATGTAGGTATGTACATTTGAAGAGAGCAGAAGGTAAAGGGGCACATAGTTACAGGTTAGAAGAAGATGGTTTGGGGGAGCGGAAATGTAGGTGGTGACAGGTGAGGAGCCAGTGCAAGGGAGCAAGGGGAAGAGATTCAGGAGGAATAGATGCGGTAGCACAAGTGGGATGGGGACTGAATGGGAATGTGTAGATGTTATGCAGATGGAGATTAGCTGGGGATAGAAGTTTCTACTGCAGAGAGATGGGCAGATGGCATTCAGAGGGAAAACATAGAAACATAGATAGAAACATAGAATGTGACGGCAGATAAGAACCATTCGGCCCATCTAGTCTGCCCAATTTTCTAAATACTTTCATTAGTCCCTAGCCTTATCTTATAGTTAGGATAGCCTTATCCCACGCATGCTTAAACTCCTTTACTGTGTTAACCTCTACCACTTCAGCTGGAAGGCTATTCATGCATCCACTACCCTCTCAGTAAAGTAATACTTCCTGATATTATTTTTAAACCTTTGTCCCTCTAATTTAAGACTATGTCCTCTTGTTGTGGTAGTTTTTGTTCTTTTAAAGAGAAAGGACTAAGATTCACAGTTGTCTGTGTATGCCTCTGTGTACCTGTCGGTGTCAAGCTTGACAAAGACCCTGTTGTGGGCCAAAACGTTGCTTTGTATCTGCTTCAATAAATCTGCTCACTGGATTTAACTTGAGTGCCTGGACCATCATTACTTTTCTGCAAATTAAATTGTGAACATTGGCCAACCTCAGGCCCGGTTTCACCCTGGGAACCATTAGAGTGCGATATCGATTTCGATAATTATTTTAAATTATTTTTAGGCTCAAGCTCTAGCAATGCCCCGATATTAACCATGCAGATATATTTGAGCAAATACACCACATAAATTAGATAAGAATGTATGCAAACCAGTTAAGACATTCATATAACCCTATTTTTGTTTTTTACTTGATTTAACAAGTTGAAAAATCTAGTTGGCCTCCAACCTGCCCCCATCCCCTCACCCCTCCACAAGTGCATATGACACCAGATTTGTGTGTTCAATTAATATGGAAAGCACTATGTTTCATCACTTACACCTGAATGTGCTGGATTTGACTTGAAATAGTAGTTTGGACATTCCATAATGGCAACATTGGCCATATTTGGAGAGTAATTCCAAAGAATTATCTGTCTGTTAAAATGTCCACAAAGTGTCTGTATTTCTTATCAACTACAAAAATGTATGTACTTTAAACACTTCATTAACCCCTAATTTGGACATTTAGGCGTACATTCAAAGATGTCTGCTTGTCACTTGTACTGTTTCTTTAATTATGTAATCATATGAAGAGTGGTTTAGGAATAGTTGTTCTTTTCTGCAGTATTGTCGTTATGAGCATTTACAGACTGATTTGGATTAAAAATTATGAGTTTTTTTATATCATTTCAATAGTAAGTGTGCAAAAACTGAATATAGTAAATTCAGTTACAATTCTCTAAATTTTGTTTTCAATTTACATTATTTAAAGTTTCTAGTCAAATTATGGGCGTTTAGGTTTTACCGCTGGCTCTCATAAACCTTTACAAGCCACGAAAAAGTAGTTAGTAGGAGGCCATAGGAGCTGCAGCCTTTTAACAGTAAGAGGTCAAGTATTTAACTACCTTTGCATCAGTAGTTATACAGCAAAAAAACAGATGTGTTCTATGTTAGAATCAATATTTATAATGTACACCACTAGTACAAAATGTCTGTCTTTGAATATAAACTTGGTAAATCCCCATAAAATTACATAAATTAAGACATCTGGGATAATTTTTACTTAGCTGACACATTAGTGGGCGAAACATCTTTATACATTATACATGCAAAATTGCTAAATAAAAGGAAAAAAATTGCACATAAGCAATTACATCTTTTGCATAGCTATTTTCTAATATTTCACATCTGTGCTTTAATTTCAATAAATGCTGATCAGATATCATGAATTTCAAAACATCCTCTTCCCATTTTTATTCAGAGAAAATCTGATTTTCAAAACACATTACCATGTTTTCCGATTTTTGTATTTTTTTCCCTCAATACCTAGCATTTGCATTAGGACAATTAATCCGTCCCAAGCAAACAGGGCTTTATTGCATTTACATAATCCAAATCCAATTCAGCAAGTATATTGTTTAAAACATTGCTTGAAAAAAATACATGATAATCTATAAAGAAAAAAAATAATATAAAACTCTATGCAGAAAATAACTTGTTCATTTATTTTTATTTTTCATATTTTATTTACTACATGATATAATTTTAAAAGTTATTTTTATCAAAAAAGCCCGACAGTTAATAAACTTTAAATGAAAATAACTTTCCACAATTAAATATTTATGTGGTCCATTTGCTGCTTTTTCTATGTCAAGTTGGCCACAGCTGGTGCCATAAAGGTCCTCTGTTTTTATAACAAAAATTTAAAGTCGGGATAATTATATGTCCCCAACACTACACCTGGGGCAACAAACAACTCTAGAAACACAATAAACTTTCCAATTACAATGGAGAAATGAGAACAAAAATGCCAACTGTGAGAGTCTATGCAATTCTTTGGAGAAACTGAGTAAAACAATGATTAATGCATGAGCCTATGGAGTTACATTTTTTCTGTGCTGAATTTTGTCTGGGGTGACGATGCACTTGTCACATTGAATTATGGACACATATAATAGTGCACCCATTGAAGTGTCATGGCTGCCGCTCTAAAGACATATTATGATTTGACAGATCATTTGATGCTAAATCACATTTTCAGTCTTTTTATTATTTTGAGATAGAAGCTCAGATATTGAACTCAGAAAACCTATTTCTTTTTATTTTTTTATTTTAAATGATGTACTCTAGAAAAAATAGGTTTTCTTCCCATCAGGCAAACACGAGAGAAAGAGAGAGAGAGTGAGAGAGATAAAGGATACATTGTAGACTAAGGAAAATGCTGCACAATGTACAATATACAAAACATGAGCGTAAAACAATGTGTAAGTTGAATTATTATGAAAATTTTAATAAAATGAGCAATTGATGTGATGTATATTAGGATTGTGAACAAATGTGTGCAGCGTGTATGAACTTATCACATGCCTTTTAATCTGCACCTGAATTAATTTATCCATCCTGGATATAACAATGAAGTGTCATTCATTGAATAATAACTTAATAATAAATCCCTGATAGACTGATTTATTCATTAGCAAATTAAAATTAATTTAATTTGGGTTTATACCAGCTAAAACTCATTTGTGGATTAGTATAGTGTGTGTCATTATAGTATAGTCAGAAATCCAAACACTGGCATCCAAAGGCACAATATCAAAGGTTCTGCTTTCCACTCCGGGATTTCTGAACATTTTCATTGTCCCCAAGAAGGGGAGGCGGTTGTTTAATATCCTGCAAATGTGTGTCAGATGTTCGGGTGCTGGATATTGATAAATGTTCTCTTACTTCTGCCGACTTTTCTTTTGATATCTCTAGACATACGAAAACATCCATTACTTTAGTTTTCTATCCCTTCCTTCATTACAACATTAACCTCTGTCAAATAGCCTGTCTCAAGGAATATGAATCTTGACTTCAACATTTTGGGATCCGACATACCCTGACTGGTTCTTAGCTCTACGAAATCTGCATCAGCCTGTATCTATGGCCACTCTGACCCACTTTATTAAAGGAATTATGTCATCAACTACCCCAGTCAGGACATGGAGATGAATATTAGCGCACCTGAAAACAGGTTTGTTTATTCCCTCCCTGTTTATTTTATACTAAAGAAGTTTTGGTGAATGTTTTGTGTCTGCTGTATTTCTCACTTTATCTAGATTATTATCTAGATCACTGTTAAAATTTCAGTTTTTTGTTGTATTGTTGATTTTAATGTTTTTTTGTTACAGATTTTTTTTCTGCTATTTGTTTCGGCATTATCAAGAAAGAGCAGTGACTAAGGATCTGTGAGATTTTCTCACTGGCTAATATGTTATGATGGTTAAGCCTTACTAAGGGTATTTGTTTTGTGTTTTCTATTGATATTTACATCATCCTTTCTTTGCTGCTAAGGAAATAAAGAAAGAGATAATCATAATATTCGCCTCCATGTCCTTAATAAAATCATGACATTACAACATGTATATAGTAAAATCGGGGTAATTATATTGCTATGAGCCAGGTAAGAGTGATGGACACTATGACTATCTAAGGGATTTATATCCCTATCCTTTAACAATTGTAAAACATTGTCACACCCTATGAAGATTGTAACAAAACAATTGAATTGTGCAATTTATATTTGGGTATATTAAGAAAGTAAGAAGGCAAACACTAATAACATGTGACAGATTTTAAACTGGTCACAAGTTAAAATTCAGAATCTTGACTCATTTAGCTACAAGAGCATTCTTAGGCATAGGCGTGCGCACGGGGTGTGCCGGGTGTGCCTGGGCACACCCTAATCCCCGCGGCACGCACTATGTGCCTCCCTCCATGGGCTGGTGAGGGAGATCAAAGATCTCAGACAGGGAGGGAGGCAGAAGAGGACCCAGGGCGCTCCTGTCAGCAGCTCCCCCGGGTTCCTCTTGCGCGGTTGGAGCGTTGCCGCGCTTACCGCGGCAATGCTCAGATCTCGCGAGAGTGAACTCCAGCCCCACAGGCTAGAGTTCACTCTCCACTTGACCACCAGGGAAGGCAGGAGCACGGTCCCCACTCCCTACATAAGGAAAGAAGGGCGGGGGGATATTAACTAAACGGCCTCCACCCCCCCACACATTACACACAAACATATAGCACACATACATACATCACCCTTAAACCAACAATACACACACACACACTAACAGCACCCTCACACTAACAGCACCCTTACATGCACAGCACACACTAACAACACCCTTACACACACAGCACCCTCACACATACACACGTACACAGCACACACTAACACCCTTACACACACACACACACTAACAGCCCCCCTTACACTAACAACACCCTTACAAAGCACACACTAACAGCACCCTTACACACAACACCCTCACACACACACAGCACACAATAACAACACCCTTACATACACAGCACCCTCACACATACACACACTAACAGCACCCTTACATACAGCACCCTCACACACACAGCACCCTTACACACACAACACACACTAACAACACCCTTACACACACACACTAACAGCACCCTCACACTAACAACACCCTTACACACACAGCACCCTTACACACAGCACACACCCACACACACAGCACACAGTACACACACTAACAGCACCCTTACACACAACACCCTCACACACACACACACACACAGCACACAATAACAACACCCTTACATACACAGCACCCTCACACATACACACACTAACAGCACCCTTACATACAGCACCCTCACACACACAGCACCCTTACACACACACAACACACACTAACAACACCCTTACACACACACACACTAACAGCACCCTCACACTAACAACACCCTTACACACACAGCACCCTCACACATACACATACACACACACACACAGCACACACTAACAGCACCCTTACACACAGCACCCTCACCCACACACGAAGCACACACTAACAGCACCCTTACACACAGCACCCTCACACACATACACTAACAGCACCCTAACACATACACACACACACAGCACACACTAATAGCACCCTTACATACACAGCACCTTCACACACACACAGCGCCTTCACACACACAGTGCCCGCACACACACACAGCACCTTCACACACAGCGCCTTCACATACAGCACCTGCACACACACACACACAGCGCCTTCACACACAGCGCCTGCACACACAGCACCTTCACACACAGCACCTACACACAGCACCCTCACACACACAGCAGTGTGTGTGTATGTATGTGTATGTGTATATATATATATATAAAGCAAAAAGGAAAGAGATGCACTCTCAGGTCTTTGTAAAAAAACTCGATATTATTTAATAACAGGTAACATACATCTGATCGACGTTTCGACTTCTTCAGGTCTTCCTCAAGATCAATATACAAACATATACAACACAAATATATAGGCAACATAGGAGGAGTTACTCTCCAAACAAACAGTGCACACCGGTTTCCATTAGTCCGAACCCGGAAGTGTAAGTGAAGCGTCATGTGACGCGTGTCATGTGACGTATGGGCGTGGCCATTACCATGATGTGGTTGCTAGGAAACGGGTAAACTAAACCCGAGCAAATATGTAGTGAACATTAAATGAGAATATTGTTTATTCAGTTTTTCTCTGATACTATACATCCCTCTAATCCCGGTAGTCTAGGATCATCGTCCTGAGCCTCTTTTCCTGTACATCTTTGCACCATAGGGTATCTGTATATTGTGTACAATATGTCTTGCCTACGTTTTCTTTGTTTTTGTTGATATTTCTCTAGACTCCATTTACCTCTAGTGACTTGGTTATAGTGATCAATTAGGTCCTCCGACACTGGCATATACCATTTGGCAGTGTAGTTTTGTAATTTTATTTTATTTTATTTCTTGTATACATTTTTCTGTATAGTCTGTATATATATTTTTTATCTGTATGCAATTTCTGTACATTTTTCCCTCACATGGTCAGTGACTGATATTGCAGTAGATTTTCAGTATTACCTCATATGGCTGTATTCCAATCACTTTCAGTGATTATTCAGCCTAACTGGCATCTCTACACCCCTTTTCTTGTTACTATAGACTCTGCAGTTGTTATTTGAAGTATTTATTTCTGTGTATTTACATGATATACAGAGTATATGGATTAGTCCTTTTTTCCTTGTTCCTTTTTTCCTTTTTTTCTTCTGTTCTGTCTTGAATGTGGTTTTAGTCCACTACCTATAGATTATCATTGAATACTCAGTGTCCATACTCTCTTTCCTAGAACCTCTGGCCATCGTAGTCTGAAAATGCTTGATCTCGCCAGATCTTAGAAGCTATTCAGACTCAGGCCTGGCTAGTACTTGTATGGGAGACCAACTAGTAACCTCAGATGCTATAAGCCTTTGTCCTAATCTTCATCTATTTTGTAGGATTCTCTAATTAAAGTTCCCACATAGTATTCTCATTTTAATACTCTGTATACTTTGTGTCCATGTTATGCTTGATTTAATTGTATGTGTTACGCATTATACATTTGTTTTTTTTGTATTGTTTTTACCGGGTGCATGTTTACACTACTTCAGATTCACATACATATGGTCACTTTAATTGGTGTATCTTAGATACTGGATCAATATTAATATAGTCTTTTTTCGTAGAAATGGACCTTTGAGTCCTCACTATTAGCGGTGATCACTGTATTGCGTTTATATCATGCTACTTGGTAGGTATTATAGTTCTGTATATTTTACAGGGCTTTATGCCCTTTCACTCCATTGCACAGATAATTCTCTGCCTAATCCGAGCTGTTTCATGTTCACTACATATTTGCTCGGGTTTAGTTTACCCATTTCCTAGCAACCACATGATGGTAATGGCCATGCCCATACGTCACATGACACGCGTCACATTACGCTTCACTTACACTTCCGGGTTCGGACTAATGGAAACCGGTGTGCACTGTTTGTTTGGTGAGTAACTCCTCCTATGTTGCCTATATATTTGTGTTGTATATGTTTGTATATTGATCTTGAGGAAGACCTGAAGAGGTCGAAACGTCGATCAGATGTATGTTACCTGTTATTAAATAATATCGAGTTTTTTTACAAAGACCTGAGAGTGCATCTCTTTCCTTTTTGCTTTACATATCCAGCGTGGGATTGCACCAAGGCAGTCTTTTACTGATTCATTGAAAGGGTGAGTGCCACTATACTTGTGTGTATGTATATAAACATATATATATATATATATATATAAATATATACGTGGCGTGCGTGTTTCTGCTTTAGGGTGCACACCCTTATACAATAGGCTACGCACGCCTATGGTGCCAGAAAAACAAACTTGTTTTCCTGGCACTATAGTAGTAATAGGTCCCCCCACCCTCATGGTCCCCCTCCTGCTGGGCTCTAGGGGGAGGAAGGGGTTAAAGGCTTACTTTTCTCTCCTCCTTCTTCCGCCGAATGCGCATGCACGGCAAGAGCCGCGCGCGCATTCAGTCAGTCCATAGGAAAGCATTCTCAATGCTTTCCTATGGACGCTGGCGTCTTCTCACTGTGAAAATCACAGTGAGAAGCACGGAAGCGCCTTTAGCGGCTGTCAATGAGACAGCCACTAGAGGCTGGATTAACCCATATGTAAACATAGCAGTTTCTCTGAAACTGCTATGTTTACAGCAGGCAGGGTTAAACCTAGATGGACCTGGCACCCAGACCACTTCATTAGCGGCTGTCAATGAGACAGCCACTAGAGGCTGGATTAACCCATATGTAAACATAGCAGTTTCTCTGAAACTGCTATGTTTACAGCAGGCAGGGTTAAACCTAGATGGACCTGGCACCCAGACCACTTCATTAAGTGGTCTAGGTGCCTATAGTGGTCCTTGAAGATTAGAAAAAGAAATCAAGTGCCATGCAAATTAAATCATACAGGTTTAATGGATCATAAGGACAAACTCAAAAGTACAATAGGAAAGGAACCCAGTCCAATCTCAAAAATAAGTATAAATAGTACCAAAAAAATAAAACTTTATTAGAATATTAGTAAAACCTAAGACTAAACAAAGATATCTAAGGTCTGATACAGGGAGAGGTATAACATATTGAAAAGCCTGAAAAACTGCCAAAAAAAAGGGGGCATTAAACTAAGCTATGTTACGTATACCTCAGGGAATAACAGCATAGAGAACCTGAGTAGGAGAGAGAGGAAAGGGGGAAAAATTGAATGCATATATAGTATATAGTATTGAGTAACACAAAAAGGGGTAAAAATGCCCCAATTATTGCGTAAAGGGTACCAATGAAAATACTAAACCCAAAATCAAAAACCCCCTTCCCAAATCAAAAAAATCCTACAATTGAACCATCTCTCTAAGCTAACCCACTATCTCCTAAATAACACCTTCATGGGTGTTCTAATCTAATGTCTAGACCTAGACATCTGTAGCCAAAATGACATTGTGCAAAGTGCTCATTGGTGCAAAATAAACAAAAAGTAAATAAACCCAACACGCGTTTTGGCGAGACTACACGCCGTCCTCAGGGGTATTGCAACCTAGGCTATCCCTGCAATGTAATTTATACCCATGTTAATTTACACACACGTGAACATTGGCCAATGAATGTGTTCTGCAATTAAGTCACCGCACCAATGATATTAGAGGGGCGGGACATAGATGCCAACATCCAATCAGTGCATTTCAATCACTCCGGTCGCTACACCAATAATATTGTGGGGGCGTGGTATACATGTCACAACCCATAAATGAAACCGTGAGCAGCCGGAATTATCAAATTGGCCGGTCCAAAGAATTTTTAACCCCTCATATCTCGCAATTGTTATCCATATGAGATGTCTATTGATAGTCAGTGGTAACTAAGATTAAACTAATATAATATAGCTAGATAAGAGCCCCTTAATGATCCAAAGAATAGGTTGCTAAGTTTAAATGAATCAAAGGAACAAATGATTGGCAATGTCTAAACAAGATATTTTGTTGCCACTGAAATAGATTAAAATGTTGCCAATGTATCTATGTTTAAGCGCTTTATTTAAACAGCGCATATTCAAACATAGTCTATGGAGCAAATAAATAGCGATGTCTAATCAGGATATAATAATTGGGGCATTTTTAACCCTTTTTGGGTTACTCAATACTATATACTATATACTATATACGCATTCAATTTTTCCCCCTTTCCTCTCTCTCCTACTCAGGTTCTCTATGCTGTTATTCCCTGAGGTATACGTAACATAGCTTAGTTTACTGACCCCTTTTTTTGGCAGTTTTTCAGGCTTTTCAATATGTTATACCTCTCCCTGTATCAGGCCTTAGGTATCTTTGTTTAGTCTTAGGTTTTACAATATTCTAATAAAGTTTTATTTTTTTGGTACTATTTATACTTATTTTTGAGATTGGATTGGGTTCCTTTCCTATTGGCTACCTTCTAGTAAGGCAGCTTTGTGGAATTATATATTCTTTAATTTATTATTCTTTGGTTATCCCCTATTACCCAGTCTAGGTGACCTTATCCACTCAAGGGAGGGGAGGGGGGCAGGGGCCTTTCTCTGTCCTACCTTCCGGTCCCTTGTGCATGTTTTTTATATTTTGATCAAATGTACAACATTTCAGCTACAAGGCCTTAAACATATATAACATCAATATACAAAGTAAGTGCTTATACACTGGAGGCACAAGGTGCACAAGGTGCAATCCCATCAAAACATATCATAAATGTGATATCAACACCATGGGAGTAAACAGAGTAAGGGTAACCATAGAAACAGTAAACAAAAAAAAATCACGATCAACAATATTACATGTTCTAGATTGCAAATAGATGTAATTGTATGCAATATGGCTAGAGTGACAGACACAAGAGTTGGCATAAACATATTGGAAATAAATGAGCATAATAGTAAACAAATGTAACAGACTGCTATATTTTGCCGTTTTACTTTAAGTTTTGAGCTCTTGAACTTTGCCCTTTCCCCTGTCATGTGAGGAGGAAGGGCTAGGGTGGCAGGAAGAAGAGGACAGGGGAGAAGCCATGTTGTCTGAGTCTGCATAAAGAAAGAGTGTTCCTACCTGTTTCAATTATCTATTATTGCTGGAACAGTGAAATAAAAACAGGGGAAGGCTAGTGCACTGCTAGTTGAAGTTGAAGACTGTCTCCTGTTCTGCTAGGAGAATTAGAAGACTGTTATTTTATGTTCAACTCCCTGCAGATTCTGGAACTTTCTACAGTAGTGTGAATAAGCTTTTGCATCCTGTCAGCAGAAGGAAGAGAAAGGATTGCCTTTGCTGTTGTCATATCCTGTTCTGCGGAGATATCTGGCCTTGGCTTCTGGTATCCAGTACTCTTTTTACAATTCTTGTTTAGTTTTTCTTGGTTTTTCTGGTTTTCTATTCTATGTCTGGTTTTCTTTATGTTGGGTTTTTTGGGTTCATTCCTTTATTTCATTCCTGGAATTCCCAATCTCTTGGATTCCTTTAAATGTTTGTTTTATGTTGCCACACCAGTTCCTTTTTTCATTAATCCTTTTGTTTCAGTCGGTTCCTGCAGGCATTGGTTTCATGTCCTCTGCCCATTTCTTTGCAGGTAAGTACTGTGTGTGTTTAATTGTTGTTTATTTTGTCATGCATATCTAGGCAGTTAGGACCCACCATAATTTGAGTACTTTGGCGCAGTGGTGGGCTGCATACATCTTGTGTTTCAAAATGGTAAATTGTATTAAAACTGTGATACTTTTAGTAAAAGTGAAGTTTTGGGAATTTTTCACACATGAACGGCACTTTTACTGACAATATTATTGTTGTAATATGTTTTACTGTTTTGAAACACTAATGTTTGTGTTCAGTGAAGTCTCCCAAGTATAACAGTACCCCCTTGTACAGGTTTTATGGTGGTTTGGAAAGTTAGAGAGTCAAATATAAGGTTTGCATTTAATTTTTTTCACATTGAAATTCGCCAGATTGGTTATGTTGCCTTTGAGACTGTATGGTAGCCCAGGAATGAGAATTATGCCCATATTGGCATACCATTTGCAAAAGTAGGGAACCCGAGGTATTGCAAGTGGGGTATGTCCAGTCTTTTTTAAGAGCCACTTAGTCACAAACACTGGCCAAAGTTTCACACAAAAACAAATATGAACCCTAACTTTGGCCAGTGTTTGTGACTAAGTGGCTACTAGAAAAGACCGGACATACCCCACTTGCAATACCTTGGGTTGTCTACTTTAGCAAATGGTATGCCATCATGGGGGTAATTCTTATTCCTGGGCTACCACACGGTCTCAAAGGTAACATAACTAATCTGGCAAATTTAAATGTGAAAAAAAACGGAAAAATGGAATGTGCTATATTTGACCCTGTAACTTTTCAAAACACTGTAAAACCTGTTAAAGCGGGGTACTGTTGTACTTGTGAGACTTTGCTGAATACAAATATGTGGTTTTATTGCAGTAAGAGCTAACAGTATTATGACATTTACAGCTAAAATATCAGGCGGAACTACAATTTTTTTAAAAAAATCTTAATTTCCCACAGTTTTTTTAATTTTATTCATAATAAATTATGTTTCATATATGAATAGTTCATGAGAAATTAAAGCCCTGTTTCCACTGAATAAAATTATATATAATAAGTGTGGGTGCACTTAATATGAAAGAGGTGATTTACGGTTGAACAGACATTTGCGCAAATTCCAGTTTTTGGCCTGAAGGGGTTAACTGTTCAGATGTAGTTATTGATGTTATTAAGGGAAGTTTGTTGTCTGCATTCCTGTTGCCAAAGACTCTTGTGACTGTATCATTCCTACATCAGGGAATTTATCATCATTTAACATTAGCCAGGAACTGCATTGTTATTTCTGCTATTATATATGTATCTCTTTAACCAAAATACAGTCTGTATGCCCATGTCTGCATTTATTTCATATCTCTGTGGTATTATTAAGTGGAGGGTACTCATCTACTCAGTGGGGTGGGCTCCCCATAAATAGAAGCTGCACTGAGTGGAGGCACTGTATCAGAACAAGATGTCCCGATCTTCTAACTATAGCGGAGGCTTAGGATCCCTGTCAGCGACAGAAAAGGGTGTAACTGCTGCAAACTACGGCTTGTTGCCAGGAGCAGGGCAAAAAAGGGTTACACAAGTATAACAAATCGGGTTATCATGGTAACCAAGCACATAGCAACATCAGTAGGAAGCAACAAGACATATCGAAATTGTGAGCACCAGGATGGGACAGAGGAGAAAAAGAAACAAGAAAGAAACATGTGCTATTATGTTAACCGGACATAAAACAAATACAATGAGGCATGCCACAATTCTACAGCCTCAATAATGTGATAAAATGGCACAAGGGGAGCCCCAGAAGCAACTTTGATGTTGACAAGAAAACTGCTTTGATCAGGCCCACACAAAAAAAACAACAGTGGGGAAACAAAATGGGAGAGCTGGTTGCCATGGTAATCATGTCGGCTAGTGAGTGCAAACAAAAAAAAAGCAGAAACATTGATCGAAATAAGGTACCATGTATCCACATGGAAGATGGTTTTGGCATGAAAGTGACATCAGGATGGCATTGCTGGTGTGCTGCTGGCACTGGCATGCATCATGTCTGTCAAGTGTGGGCCATGTGTGGCAGTGTTGGCAGATGGCATTTGGGCCAAATTAAATATAAGTGAAAATGATCTCGCCTTCACAGTTTTTTACTTTTCAAGGAGAAAGAAATAGAAAAAACAAAAAAGTCTAGCAGTTATTGTGCATGAATCATTAGACCATTTAATTGATTGTAAAAATGTTATGTTGCTAAACAAACAGGTGTGTTAATGCATAAATAATAATAATTTTCATAATAATAAAGGATTAGAGAAACTTATATTGAATTATTTTTATATTTAATTTTCAGCTTAATTATGTAGAAATTTACTTCCACTCTCTTCTGTCTCCCTAGTGGTTTTCTGGGTTTCTTACTCTGTGCCTGTTTTTAGTTCTTTATTATTTGCTGTGAGGCTTTTCTGGCAGTCATCTTAATATACCAAGTATCTTATTAGTATCTGGTTGGCAGCCATCTTGGTAAAAACACAATCACATTTTGAGGGGATTTTAAGTTTTTTTTATTTTTGTATTGATAATTCCACAAGTTATTGACACAACATCCTCCACTCCCTTTGAAGTTCAATATTTATGTAATAAGTATATGTTAAGTATAACTTTATGAATGCATGTTTGCTTTTGAGAGTGTACAATCAGTGAGAATTGACTTTTTTTCTTGCATATAATACTGGTATGAATGCATTTGTGTATTTTTTAGAATGTCAGTGATATTTTGAGTGCAGTGAAACTGTGTGAATGGCGGGATGCATTCTGCCTACTGCAAGAATGTTAATGCTATTTATATGTAATTTCAGATTTTCATTTTATGTGTCAAAGTATGTTATGTGTGAAATTCAAAGTATATGACATGTATTGCCGCTAAGTATTAAATGCAGGTCTTAATTTGCATGTAGTGTAAATGTGTGAATGCAGTGCTCTATTAGAATGTAGAGCAGATGTGTGTGAATGTACTGTTATACTTATAGAAAATTATGGCATGTGAATCCCGTGTTGTATTTGTATGGAGGTTTGGTGTGTGATTGCAGGAGAATATTGAAGTCAGTTTAAGGGCGTGTATTTGGGTATAGTGTCTAGTTAAAGGAAAGAATGTACACATAAATGTCTTTGTTTGGAAGAAACAGTGTGTATAAATGAAGCTGACTGTTGATGAGTGAAGGTTGGTGTGTATGAGTAGAGACTATGTATAAATGCAACAATAGAGTTTCATGTGTGAATTTGAACAGACAATGTCACATTGTGTGACTGCAGTAGTCTGCGTGTGAGGAATGTCAATATGTGTGTGAATGCAGAAGTGTAGATTGTGTAGATTATCACTGTGTGCAAACACAGGTGGAGTGTGTCACCATGTGCGTGACTGCAGGGGTGTGTTTTCATATAATTTTGTATTTTGAATAAGATTTTATTTTTCATTCGATGTCTGTCTCTCTATATTCCCTTATTTGTAATCTGTACCGCCTCTTTTGTATATGTCACCCTTTACTAGTCTCTGTATCACCCTTATTGTGACTCTCCATCTCAGTCACTCATCTTTCCTCTATTCACCTCAGTGATGCCTCCACTCTATTACCAATCTGCCCTTTCCCTAACTCCTACATATGTCTCTGATCCATCTCATTCCAGTGTGTCACCGCATCTGTCATGTTCATCTAACTCTCAATGTGTTTCTTCCTCTTTGCACATCACCCCATTTGTTAGTTTGCCCTAATTCCACTTGACCTTATCCTACTCCCCCTAAGTGTGTTCCTCCTCTCACATCAGTGTGTCTCTTCATCTTCCCACATGTGTCTATGTCCTGCCTTATTTTACCCTCAATGTGTCTCACCCTCAGTCTCCTAGTGATCCCAAAATGTGTCTTTTCCCATCTCCACCTATTCTTCATCTACATCCCAAATATATCTTTGTCCCAAATATATATTTCAAAACACAAAAGATATAAATAAACTCCACAGGTGATGGCTAAGCCTCGGAAAAGAGGGTTAACCTAACGACATGTGGAGAGAAAACACACCTTATCGGACACTCCAGAGGTGTCCTGGGGCTTAACCCCTAAACTGGAAATAACAAAAAATAATACAACTCTAGCCACTGGATGCTGAACTCCAGAAGTACGAGTGTAATCTGGAACTATAATGCCATAGGGTAAGTCTGTAAACTTTAAAAATATTGTGGTACAAGAAGGTACATAGCGTGTATCCCCTCTAAAGTGCCTGGGACAATTCAAAAATACAATAATACAGATAAAACCTGTAGGCTACCCTCCTAAATCACCGGTCTGTGGGTATAGTTCAGCAGACACCTGACTTTATTGTCTATAGGGTGGGTCAATGTCTGAATTATTATATACTCAAAATGGATCACAGGTGTCGGTCCTACTATGTCAAATATCCATATACCTAATAGGTAAATCGCTAGTCAATGGAGCTCTATCAAAATAAGAAGCTTCCCTATGTAGGGAACTAACTAGACGATCTGAGAAATGTGTATATATGTAGGATAATAAACAACAGTGTCAAACCACTGTAAAAGGATAGGTACTGAGTCTAAACAGCAGCTCTGTGGAAATGAGGAGCTTCCTTGCATTATAAACTGGCTAGACCAACTAAAATATGTGTCTATAAGCTAGATAATGAAAAACCATGTTAATACATTGTATGAGGATTGATACTGTAAAAAAACAGTAGCTAGACAGATAGAACATATATAGTAGCTAGTATTCTGTACTGGAAAGTGACTGGAATAACCTTGCATTTTTCAATCCTCAGGATATCCTTGAATTAATGTAAAAAGTAGGACTGGAAAGGAGGAAAGAAGAATAAGAAAAAACTTACATAGTGCTAATGTGCAGAACCATACTTAGAGTGTTGGTTGCCTGCACATGGTGATAGTGCCCTGTGAGAAATAAGTGAAACGAAAGAAAAGAACCCGATGCGCGTTTCGGTGCCTGGATAGTGCACCTTCGTCAGGGTATAGAACTTAATTGACCTTAGGGTTTCTATTTATATATGTTAAGACACTTCTGCCGATAAATTAACGGGCCAATCAGTGACGGGCATATGTCCGTTGTACGCGCGCCACATTTACGGAGTCTCAATATGCTAATGAGACTTTAAAATGCTCCAATCAAATTGGACCGACGAACGGAGCGGTCGGTAGCTTTGGCTATTAACCCCATAGTGCGCTAATAGTAGTTTTTTGTGAAGAGGGGACTAATGATGTATATGCCATATGTATTAGTTAGTTAAAATGATTGTCCCCATTAAGATATTCATCCATACTGCTGCTAAATGTGAAGCTCGTTATATGTGAAAATTATAACGGCTCATGAGTAATAGAGCTCTTATGTGTGGATGAAAATAGATAGAAAAGAACGATAATAATAATCATAATTGCTTATCTAGGATGCTGCAAAAACTGACGAATCTTGAAAAAGAGTACATACAGCATAGTAATTTGCTGATGTTAGAAGGAGCAGCACAGTGTTATGCTATAATCGTGGAATCATTAACCCTTGCTGTGTTGATGGCTGTCACAGTTGTCAAATGCTTGGAGAGATTCTAGGTGGCTGAGAAGCCCCTATGGATTTGTACACATTTACATTTTTATACATGTTGACTGTGGACATAACCGAACCGTCCTAGGTGTCCCAACAATAAGTTAATAGCAGGTTTATTCCAATTGTCAATGATGTAACATGGATATTGGGCAAAGTATTCGTGTGCATATAAGTCCAGTCCGTGTAGATGGAAATAGAAAGACCGGGATCTGCTCCTGGTGCCCCATAGGTTCCATTGCTTAGTAGTTCCTAGCAATGGTAACTGAATAAATACTTAGACCTTAGAAAAAGAAAAAGGTGGGGGTGAAATAAGAAGAGAGGAGGGGGGGAAAACCCCCAAATTAATTAATAACTATAATAGATCACTACCTAGCTATATGTTCGCTTTGGCAATGGTGGCGATAAATGGAATCAGATGAAGGATATAACATGCTGATTCTAGTGGCCCGTTTCCCCCAATTGGGGGTCAGCCAAAGGTTTAATAACGTCAAAAGGTTAGGGGTGCATATATACATATTTACATTATTTACAAACAAATTAATGTTTTTTAAAAAAAATGTGCTCATATGTGACTGGCATTTAATGTCTATTCAGGAATGAAGGACGTATAGGAGAAACCCTCATTGAGGCCCAGAGGAGACAGTGTTTTACGTTTGTAAATCCAAAAACTTTCTCGTTGTAAGAGTGTTTTGTCAATGTCGCCTTTCCTGGGGCCCAGCTTAACTTTCTCTATCCCACTGAAGCGTAGACCCTGTACTGATCCACTATGTTTCACTTCGAGATGGCGTGAGATTGGTGTGTCAACATGTCTAGAATTTATGTGTTCTAGAATGCGTTTTTTAAAAGGTCTAAACGTCTTGCCCACATATTTCATATTGCAGCTACAGGTTAGAAGGTATATTAATCCGGCTGTCTGACAGTTGAAGAAAGTGTTCACTGTGTGGGTCTCCGTATTGGCTGAATTAGAAAAGGTTTTAGATTGTTTTTTGATGTATTTACATGCCTTGCAGCGGCCACATTGAAAGGTGCCTACTGCTGGAGACTTGAGCCATGACGTAGGGCTAGTGAGTGGAGGGAGATGGCTTGGTACCAGGATGTCTTTGAGGTTGCGACCCCTTCTGGCCGTGAGAGAAACAAAGGGAGTCAAAACCTCCTTCAGATGTTGGTCCTGGTACAAAAGTGGCCAATATCTCTCCAAACTTTGTTTAACCCTAGTCCAGCCTGAGTCAAAGGTTCCAATGCATCTTATAATATTCTGGCTTTTTCTGGGGGACTTGTCAGAAAGGAGATCTATTCTCTCAGTGAGAAGGGCCCTTTGATATGTTCTCTTGAGGCATTTATTCGGGTACCCTTTTGTTTTACTCTTAAATTCTTCGACAGAGGAGCAATTCCTTCTCAACCTTAGATATTGGCCAATTGGTATCCCCATCTTGAGTGCGGGGGGATGATGGCTTTCCCAATTCAGAAAATTATTTGTAGCTGTGGGTTTCTTGTAAAGGGTAGTGGAAATTTGCTTGTCATCATTGGTCACTAGTGTGATGTCTAGGAAGTTCAGTTTCTGTCCTCCAAACTCATGAGTGAATCTAAGATTAATATCGTTATTGTTGAGTTCGACTACAAAGTTGGTAAATTGGTTTACTGAACCTGTCCAGACAATCAACACGTCATCTATGTAGCGTTTCCACACACTTACATATTTTGTATGCTTGGCAAATTGTGGGCCAAAAACTATGTTTTGTTCCCACCACCCCAGGTGGAGGTTAGCATAGGAGGGGGTACAAGTCATCCCCATAGCTGTGCCCCTCACCTGGTGATAATATATGCCCTCAAATAAGAAATAGTTGTGTGTGAAAATGAAATGAAAAAGTTTGAGAAGAAATTTGTTGTGTTCTCTAAGGTTAGAGCCTCTGTTGTCAAGAAACTACTTCACATGTCTGATGCCTATATTATGAGGGATAGAGCTGTAGAGTCTAGGCTACAGAGCTTTGCCTCAGTTGGTAGAGGAATGTCCTTAAGTATATTGAGGTTCTGTTTCGTGTCCCTCAAATATGAAGGGAGAGTCTTAACTATGTCCCGTAAGATGAACTCCACGTATTCACTGCAATTCTGCGTGAGGTTGTCCCTACCTGAAACAATTGGTCTCCCCGATAAATGTTGCTTATGAATTTTGGGTAACGCATAAAAGGTTGCCAGGGTGTTTTTTTTATTAAATAAAAATCTATATTCATCGGTAGTAATTAGCTTGGATTGGAGTGCCTCGTCTAGGATACTCCAGAGTTCACTTAAGAATTTAGGTGTGAGGTCTGAGCTCAGGATTGCGTAGGTGTTTTTATCGTCTAGAATTCTGTGTACCATTTGGACATAGTCACTTCTGTCCATAACCACAGTATTGCCCCCTTTGTCTGATGGTTTGATAATAATACACTTGTTTCGTTTTAAAGTTGCCAGTGCTTTTCGTTCAGAATGGCTCAAATTGTCATTCTGCATGGGGACAAATTCTTCTTCACTCATCTCCTCAATTTCATTACAGGTAAGTTCAATTAACAATTCAATATATTTGAATTCTGGAATATAAGGAGTGAATTTGCTCTTAAGTCTCAGGGTGGTAAAAGGTGCTACTTGTGTATTGAGTGGATCATTACTGTTAAGAAGGTCAACAAGGTTATCCAGGAGGTCCATATCCTGAGTCTCCAGTCCTAACCTGGTTGCTCGTTTGATCTTTTGGATACTATGATATTTATGGAGGGCTAGTTTGCGTGCGAAGAGGTGGATGTCCTTTGTCCAACAAAACTTGTCAAATTTGGGTGTAGGGACAAAGGACATCCCCTTTCTCAGAACTTGTGTTTCAAGAGAGGTAGGTTGGTACGAGGACAGGTTAATTATCTTACTCTCTTTTGTTAGTAAGCTTTTCTCCGTTTGTACCCCTGTCTTACACTGCTTCTTGTATTGCGGTGGGGTCTCTCTTCTAGGTTTGCCCTTGCTAAAAAATGAATCCCCTTAAGTATGCTTTTAGGATTTGAGTCAGTAGAAGTAGATGGACCTTCTAAATTAGATTCTGACTCTGATCCACTCGTTTCGTACTCTGATGTGGAAAAATCGATCAAACTCAACCCTTTTATTTCTTCTAAACTTACGTTACACATTCCCAGTTTGGAAGTCTTTGGTATCTCTCATAAATTTAGAATGTTTGCATGTTTTAATCGATGTTTGGAACCTGTCTAATTGAGTTTTCAGTTTAATTTCAAGTTATTCGAAGTTGGTCTAATTCTTAGGTGCTTGAATTTTTTCTATTTCTTCATCCACTTCTTTACTTTTCTAACCTCTTTTTTTCATATCTACAAAGGATATCCATAAATTTACGGGAGAAAGCCCCTCCTCCCATTCTTTGAGGAATTCAGATTCCTCAATATGTGGGGCTGGGGCGTTCTGTACTCTCAGACCCCTAGGGATAAGCTCTTTACTCAGATATTTTTCAAGTGAAGCTATTTCCCAACCTGCTCGTATCTGTTTGAAAAAGGATGTTAGCTGAATTGATATTGGTATGAGAAATGTTCTCCTGTAAAAGTCCTTCTGAGAAGACAGAATCAATATCTGAATACCATGCCTCTCTACTTGTTTTATCTGATAGAAATCCAGCCATTTCAATGCAACGCTCTCAAAAGTGTAATGGTATTGAAACCTAATAGAGATAACACAAAATATATAAATAAACTCCACAGGTGATGGCTAAGGCTTGGAAAAGAGGGTTAACCTAACGACATGTGGAGAGAAAACACACCTTATCGGACACTCCAGAGGTGTCCTGGGGCTTAACCCCTAAACTGGCTTTAACTGTATTATTGTATTTTTGTATTTTCCCAGGCACTTTAGAGGGGATACACGCTATGTATCTTCTTATACCACAATATTTTTAAAGTTTACAGACTTACCCTATGACATAGTTCCAGATTACACTCGTACTTCTGGACCTCAGCATCCAGTGGTTAGAGTTGTATTATTTTTTATATTTCAAAACAGCTTTGTATTCCAACTGAAAAAAAGCATTTAAATGCCTGGTGCTTAGTAACACAGAGTGTATAAAAACATTTTTATTCCATACCAGCACTCTGGGTCTTCAAATCCAATATTTAGTTTATTCACATTATTCCATGAAAAAGCAAATAAAGTCAACATTTCCCAATTTTTTTTGAAAAATACAACAAATAGCTTTAAATAGACAAAGTACCTTACCTCCAAGTGTTGTGCCGTGCGTATCCTCCTCTATTCTGTGCACATGTGTGAAGCAAGTTGCCACCCCTAATGCGCGATTGGCAACACTCGCTACCTCACTGAGTAGACATGTATGCTTACGTGAGCAGCAACCCTGGTTGCCTCGAGAAGAGAGAAAAATATCTATTGATGATGACAATTTATCCATGTCAATGCGCACAAATGGCAGCACCAGTTGCCTGAATACTTTACAATCACCACATTTACGAGTGCAGTTCTCTAGTATAAGAATAATATGAAGTGGCGATATTTTAAAGTGCTAACATATTAAAGAACGCATAGTATAATACACACTCCTCACTTACCGACTGGGTTCTGTTTCTATGACCCAGTCGTAGAACAAATTGGTCGGTAAGTGAGGAGTTAAGGGATTCCCTGCTCTGCTGCGTTCTTCTATGTTCGGGGAAATGTCCCTGACCATAGATGAACGTAACAGAGCAAGGAATCCCTCTAATCTATGTTCGGGGAAATTTCCCCGAACATAGATTAAGGGATTCCCAGCTCTGGTGCGCCTGTCTGTGTTCAGGGACATTTCCCCAAACATAGACGAATGCACAAGAGCAAGGAATCCCTCTAATCTATGCTCAGGGAAATTTCCCCAAACATAGATTAGAGGGATCTCTGCTCTGTTGCGTTCGTCTGTGTTCGGGGAACACAGAACATAGAAGAATGCAGCAGTGAAAGGAATCCCTCTAATTCCCACTACGGCTCACACTTACCAGCCCACGAGAGAGCTGGTCGTAAGTGTGAGACATCGTAAAACAGGTAGGTCGCAAAACTAGGATCACCCTTACTGTACAACCATATATATTAAAGTGATGTAAATATGTGTGGAACTCTCTCAAACAATTAGCAGGCAAGAGACTCCTTAGACTTTCTGCACATAGATACCACTCCTTGATACTTGTAGAGATGTTGCCACTTGGAGGTTACGATGGACTGCCGAAGTATCAGCACAAAACTTTATTCCAATAAATTAAAAATGGAAGATGGTACAAAATTCCTCCTTTCAAAGCACTGATTCCCTTCCATTGTTATCACCCATTGACTCTCCAGCTGTCGTGACACTGTTGATTCTTTTCTCTTTA
Organism: Pelobates cultripes; assembly: GCA_933207985.1. Lineage (NCBI taxonomy): Eukaryota > Metazoa > Chordata > Amphibia > Anura > Pelobatidae > Pelobates > Pelobates cultripes. The sequence goes on along the minus strand of OW240914.1, from coordinate 230,550,952 downwards.
AGAGTTCAGTGAGGCTGAGTAATGTCCTGTGTATGTGACATTACTCAGTATATACCCCGCCATGCGCCCCTCTCTCTAACTTAGGGAGAGGAGATATTGAAAGAAATAGTGCTCTCTCGGTGAAACCTTCACCACACATGCAACAGTAAGAGTACAGGAAGCATAGCTTCTTCACAAAAGATTAGCATAACAACGTGTTTTGCTGTAAATGGCTTCTTCAGATCTTCCTATTCTGCTGACGACCATCATCTTTAATTCTGCCCTATAGGCGTGTCCATTTCACAAAGTCCGATATTTCAGTCCAATTATTGGTTGCACTTCAATCCATAGCCCATATATAAGGCTGTACAATTCATATACAAAAACAACAGGCAAAGTCCCAAAATGGAAAAACACAATGCATAACAGAAGCAGAAATCTTTGCAGACCTTTTGGCTTGTCCAAATATTTACATGAGTATTTTGCACGAATGATATTTAGCTGAGCTGAAGTGCCACATGGATGTAATTCATACTACTCTTTTAAGCTAATCAGGCTGGCATCAATCTTTTACTTGATTAGCCTCTGTGCAGCATTCCTAGATCAATAATGAGGCTGGGCATCCTATCCAACGTCAGTATAACAAAACCATGCTTTTTCCTGGTGTCCATAATGATGTGACCCTGTGCTTTATTTCAGTGTCAAGAGTGATGTGAAACATATCTACTCATACATTAATAAGGTAAATGTCCTCTTGTGGTCTCTTGTAGCTCAATAGTTCATTAAGTGTTCTTGCATAGCAAGACCACTTAATGTTATCTCACATATATATTATTATTATTGTTATTATAGCCAAATTTACCACCCTAACTCCTCCCACAGTTTTTACACTACATAGACAGAAATATACCAAAACGTGCGGATTGGTTCCCGATCGGATTGCTATTACTTTGTGGAACGTTTCGCTGAATGGCTCACGGAATATCATCATTCTTGTGGTGCAATTGGTCCCATAGGAATGAATGGCAAAATGTTCAAAACTAGAGTGGGAGATGGCAAAAGGTGAAAAATCAGGACATGATTTATAAACTGCCACCACTCCCTCATTTTCACAAATCTTATATCAAAACGTTCAGCTATCCCTCCTGCCAGTAAAAATATGTTTTAATGTAACTGTGAAGCACTTTGGGCAATAACGTTGCAATTAAATGTGCTATATAAATAAATAATAACAGTTACTCCGCCCACTTCAGTTGCAGACTACTGGTGGAGGCAAGAACACTTCACACAATCTCCCCAGAAATTATAGCTTTTCTAGTTATGTTTGTTATCTGTATGTATGTGTGTTATTAGGGCTTGTTACCAAACATACATGTCCCATCATTGTTACCATTGGTTCCTGTCATGAAGAAATTTTATTTTGACCTGGTAACCTCTCCACTGTTCCCTTTTATTTTGGGATTGCCATGGTTGAGAGTACACAACCATCTTATTTGTTGGTCTAAAAGAAGGGTGTCTTTTACATCCCCTGTTGTGGACAAAAATGTCTATACAGGTCCTCCCCAGTACCACACATCAATGCTATTTTAGTTGTTAATAAACACAGTTCAAAAATCCATCTATTTTCTGTTTACCTGAATTATTGTGATGGGTTTAACAAAAAAGGACATACTACCACCATACTGGATATATGATTGTCCTATAGATCTTCTTCCTGGAACACATATTCCATTTGGATGTATCTATCCGTTATTGTAACTCAAACTGCTTATTCTATGAGAATACATAAACGAGAACATGGAAAAAGGTTTAATTCGACCTTCTACCTCACTTGCTGGTGCTGTTATATTTTTGTTGGCAAGAAAGCTGCCGGTCTTCAACCTTGAATAGATTATAAAGACTTGAACAATATCAAAAAATTATATCTGTGACGGACCACCTGGCACCCCGACTGGGCACCTCCATGAACGGATGCTTCCTAGCTGACGCCGAGGACTATTAGCACCGCACCAGACACCACAAACACCGCAGACTCCACAACTGCCGTAGCTTAACTGGAATCTCGCCATCTTCTTCCCACCCTGGACCAACCGCTGACATCCAGGACCATGTGGGAAAGACCTCTCCTCCAGGAGAGCGTCGCAGGAACAGCTATTACAAGAGCTAGTGATTATCCAAGGGAGTATAACGAGTATAGCAATCTCTGGTAGTGATAAAGCAGCTCCCTACAATAAGAGACATAACTCAGTATTGAGGGTGAAGAAGGTCAGAAGGTTTAATGGGGCAGGTTGGCTTTATATACAATTACTCAGGCCAGAGGCACACCTCCTGGACCTGATGGAGCACCGCGTTACAAACAGTACAGACCAATAAGAACAATATAACAATGTCCGACACTCCCACATACAGCACACAATCCCTCCCCTCTGCCTGTAATATAATTAAGGTAGTTAATGCATTAACTTAATTATACACTTGCAGAAAAACACACACATTTTTATAAAGTCCAATAAGTACCCCAAAACACAACATATCCCAATCTTACATCGGGGAGAAAAATAAGAAATAAGAGCTGCGCCAGAGAAACTTAATATGGAATAAAAATAACAAATAGTCCAAATAAAGAAAAAAATAAAAAAAAAGTCTTATCTAAAATGCTCTTATTGAGGTCACACTATACCGTATAGGTCCACTCATATGTAAGAGATAAAATATATAGATAACCAAATAGTGCAATAGGTTTAATAATAAAAGGAATAAAATATAGAAGGCTGGTATAAAACTCACTTTTGCAAGAGCTATAACTCACTTTAGTATGAAAGGCGTACAGCGATACAATCCCCGTTTATGGGATATAGGGTAGACTTCCTCCGTCAGTGGTATGTTCAACACTCTTTAAAAACCTTATTGTACTTTAAGATGTTAAAAACTAGGGTTATTTTATGTTTAAATTACTTTTTGATGCGGTCATGTGACCGGCATCAAACCGCAAGGTGTGCTGGGACATGTAGTCAGACGTCGGTGCGCACTGCGCAGCCGCCAGCGTCTGAATGAGTAGGTGGGAATTGGACGTCAGAAGAGGGGGGCGTATATCCAACCGACGACGACACGCACAAAGCTGCGGCCGTCGTCATGGAAAATGGGCTAGATGTAGGAGACGACGGCTTGCACAATGCTGCAGCCCTCGTCATGGCAATAGAAAAAAACATTGGCAAGCACAGAGCTGCGGCCGGCGTTTGATAAAAGGAGTATGCCTGATACACTAAAATGTGTAATCAGGCATGGTGTCAAATAAAGGAATATCTAAGAAACCTACAGCTAGTGTAGAAAAGGGGGCAAAATAAAAATGAACATGATTATAAACAAATAGCCCATCTGGGGATAATAAAACACATCATAAAAAAAGTAAAACACAATGTTTACAAAACATTTAAAGACATAAAACCCATCTAATAGTATGTAATAACATAATTGTAAAAAGTATAAAAATCAATATAAAACCATGAAAAATAATTATTTATAAGAAGTTGAACAAATCAAAATCAGCATTAAGACCATGGGGTGTAAGAGTTTGTAGTTTATACACCCATTCCATTTCTGTTTTACCTAAAATGTTTTTAATATTTCCGCCCCTCTATGGAATAGTACATTTTTTTATTCCAATACATTTCAGCATTCTTGGGTCTTTATTATGTCTAATAAAATGTTTGGATACCGAATGGTTCAAGTATCCATTTTTGATATTTCTGCAATGTTCGCTTAATCGCGTTTTCAAGCACCTTGTAGTCATTCCAACATATTGGAGGCCACAGGGGCATTCAGGCAGATAAATAACATTTTTGGTTGAACAATTAATAAAGTCATTGATTTTATAGGCCTTGTTTGTCATTCTTGACATAAATTGAGTTACTTTGTGAGGAACAGCGGGGTTGGTAGTTCTACAAACTATACACATTTTACAGGTTTTAAAAACCTTTGATTTGCGGAAAAAAAGATAATGGGGGATTTTATCATCCTAGACTCCAAGTAATCCTAGGTGGGGATCATACCACCAGCGCTATCTTCAAGGAGCAGTCGGCCTGCTCCTTTCTTGTGAGTACCATCTTATATATTTTATTTCCAGTATTTTACTCAGTGAGCACTATTGGTTGTCTCTTTTTATCTGAGTGTTGAACATACCACTGACGGAGGAAGTCTACCCTATATCCCATAAGCGGGGATTGTACCGCTGTACGCCTTTCATACTAGAGCGAGTTATAGCTCTTGCAAATGTGAGTTTTATACCAGCCTTCTATATTTTATTCCTTTTATTATTAAACCTATTGCACTATTTGATTCTCTATCTATTTTATCTCTTACCTATGAGTGGACCTATACGGAGGAGAACAGCGAGGACATTTGTTCTGGACCAAGCACCTATAGACTCTGTGACCTCAATAAGAGCATTTTAGATAAGACTTTTTTTTTATTTATTTTTATTTGGACTATTTGTTATTTTTATTCCATATTAAGTTTCTCTGGCGCAGCCCTTATTTCTTATTTTTCTCTCCTTTGTTATTTCTTAAGGGTGTTTGAGGGATTCCCTTAAAGGGTTGCTGCCTATTTGTTATTTAGCGCTTACTCCTTGTCCTGTTTTTACCCAATCTTACATCCTCTGATAGCCCTTATCTGGGTGACCAACATATCCAAAAATCACCCAGATCAGATCAGGGGTCAGAAATTCTATGGAAGTCATAGTTTTGCCCAGGCGAACCCAGGATTTCATGCCCAAAACAGTTCCAGAGAATTAGGCTGTGTGGCCGGACTATTTAAAATAGTCAAATTACCGTTCAAATTACCGAACGGAATGGTAAATGGCCATAGTTAAAGTGTGTCTCTTGTTCATGGGCTTCAATTCACCGAACGTCGTTCGACTACACAAATGAATAGTCGAATTTCTCTGGAAGGTAACTGTTCAGCGATGTTTGTGCCTTCGTGTATCTGATTTGAGTTCCATGAACTCGGCGACAAAACACAGCTGAACACGGTCGACTAAATAAGATGGCCACCGCCACGTGTTTGACTGCTTCGACACTTTGACTGTAACTGAAGTGCCATTTTCCAGCAAGGGAATGGAAGAGGTTTTAGGTGAACAAATAGACGAACCAGCAAGGGAATGGCAAAGGCTTTAGGTGAACAAATAGATGAACCAGCAACGGAATGAAAGAGGTTTTAGGTGAACAAATAAACGAACCAGCAAGGGAATGGAAGGGGTTTTTAGATGAACACACAGACGAACCAGAAGTATGTTTTTGCTATTATGCCACTGTATATTTTTTAATTTACATTTTTAACTATGAATTTTGTAATCCAGAGATTTATAACCCAGAGACAGAGGATCTGTCACAATGCTCCCTTTTTGTGGAACACCCGGCAGACCCGGATTAATTTATGGAACTATTTTGGGCAGTAGCCTCGTGGGCGGCTAGGCAGAAATGTGACCTCCAGCTAACTTTTGAACCCCTGAACCGAACTTGGTGATTTTTGAATATGTTGTTCCCCCAGATCGGGGCTATCAGAAAATGTATGTTTTGTGGGGGTTTCTTATGTTTTTGGGGTATTTCTAAAAATGTGTAAAATAGTTGTATTTTTCATTTGGAGATAATTGAGTTGATACAGTAATAAATTCAATTATCTCCTAAGCAGAGGGGAGGGATTGTGTATACTGTATGGGAGTGTCTGAATGTAAAATACTGTTTTGATTGGCTTGTTGATCCTGTGTCCCTGTGCCCCACAAGGTCCACCTGGGTGGTACCCTTGTGGGGAAAACTGTATAAAAGGCCCGTGTGCCACATTAAACCTTCAGTTCCTGATTTACCGTCAACACAGAGCCTCGTCTCGTGCTTGTAGGGAAAAGGTATACCTGCTGTAATCCCTGTACCTGGGATTGCTCTTTGAAATACTATAATCACTAGCTCTTGTAAGAGCTGTTCCTGCTCTACTCCACAGCCTCCCTTTCACAATAGGGGAGGATTACATCTCTGGCCGGCGAAAACCCCTCACTCTATCAGGTTGCTGTTACAATATCCATTGTCTCTCATACCTGAACTGGTTTAATGACTCAATGCTGCATCTGTACATGCCAAACTCAACCTACGATTGTCCTATAACTTACTTCAGGTAAGGAGTGGGGATGAATGGAACACCTCATTAAGAACCAGATATGGTCATTTTGAGTATCTGGTCGCACACTATGGACTATGTAACTCCTCTGCCACCTTCCAAACCTTGTCAACAACATCTTCAGGGACTTGATTGACCAATATGTAGTGGTGCATCTGGACAATATTCTGAAATTATCTTCTCTTATAGAGATCCATCATCATCATGTATGTATGGTTCTTGACAGACTATGCCAGTATCACCTATATGCAAAAACAGAATCCAAAAGGAAGGTACAGTTTGTGGCGCTAAAAAAGCTGCTAGAACACACAAATAGGACTTAACCACAGAGGTCCTACAAGAAACAAGTTATAGCTATACAGAATAGTGTGCAGCGCATAAAAATATAGACAAAAACCACCTATACGTGAAAACTTCCACCTTAGGTGAATAAATAATAATAAATAAGTACCCCAATGAGAACGTGATCAGAAAGGGTATGTCTTATCTATAAAAAATAGAAAGATCATAGCATAATACTGTAATGATGAATAAATTGAATAAAGCAATCTGTATGGTCCAACTCACATATAGTAGAGCCTGTTACAAACTGGCTCAGGTATAGTTGCTTAAACACGGTATCCTCAAATGGAATCACGAAAGCTGCAGCTTGATCCTCAATATAAAGTGCATAGACATCAATTAGGAGAATAGCAGCAAAATTATTTATTAAAATCAATAGTAAAAGCTTACATATAAAATTCTGGAAATCCAGCAAATAGCACAACGCGTTTCGACGTTATAATACGTCTTCCTCAGGTGCAATATTATTTTAACATTTCGTCCACAATTTAAAACAAGATTGGGCGCGAAAAACGGGTACTTAGAACCCGCCCCCCGCGTCCACAAACCAATCAGCTTCATTTCTCATGTCTCCCAATCCAATCCTCTATGATACCGTCATCATATTCTTCTACTTCCGCATTAGTGCGTTCCACCGCGAGCACTTCCGGGTTCCCTTGCGTTCCATCCGTGATACCGATGCGTTCCAGCGCTCGTTTCATGTGGTTCACAGCGGAGAATCACCCTAAATTCCTCTTAACTTTTACTGTTGCATCAAATCATAGTCAAAATTAGTCCTCACAGTATGGCACTCCACAGCACAGTCCCCACATAAAAATAGAAACAAGGGGAAGGGAGTGCCATACTGTGAGGACTAATTTGGACAATGATTTGATGCAACAGTAAAAGTTAAGAGGAATTTAGGGTGATTCTCCGCTGTGAACCGCATGAAACGAGCGCTGGAACGCATCGGTATCACGGATGGAACGCAAGGGAACCCGGAAGTGCTCGCAGTGGAACGCACTAATGCGGAAGTAGAAGAATATGACGACGGTATCATAGAGGATTGGATTGGGAGACATGAGAAATGAAGCTGATTGGTTTGTGGACGCAGGGGGCGGGTTCTAAGTACCCGTTTTTCGCGCCCAATCTTGTTTTAAATTGTGGACGAAATGTTAAAATAATATTTCACCTGAGGAAGACGTATTATAACGTCGAAACGCGTTGTGCTATTTGCTGGATTTCCAGAATTTTATATGTAAGCTTTTACTATTGATTTTAATAAATTATTTTGCTGCTATTCTCCTAATTGATGTCTATGCACTTTATATTGAGGATCAAGCTGCAGCTTTCGTGATTCCATTTGAGGATACCGTGTTTAAGCAACTATACCTGAGCCAGTTTGTAACAGGCTCTACTATATGTGAGTTGGACCATACAGATTGCTTTATTCAATTTATTCATCATTACAGTATTATGCTATGATCTTTCTATTTTTTATAGATAAGACATACCCTTTCTGATCACGTTCTCATTGGGGTACTTATTTATTATTATTTATTCACCTAAGGTGGAAGTTTTCACGTATAGGTGGTTTTTGTCTATATTTTTATGCGCTGCACACTATTCTGTATAGCTGTAACTTGTTTCTTGTAGGACCTCTGTGGTTAAGTCCTATTTGTGTGTTCTAGCAGCTTTTTTAGCGCCACAAACTGTACCTTCCTTTTGGATTCTGTTTTAGTATTTGTAACCACTGGTATAGTTTGGGCTGCTTGTTATCCATATCCCTCTATTATGGATTTATTTGAAAGAAGAGAGGGATGGATGGAAAATATTAACAACAAATTCAACCAAATTTTGGAAGATGATAATTTCACATTTAAAGAGAGTGATGATTTAGATATCATGGGTGAAGAACTAGAAAAACTACTAAGCAGGGAGCTTAGAATAAAATGGGAGATTTTTACCCTAGAAAAGTATCTGAAAGAAGAAATTACACCTAGAGGGCTCAGATTTCACAAAGTCCCTACATTTGATAAGGAGGATAATAGATTCATAGGCATATGGAATAATGCTCTTGAGTCATTTTCAGTTACCATGATCAAAATAATAGTAGAACAGAGATCTCTAACTTTAAAAAAATTAGATACAGCCATTAAAAATATTAAAGAGAAATTAGAACCCTTGTCGGGTACGAAAGATCTTAAGGATTTATCCATTAAGATTAATAAAAATTTGGATAAAATTGAAAAAGATACCCTTTATATTAAACAGAAAAAATTTAAACGAGATTTAGATGATTATAAAAGAGGTAATGTAAGGAAAATGCACAATCAAAAGGTTGAATATTATAGACCAGATATCCAGAGAAATCGGGATATCAATAAGAAACCTAATATATCTTGGAATTCTGGAGATGGATCTAGACACTATTACAGGGAACAACAGGGACGGAGAGGTAAAATAGATGAACAACAATGGACAGAAGTTAGGAGAAGAAAACACCATGATCGAACATCTAGGAATTATACCCATACAAGAACATCTAATACACAAGTATCTCAGTTTAGGGAACGTCCTCTCAAGGACATAGTACCTGAGAAAACTTATGTCCATAGAAACAGATATGAACCTCTCCAAAATACAGAACAAAGTATTTTTTTAGGATCCCCGAATCACAATCAGGCTTTTTTAAGACCCCAACCTTCCACTCAAAAAAGACGAAGGTTTTCTATGGAAGAGGAACCAGAGGAGGGAAGAGTAAGAAGGCGTCTAAGGGAATTTTAGAAAGAGCTAAACAGCCAACGGAACCTATAAAAAAATTTAATTTGTCTACTAAAACTTTGGATGCAAATCACACCAAAGTCCTAACAAAGGGTTTTAAATTTGCCCCCAGTTGCAATATTAATAAATTCGATACTTTCCTGGATCTTAATAGATTTATGAGGAAGCTTTGTTTAAAAAAAATTTTTCTTTCAAAAGATGTTGCAAATGTAAAGCTAGATGAGTTATCTGAATTCCAACACACTGCACTTAAACCTGTTTCTACCTTTTTCCCGCATTATTTAAAAAGTCCCAGTATGAAATCCTTTGAGAAAGCATGTATGATTGAGCTCAAAAAAATCCAACCTCTTACAAAATTCCAACAAAATCTTACATGGGGAGAGAAGAAAGCTTTGGAAGATTTGACCAAAGATGATAGCATTATCATCAAACCGGCAGACAAGGGGGGGGGGGGAGTTGTCATTATGAATAAAGTATATTATATTGAAGACATTTTTAAACAATTAAAGGATGACAATACATATGGGAAACTTAAAACTAATCCAGAACCCAATATTAGAAAAGAATTGATTAGGTTTTTAGATCAAGGGTTAGAATTGGGGATTCTTAACAAAGATGAGTATAATTTCCTCAATAAAGAGTTCACCATTATTCCTGTCATATACATTCTCCCCAAGATCCACAAGGATCCAGTACAACCCCCAGGCAGACCTATTGTGGCCGGGGTGGATTCCTTACTATCGCCCTTGTCACAATATATTGACACTCTTTTACAACCGCTTGTGTTGAAAACCAAAGCTCATTTAAAAGACTCCATCAATCTTCTCCAGATTTTATATGATTTTGCCTGGTCGGAAGAATATATTCTTGTAACCAGTGATGTGAGTACCTTATACACGATCATAGAACATCATATTGGTTGTGAGGCAGTCCAACATTTCCTGAGGGAATCCAATTCCTTCAAAGAGGAACATATTCAGTTCATTATTGACGGTATTGGGATCATCCTTAAGAACAACTTTATCTGGTTCGAGAATGATTTTTATATTCAGAAAAAGGGTACGGCCATGGGGACCAAGTTCGCCCCCAGTTATGCTAATCTATTTATGGCTTATTGGGAGGAATCCTTTATTTATGCCCAGCATGACTGGAGGGGGAACTTGGTCCTCTATCGGCGGTACATCGATGATGTATTTTTCATCTGGAAGGGGAGTAGAACAACTTTGGATGACTTTTTAATCTACTTGAACAACAATTCCTGGGGTATCAAGCTTACCTCAGAGATTAGTTGTCAAGAAGTACATTTTTTGGACTTGAGAATATTTGTGGATAATGGGATTATTAAAACCAGTACGTTCTTCAAAACTGTCGATGTCAATAGTTATATTGATAACGACAGTTGTCATTTTAAGACATGGCTCACTAATATCCCGAAAGGACAATTTATGCGACTTAAGAGGAATTGTACGGATGAAAATACTTTTGTGGAACAATCAGACATCCTTAAAAATCAATTCTATCAAAAGGGATATAAAAAGGAGTGCGTAGAAACCCAATTTAAAGATATATGTACTAAACCTAGAGAAGACATGTTGGTATATAAGAGGAAGGAGAATACCATTTTAGAACAACAAGTCCCTATTGTATGCGATTATAATTCCCAAAGTCATCTGTTTCATAAAATTCTCAAGAAACACTGGCATATCCTGAGACAAAATGAGGATCTCCTGACATATATAGGGGAAAAACCGCGTATAGTATACAGAGGGGCTAGTAATCTTAAAAATGTTTTAACCAGTAGTTTTATTCCAAAAAATTCCCAAAAGAACAGAGATATATTGGGGAAAGATTTGAAAGGATTTTATAATTGTGGGAACTGCAAAGCATGTAGTACCAGTAGAAAGTTAAGTAAAAAAACTGAAAGATTTTATTTGAATAAAACAAAGAAGGAATACAATATAAAGGATTTTATTACATGCAATTCAACTAATGTAATTTATTTATTAACTTGTATCTGTGGACTACAATATGTAGGTCGCACGACCAGACCCCTTAAGGTTTGAATCTGTGAACACCTTAGGAATATACAGAATGGGGTCCTCAATCACTCTGTATCTGCACATGTTAACCAAGCTCATGGTGGTGGAATTGATAATTTGCACTTTATGGGAATACAGAGAGTTCAAAAGCCTTGGAGAGGGGGAGACCACTTAAAGATTCTTAATAGAACTGAGATGAAGTGGATTTTTGAGTTGGAAACCCTCTCTCCAAATGGCCTTAACATTGACTTTGAGATGTATAATTATATATAATGTATTCTATTTTTTATTATATATTTTTTATTATATATATTATCTATGGGTATTTTTATTTATATATTTGTATGTCCCCCTTCCTCTTCTCTCACCCTTCCCCTTGTTTCTATTTTTATGTGGGGACTGTGCTGTGGAGTGCCATACTGTGAGGACTAATTTGGACAATGATTTGATGCAACAGTAAAAGTTAAGAGGAATTTAGGGTGATTCTCCGCTGTGAACCGCATGAAACGAGCGCTGGAACGCATCGGTATCACGGATGGAACGCAAAGGAACCCGGAAGTGCTCGCGGTGGAACGCACTAATGCGGAAGTAGAAGAATATGACGACGGTATCATAGAGGATTGGATTGGGAGACATGAGAAATGAAGCTGATTGGTTTGTGGACGCGGGGGGCGAGTTCTAAGTACCCGTTTTTCGCGCCCAATCTTGTTTTAAATTGTGGACGAAATGTTAAAATAATATTGCACCTGAGGAAGACGTATTATAACGTCGAAACGCGTTGTGCTATTTGCTGGATTTCCAGAATTTTATATGTAAGCTTTTACTATTGATTTTAATAAATTATTTTGCTGCTATTCTCCTAATTGATGTCTATGCACTTTATATTGAGGATCAAGCTGCAGCTTTCGTGATTCCATTTGAGGATACCGTGTTTAAGCAACTATACCTGAGCCAGTTTGTAACAGGCTCTACTATATGTGAGTTGGACCATACAGATTGCTTTATTCAATTTATTCATCATTACAGTATTATGCTATGATCTTTCTATTTTTTATAGATAAGACATACCCTTTCTGATCACGTTCTCATTGGGGTACTTATTTATTATTATTTATTCACCTAAGGTGGAAGTTTTCACGTATAGGTGGTTTTTGTCTATATTTTTATGCGCTGCACACTATTCTGTATAGCTGTCACCTATATGCAAAACTGGAAATATTTATCTTTGAGACCACCTGGATGGATTTCTTGGGTTGTGTCCTGACTCCTGGACACCCTGCGATGGATATCGTAAAGTCGAAGCAATTACAATTTGGCCTACGCATCTAAACAAAAAGGCAATACAAAGATTTCTTGTTTTTTGCAACTTCTACAGAAAGTTCATCCATAGTTTTTTGCGAGTGGTCCACCCATTGACTACTCTCACTAAGAGCCACACCATGGTTCCAATGGTCCAAAGATTCTCAAAGGGCTTTTGATGAACTTATGCATCGATTCGCTATCCTCACCATATCCTTCAAAACTGTATTTCTTAGCGGTTAAAACTTCTTAGATAGCCACCTGAGCCATATTGTTACATAGGGGCAAGACTGACAACCACCTACACCCTGTTGCCTTTTACACCAAGAGATTGCCTTCTTCTGAAGCTAATTACGATATAGGTATCCTGACTATCAAGCATGCTTTGGAAGAATGGAGACATGTACTGAAAGGCACTTTCAATCCTATCACCATATAAACTGATCCTTGAATACCCCAAATCCGCATGTAGAGTCTGTCCAAGACAAGCAAAGTGGACTCTTTTTTTTTTTTCTCACTCTCACAGTTTCACATCACATACCATCCAGGTTTGAAAAACAGGAATGACGCTTTGTCTCGTTTACCCTGTCCAATCAATTCTACAGTTGAACCACCCAAAACTACATTACATGACATTTTATGGCAACCCATTCTCCTCTTTTTGGAAAAGATCCCCCCCCAAATATTCGATCCAAGATAGTATGCTTAGTCCTGTACCAGTGCTGTGATTCACTGATGTTTGGTAGGGAAGCCAGAGACAGACCTATGACTTGGTACAATGATCCTTTTTGTGTTCCTTCATGTGGAAAGACATGAGTATGTAAAGGCTTGCTCTGTCTGTTCCAGGTTCAAAGATCCTCCTGCTCATCTGGTTGGATTGTTACCTTCCCAGTCTTTTTCATCCTTGCTCACAGCTCACTGTCGACTTTTTTTATGGAATAAAAAGACACTAGGTTAGCGCTAATAAATTAGAGTAAAACAAAATAGATAAGGCTGCAACCCTATACAAGGGTTCCCTCAAAATCGGTGAGGATAATCAAGGAGAAGAAATGCAAAAACAAGGTAGAACTGCACAATAAACACTGAAATTAAAGCTTAACTTAAGCAGTAGTGCGATCAGGAATTCAAAAAAATAGTAAAAAAACATTGGCATCTACTAAATCAAGATGGCATCCTTTAAAGAGATTATACCAGACAGACAAAATATTGTTTTTAGAGGAGCCCCTAATTTTAAATCAAAGCTAGCCTTTGATTTTACCAGTGAAAAACCCCACACACATCAATCTGAAACTAAAGGTTTTTTTAGTCTAAACCACCCAGTTTATGTCCAATAGAACCCAAAAGACATATAATATTAAAGATTGTATTAGTTGTAATACCAAAAATATGTTCTATCTTTTAGAATGCCCTTGTGATCTCCAATACGTAATGACCAGAAGGAGCCTCAAGATAAGATTAGGTGAACATTTCCCTAACATTTTAAATGAATACCGAAACTATTCGGTATCCAAACATTTTATGACACACAATGAAGATCCTAGACAACTTAAATGCATTGGCATACAAAAATGCCTCACCCCATGGAGAGGGGGTAACATAAAAAATATACTTGGGAAATGTGAGATGGAATGGGTTTTTAATTAACAGACTTTAACCCCGAGCCTCAATGCAGATTTCAATCTGTTTAATTTAATTTAATACCACCTTTTGCATATACACGTTTATTTCTATCCACCAAATGTATCTTCCTCTTTAAGTATGTTTTTGCTATTAGGCCACTGTATATTTTTTAATTTGCATTTTTAACTATGAATTTTGTTCTTATCTACTCTGTATATCTCTTCTTTTAAGATGTTATCATTGTACCTACTGTATATTCTTAAGATCTAGTATATCTTTCTTTTTTATATATCTTCTCATCTCCTGCTTTTATCATGTGTTCTTATTTTATAGATTATCTTTTATTTACATTTTATAATAGTTTTATCTCTTCGTCTATGTATCCTTTCATTTCTTATCATTATCTCTTATAGCATGTTCTTATCTTATATTTAGATAGTATTGTTTTATTGTTTCCTTATTTAAGTATCTCCCTCACAACATTACTCTTGCGCCAGTATAATACCGCATCCCCTACCACTATGGCTGCCTATTACTTAATTTAAGCTTTAATTTCAGTGTTTATTGCGTATGCGGTCTTTTTACTTTGACCATCAGACCGCATATGCGCCCTAGACTTACACTTTTTTCCTTCACCGGGCATCGTTCCCGTTCCCCCCGCGGTCGTCGGGGGGTTAATGGTGCTTCTATATCGTCGGTGGTGAGTGGGGCTGTGCGGGGTACCCCGGTACCGCTGTCTGGGGGGTGGGGGTGTGCCCCTGTGGGTCGGGAGCCTCCTCTGCAAGTGAGGAAGGCTCCCGGTATGCTGGGTCCCCTGCTCCCTCCCCCTTTGTCTCTGGCTGGGCCCCCTGTGTCTCTATCTCCCTCTGTGTCCTCCCCTCCCCCCTTTCCCTCTCTGCTATTCCCCCCTTTCTTCTTCTTTCTTGTCCCTCCTTTCTCCTACCCCCCCTTTCTAGGTACCTGTCCTACTCTGTCTAGTCCCCCCCTGTTCTCTCCCCCTCCCTCTGCCTGGGCCCCCTGCAGTTCACTTACCTCGGCCACCTCCTCCAGGGTGTGGGCTCTCAGCTTCTCCACCGCTTTCTTCTCAGGTCCTGTCTGCAGTTCATGGCTCCTTCTCAGGACCTGGAGGCAGTTCGTGGCTCTGTCCAGCAGATGGCTCCTGGAACACAGCAGATGCCTTCTGTGGATTCTGGATCTCAACTTTTGGTTCCTCAGCCTTCTTTGCGTGCAGTTTTGGGTTCGGATCGCCGAACTGCGACCGGTGAGTACTAATTTCCCTCTTCTCTTAATGCTTTGGGGCTTGGGCTGGGGGGTTCCTTTCAGGTCTTCGGGGTTTTTTGGATCACTGGGAGCGGGGGGCAGCGGGTAGTGGGGACACCTCTTTAGACAGTCAGCTGCGGTCAGTTTGGTCCCCTGCGCTGCTCCCCCCGGCAGTTAAGTCTCCTTCCCTCTCTGCCCCCCTTGAAGTTGTGGTTGGGGGTTCACCTTCCCTGGGACCCACAGCAGTCGGGGCTAGTGGGACTGCGGGCTAAGGTTCACCCGTGGCTGGGGTTGCAGATGTGGCTCATGGCGCAGCATATATGTGCTGGTCGGGCCCTCTAGGGCTCCACTTGAAACAAGAAACAAGGGACAAGATTTGGAAGGGGGAGATTGTTGAGATTTTCTCTCTCCTGCCACTGGAGGACGCCCGTCCTGTGGCGGAGAAAGACAGCAAGGAGTCGGATAAGGATAAGGAGAAATTTAGTTACCGAAAGATTCCCCAAAATTTTGGGAATTGGATTCGGGTGTTCTCTATTCTGGCCAGCGTAGTGGGTGAGAAGTCTCCCCACAAGTGCTCTGCCTTGTTCTGTTATCAGGACCTTATTTGGAACGCCTGCAGGACTTATGGGGGGCTGGGGTGGTGGAGGTACGACGAACAGTTTTGTCAATGATTGGCGGTACGCTCATCGCTGTCATGGGATCAGATGGACATTGTCCTCTGGCTTGCCATTGTGACCCGTCCAGCCCCACACCAAGGTGCCTTTTCATCCTTTCTTGGGGGGCCGGTGGGGACTCCTCCGCCTCCCCATCGGCCCTCACTCAGAGGCCGAGTTGTTGTTGGAAATTCATCGACAGCCACTGCAAGTAGGGTTCCTCGTGCCGGTTCAAGCACGAATGCTTGGGTTACGGGGGGGCGCATTCTGCCTCTCGCTGTTTCAAGCGAGGCAAAACGGGCGAAAGGGGGCATATGGGGCCTAAGGGCAATGACCACGGTGCTCATAAACGCGATGCGCCCGGGGCTCGACCTTTATAGGAACCGGGCTGCGGCACGGCTCCTGTTGGATGGGTTTGAGAATGGGTTTTGGATCCCTTTCTCGGAGCGCCCTCACGGCACTCTGTTCGGAACCTTAAGTCTGTACGGGATTACCCACAGGTGGTACGGGATAAACTGGGTAAGGAGGTCTCCCTGGGCTGAATGGCTGGCCCATTTTCCTCCCCACCCTTGCCTAATTTGCGGGTTTTTCCGTTGGGCGTCGTGCCCAAGAAGGAGCCCAGTAAGTATCGCCTGATTCATCACTTGTCATACCCTCGTGGGGGGTCAGTGAATGATGACATCTCGGCGGAGCTTGGCAGGGTTTCCTACACATCCTTCGATGCGGCGGTGCACATGGTACGGGCTGCTGGCCCGGGGGCGTTGCTTGCGAAGGCGGATGTGGAATCCGCATTTCGGCTGCTCCTGGTGCATCCAGAATGCCACCATCTGCTGGGCTGTACTTTCAAAGGACAGTTCTTTGTGGAAATGTGCCTGCCTATGGGTTGCTCTCTTTCATGTTTTATTTTGAGTGCTTTAGCTCTTTTCTAGACTGGGTGGTGCAGAGGGAGGCCGGGGTTGCTTCCCTCCTGCATTAGTTGGATGATTTCTTGCGTGTAGGGCCTGCAGAGTCGCACGTCTGTGCCCAACTGCTGCGAGTCCTCGGGGACGTGTTCCAACGGTTCAGGGTTCCGCTGGCCCACGACAAAACGGTGGGTCTGGTCACGTTCCTTAGTTTCTCGGGCATCGAAATTGATTCGGTGGCCGGGGAATGTCGGTTGCCCCAGGAGAAGTTCCTGGACCTGCGCTTAACGGTGTTATGGGCCATGGGGCAGCGGAAGATCCAGCTGCGCTGCCTGCAGTCTCTGCTGGGGAAGTTCAATTTTGCCTGTCGGATTTTGCCCATGGGCTGTATCTTTAACAGGCGCTTGACAGCGGCGATGTCTGGGGTCGTTCGCCCTCAGCACTTCATCCGGCTCACGCGGCCTTTGCGGGATGATTTGGCCGCCTGGGATTCCTTTCTGGCTTCGTATAATGGGAGGTCATACTGGCAAGCCCCGGAGGTCTCTAATGCGGACCTCCACTTGTTTACCGATGCGGCTGGCTCGGTGGGGTTTTGGGCCATTCTGGGCTCAAAGTGGTGTGCGGACTCGTGGCTTGAGGCCTGGCATACGACAGAGCTAACTCGGAACTTGGCTTTTCTGGAGCTCTTCCCTATTCTGGTGGCTTTAGAGGTGTGGGGCTCCCTGCTGAAGGACAGACGGGTGGTTTTCCATTGCGACAGTTTGGGGTTGGTGCAGGCTGTTAACCAGTGGGACATGTTTCGGGAGGTAGCCCCTCAAGCAGACTTGGAGGGTGTCCGATGCCCGCCGGTGATGTGGTTGTTGGGTCTGGCATACTGATGGAGAGGAAGTGGTGATTAGGAACCACGGTATGTTTATTGGCAAGGACGGTTGGGTTACTGTATAACACTGTGTGTTGTTATATATGTATATATGTTAATTTATGCTTATTTAGGTTTAACAATTTTGGTTACTGAAAGAAGATTTTGAATAAATAAAGTTATGGATGTGTTATGCAGTATTTATCTATTTATGTTATAATAAATGCTGTGGCCTTTTTCATCCATACTAAGTTTTCTGTCATTATTGGGAGGGTTTAATGGGGTTAATTTATGTATAAGGTAGCATCGGAAAATTCCCCACTACGTACATACAAGGCCCTGGGGAGACAGCGCAGCTAAGCGGACAAGGGCACATGTAGGAGTGTGGGGATAGATGCGGGGGAGTGGTTTAGGAAGTATGTGTAGGTGGGATTAAGTTTCTATGTAGTTAGTGGGGGGAGTGGTCTTACCTCAGTGCCACTTGGGAACCTGGCCAGCAGACAGCTTCCCGCCTGCCCACCCCTTTTTTGGTAGTTAGTCGCAGCTAGCCGGGGGTATGTCCTTGCCAATTAAGTTTGTGGGGTTATGTTTTTATGGTTGGAGTGAGTTAATAAATTGGCAAGTCTCAACCTCCCCTGCTTTAAATGGTTAACTTTAGGTTGCCTGAGGTATCGTGCCCATTGAGCGTGGATAAGGTCGGCTGATGGTGGGCATTGGAATGGTATGATTTATGAAGAGGGGGGAGGTGAGAGGAAGTGGTGATTAGGAACCACGGTATGTTTATTGGCAAGGACGGTTGGGTTACTGTATAACACTGTGTGTTGTTATATATGTATATATGTTAATTTATGCTTATTTATGTTTCACAATTTTGGTTACAGAAGGAAGATTTTGAATAAATAAAGTTATGGATGTGTTATGCAGTATTTATCTATTTATGTTATAATAAATGCTGTGGCCTGTTTCATCCATACTAAGTTTTCTGTCGTTATTGGGAGGGTTTAATGGGGTTAATTTGTGTATAAGGTAGCATCGGAAAATTCCCCACTACGTACATATATGGTTTATTACCTCAAAGCTTAAGGAACATCCACTGACAAACAGACAGCACTACCTTTCTTTAGACACTTATTTAAATTGCATGGCCTACTTAACCGGATTCTGTCTAATAGATTCTGTTTCAGTTCATGTCTAAATTCTGTAACCTTCTACAAATCCAAATCTGCCTGTCCACTTCCTTCAGCTCCAGGCAAACTGTCAAACTGAAAAGAACTCCCATGGCAACTCCCATGCCCCCTGAGAGCCACAACACCTATAGGGTGGTGCAGAGGCATTTCAGACAAGGTGTGGCCTCTATTAAAGGACCACAATAGTGCCAGGAAAACATACTCGTTTTCCTGGCACTATAGTGCCCTGAGGGTGCCCCTACCCTCAGGGTCCCTCTCCCGCCCGGCTCTGGAAGGGGGAAAGGGGTTAAAACTTACCTTTTTCCAACGCTGGGCGGAGAGTTCTCCTCCTCCGATCCTCCTCTTCTCCTCCCCGTCGGCTGAATGCTCTTCCATTCAGACCATCAAATGTCAGACCATGGACCATTGCTCACAGCATTTTCTGCCTATTCAGCATGAGGAAGAGGCTCATGGAGGCTGAACAAAACTTTGCTCTCTGATAATATAGTCAAAGATCATATTTCTACTCACAGGTCTTTATTTTTCAACTGCAACTTAAAGGGACTCTCCAGTGCCAGGAAAACAAACCCGTTTTCCTGGCACTAGAGAATCCTGCAGTGCCACCCTCCCTCCTGCCCCCCATCCCATGTTGCTGAAGGGATTAAAACCCCTTCAGACACTTACCTGAATCCAGCGATAATGTCCCTCGGCGCTGGGTCAGGCTCAGTCAGCGGGGGAGACCTAATGCGCATGCGCATCAGACCTCATTCAATGCTTTCCTATGGGGATTCCAGCAACGCTGGAAGTCCTCATGCATAGCGTGAGGACGTCCAGCGTCATTTAAGAGACCAAAAAGTAATTTAAGAACTCGGAAGTCCCTCTAGTGGCTGTCTGATAGACAGCCAATAGAGGGGGACTTAACCCTGCAAGATAATTATTGCAGTTTATAAAAAGGGTGATGGGAGTTTGCACCCAGACCACTCCAATGGGCAGAAGTGGTTTGGGTGTCTAGAGTGTCCCTTTAACTACTTCAGCTGATATCTTCAAAACACCGAGCTGTCATCAGAGGACATGTTATACAACAGGTTTCCATCAAGAAATGGAAATGGATACAACAATACGATAAACTCACAAAACTGCTCTCATAATTACATGCCATTAATAAGAATCAACTGGCCAGGGAACTCTCTCAACACATCTACTTAACTTATTTACAACTGAAAGTTATACAATTGCAAGGGCACTGCTCAAACCATGTGTAATGTAAAGCAAATTCACTATTCTCAAGGTAATAGAGCAGGAAAATTATTAGCTGCTATACTAAAAATGAAAGATATACAGAACAGGATACCTTTTCTTATGAACTCAGATGTGGTGAAGGTGACCCACCTACCTAATGGCCACTACCAGTAATCTCAAACCCAGCTGTTAAATGCCCCATCACAGAAGAGGATTTAAACGTGACTATACTTAACTTGCCAAAATGCAAAGCGCCAGGACCAGATGGTTTTTCCAACTGACGTGGAATCAATTAATTAATAGATTTTATTAAAGACACGGAGGCGAGTATTATGCATTCTCTTTTATTATACTCCCAGCAGCAAGAAAAGGAAGCCTGGTAACAGTGGCACCAATCAGCATCCAGTATTATCCATATGGGTGTGGTGCTCCTTGACTCCTCCTCTTTCTTGCTGCTCCCTCAGACAAGTTAAGTACCTCTTCTCTTGCTACTCCTGTGATTTTCATACATATATGTGTATTTTGGGTAAAAGATTTTAGCATAATGTATGTTTATGCTTATTTTATGCTTCACTGTTATTACTGGTTATTTAATACTGGTGTCTGGGAGTGCTGCCTATTAAATAGGGGTCTCTGGGACCCTGGGGTTTTCCCCCTCTCAGTAGTGTTAGACTCTTTCCCCTGCTCGTTTCCGTTTTTGTGTGGGTTCAGCAGGGCTGCCCTTAGCTGCTCTCCTTAGCCGCTCACTGTTTTGGTCGCGGTCTATTCCACGTTTTTCTTCCGGTCTGCGCATGCGCGAACGCTCTTTTGCCGGTTTTCCCCTTTTCCTAACGGCCGCGCATGCGCAGTACGTGCCGCGGCGGCCATCTTTTTGGTTTATGTCGCCGCCTATGTAAATTTTCTTGCGGCGGCCATTTTAAGTACGTTTTCGGCGGGAAATTGCTGCGGACCGATTCTGTAGGTGGATAACGGTTTCTCCTACCCTCCTGGTGCACTCCCAGACCCATCCTGTGCTTATTTACTGTGTTGCTGTCTTTGCTGGTCAAACTGTAAGTGTTGGTGTGGAGGATTACTCTATCCTGACGCCCTTTTTGTCCTTAGCCTTAGCTAGTATATTTTTCTCCCTACAGGTAATTTCAGATACTGTTCTTAACCATTAGCTACTACTAGTGGCATTACCTTATTGGGTCCTATAATTCTAACTCTGAGTGGACTTGGGTGTATTATCCCCTGTGAGTTTATATTACTGCTAAAATGCAAGATCAGAATGAGAGACCTGCAGGGTCTGTGTGTCCTACACCAGGGGTTTCCCCCTCAGACAGGGCATGTAAGGATGACACCAGCCTCATGGCATCGGAGGAATTTCAATCCCTCCTCGATTCTACCATGGCACAATCCATCAACAAGGCGTTAGCCTCTGCGATGGGGGTCATGTCATCCTCTATCACACAATCTGTAACCAAAGCGCTGATACAGTCTCAGAGTTGTGGCCCTCAGAGCACACTAAATCCGGGAACCACTAATGTGGTACAACCGGGACGCAAAGCCTTGACGAAAAGCAAACATATTGCCTCCCCTCCAGAACTGCAGGTTCAGCCTGCAATGACTGACACGCCTCAGGCTGTCAAGGATGGCGCGATACCACCGCGCAATAGAGCCCCTGGCCGGGCAAAATCGGCCAGATCCTGGAAGCGGGCACGTGCCCAAGAGGACTCGTCCGATTCGGACCGGAGTTTGGAGGAGGAGTATGATGATTTATGCATGGACCATTATAGTGCGGAATAATGGTCTTTCAGGGTCTGAGGTGAAATTTCACACTGCGACCCAGAAGGCTACGGCTCAGGGCGCTGAGCCTGCTGTATCGGGCGAGGGCGACGATTTGCGGGACCCTCTGGGTAACCCGTTGTTTGACCCAGATAACCTCCGTCACCCTCGCTTGGCGGAATGGGAGCCGCCTGAGCACATTGCGAGGTACCTCGCACTAAGAGTAAGAAAACCTTTATCTAAGGAAGGACGTAACAAGCTACGGGCGGAATGCCCACGGCCTATCCTTCCAGACTCAGTGGGAAAAACCCCTGACGTGGATCCCCAATTGGTCCAATTTTTGAATAAGTTGGGTTGGAAACCGAGGAAAGGTTTGGATTTCTCCCTTCGGAACTGCCAGGACAAGTTCCTGGACACTCTGGGGCCCATCACCAAACTTTATGAGTTAGTGGAATCTGCCCAATCTGGTGAGAATGACTTCGATTTCGAAGTAGCGAAAGGCTGGTTGCAGAGGTTAGTCTGCATGGTGGGTAACACCAATATAGCCATGGCAACCGAACGCCGCAA